>SKCR01051204.1:0-325112 GCA_019454045.1 Zanthoxylum bungeanum | reverse complement strand
GGTCTTCCCTTGCGAGGGGTGAGTGCAGCCTTAAACTATTTTCCCGGTTCACACCGGGTGGCGACTCCATTATTCTCCGGTTTAGTGTCTTCTTTCATTCACTACCTTTCTATAAGGAAAAGTTGTGAAGACACTTAAATAATCATTTACTTGTAACCTATTGTGATGGACTAATTTGGAGGACTCGTTGTTTATTCCTGTCACCAAGCGATAAGAGGCTAGGGTACTTAAGAGAGCCTCGCTCCACCCTCCATCTGGGGAATCTACAACGGGAAACCCATTTGATAGTCATTCACCCACCATAAATCGTTGGCACGTACTGTAAGGTATAAAAAAGGTGCGCTCACTTGGTCGCTGAACCCTTGAGTGGGGAGACCTAGTTGTGGGCAATCCTTCGCCAGCGAGAGTCTTTGTCTACACTTCTGCAAACCCACACGTGGACCGGGTTGTATGGCCTATAACAACTATTTCCTTGTGTTTCTGGACCATCCTCATTTGGATGCAGTTGGGTTTCTTGTCAGAAATGTGAACTTGTTGGGCCATTTAAACTGGGCCAAAAGCTTCTGAAATGTTGATGAGCCACTCTGTAGAAATTATTTCTGTATGCTTGTGTTTGGGAACATTATCGTTTGGATCCATTCAGACATTTTGTCATGAGGTATGGGCTTGTTGGGCCATTTAAACTGGGACAAGAACGTATTTTATTATGATTGAGCCAAAAGCTTCTAAAACGCCAATGAGCCATTATATGTTTGTGTTTAAGAACATTATCATTTGGATACAGTTGGACTTCTGGCCATGAGATGTGAACTTGTTGGGCCATTTAAACTGGGACGAGTTCCCTCCTATGACAGTTAGCCCAAAAGCTTCTATAATGATGATGGGCCGATTTGTGTGACAATTTTTATGAGTTGATATATTCCTTGTATCGCATGCATCTCATTCATCTCATTCATACATATATCTTGTTAACACCCTATATGTCTATAAAAGATATCATAGAGTCCCGTTGGGTTAGGAAAGAGGGAAGACTCACTAAAAGACCGGTAACATATATGAGTACATCCGATAACGAGGTATCCCGGAAAGATCAGTTGGAAAATGGTCTCGCCAATATTACCGAACAGTTGCAAGCCTTGACTACTGCCATTGCAAATATGGTTGTACCCCGTGCTGGGGGAATTTATGAGAATATGAGGCGCGAGGAGCCTCCGAATGGGTTGGGGGATGATATCCCCGCTTTTGATGATGATATGGCCGAATATGCTGCGGAGAGAATAGTAGGGTCTCAGGCCGAGATACAGAAACTCTGTGATCAAGTAGAGTCAGTTACCCGTAAGATGAAGGGTAAGGACGAAGACTTACTTGACTATGAGGCGATGACCTTTGAGGAACAGTTGCCAGCTCAGTTCAAGATGTCGGATATGGCCAAGTTCAATGGGAATGGGGACCCGAGGGTCCATCTTCGACAATATGTGTCAGTTATGAGTTCAGTAGGCCTGTCACAGCGCCAAGTCCAAAAGATGTTTGGGATGTCACTCGAGGGGGCACTTGTAGTATGGTATCACAACCTTGAGAAAAAGGTTAAAGAAGATTGGAGGGAGTTGGCAAATGCTTTTCTAAAGCAATATGTTACAGATTTGGAAATTGATTTGTCACTCCGTGATTTGGAGAACACTAAGCAGAAGCCGGAAGAAAGCTTCAAGGAGTATGTAGACCGCTGGAGAAGCCAGCTTCTGAAAATGCAGACTCGGCCCTCTGAGAAGGATCAGATTAAAATGATCATCAAGGGCACCAAGCCCTCTATTTATGGCAAGTTGAGGAGAATGACCTCCATGATTGCAGATTTTCGATAGTTGAGAGAAACTGTCATGGATATAGAGGAAGAAGAGGCTGAGAATAGAAAGTTCTATGGCCAGAATAGAAGGACTTTTGGAGGCATTCTGAGACTAAGCCCGCTGCCGCCGAGGTTGCTGCCATCAGGAACCGGCAATTCTCCAACCTTGGTAGACCTTTGTCGAAGGTATTTGAATAGTTACAGGGACAAGGACTCTTGAAACCCTTAGAAGGAAAACCACTTCCACACCCCCCACCGCCACACATAAATGTGAACCTTTATTGTCACTTCCACCAGCTACATGGCCATGACACCGACAACTGCACCCGCCTCAGGCATGAAATTCAAGATCTCATAGATTCCCATAAAATACCCAACCCAGGAAAAGAACAGCCCAACACACACACCAACCCTCTACCAAACTACCACTCTGTTCCACCACCCACATACATGATCAACTCTGGATTGCCCGAAACTTTTGTCCTCCAAACCCTCAACCACCAAGCTTCTTACATGGATGACAGTGAAGAACCATAGGTCGAGGAAGAAGGCAGTGCTGCAGATGATGGAGCTGTTCCTCCTAGTCTATTTGATCCAACTTTTTTAAATAAAGATATGATTTTGTTACCTGTTCGAACTTTTTTCTCAACGATAATAAAGACGTTCATTTCGTTTACTTGCCTAAGCCTTTTCCTGCAACATGAGTACATTTGAAAAAGACATTAAACCTTGTTACTGTGATACTCAGTGATATCTAGAACAAGGGGAATCCTCGAAAGAAACAGGCAGAAAAGACAGATTAGCCATTCAGAAAGTGGGAAATAGGGGCAGTGAGACTGTCAGATTTGGAAGGGAACGGGTTCGCCAAGCCGATCAATATGGATAGATTGAAGCAGTATTTCTCCTAAGGAAGAAAATACCGAGCAATCACCAGGAGGACTGGCGGAAGACCTAACCCAACGGAATAGAAAATTCATTCATGCATGCATGCATACACGTAACATTTTTACATCCTTTTCGTGTTTGTTCTGTTTTGTAATAACAGGTTTCAAAGGAGAAAAAAAAGAAAGCATCAAATGTAAGCCAACCAGAAGTAGCAACAATACAATGTCAGTAGTTTCAGGAAAGAATCACAGGGGCGAGGCCCGTATCAGTATCACTCTGGGGGCGAGGCCCATATCAGCAATATCAGTTTGGGGCGAGTCCCACATCATTCTGGGGCGAGGCCCACATCAGCATCAGTCTGGGGGCGAGGCCCATATAGCATTAGTATCAATCTTGCCGGGTATGGCACTCTGGGGGCGAGGCCCACATCATTACCAGTACCATTCTTGCCGGAAAGGGCACTCCAAGAATGGAGCAAGGTTCGAGAATGAATAAGCCGAGAATGGTAATCTGAGAATAGAGCAAGGTTCGAGAATAAACAAGCCGAGAATGGCAATCCAATAATGGAGCAAGGTTCGAGAATGAACAAGCCGAGAATAGCAATCCAAGAATGGAACAAGGTTCGAGAATGAACAAGCCGAGAATGGCAATCCAAGAATGGAGCAAGGTTCGAGAATGAACAAGCCGAGAATGGCAATCCAAGAATGGAGCAAGGTTCGAGAATAAACAAGCATGTAATGGAAATCCAAGAATGGAGCAGAGTTCGAGAATGAACAAGCTGAGAATGGTAATCCGAGAATGGAACAGAGTTCGAAAATGAACAAGCCGAGAATGGCACTCCAGGAATGGAAACACAGTTTGAGAACGAACAAGTCAGGAATGGCACTCCGAGAATAGAACACGGTTCGTGAATGCACCACTTCACAGTAACGGTTCGGGAATGGACCACCTCACAGTAACGGTTCGGGAATGGACCGCCTCACAGTAAAGGTTCGGGAATGGACCGCCTCACAGTAACGGTTCGGGAATGGACCACCTCAATGTAACGGTTCGGGAATGGACACCTCACAGTAACGGTTCGAGAATGGACCACCTCACAGTAACGGTTCGGGAATGGACACCTCACGTTAACGGTTTGGGAATGGATACCTCACAGTAACGGTTCGGGAATGGACACCTCACAGTAACGGTTCGGGAATGGACACCTCACAGTAATGGTTCGGGAATGGACCACCTCACAGTAACGGTTCGCGAATGGACACCTCACATTAATGGTTCGGGAATGGACCGCATCACGGTAACGGTTCGGGAATGGACCACATCACGGTAACGGTTCAGGAATGGACCACATCACAATAACGGTTCGGGAATGGACCATCTCACAGTAATGGGTCGGGAATGGACACCTCGCGGTAATGGTTCGGGAATGTACCACATCACAGCAACGGTTCGGGAATGAACCAGGGGTCGCAGCACCTCACCACCAAATCAACTCAACTCAACACATGGCAAGTCAAGTGGCAGCTGGCAAGCCATGTAAGTAAAAATGCATTGCATAAAATTTGATAGGATTGTCATTGTCACACACTGCACAAGTCCCATCAAAGTGGGGGCGACTGTAGGCACTGTATTTTTGCATATAAGTCCCTATGATGAGTCTCATTTGGAGGCACTACCTTTTATGTCACGAAAGTCACGGGAAACTGACGTCGGAAGGGGAAATTCAGAATAAGTACGTCCTCAGATTCATTTCACATGTTCACTGTGTTCGTTCGTGCTGCGTTAGTTACCACGTTCGAACGTCAAACAAATTGCGGGCGTTCGTGTAGTGTTCGAATCAGCGTTCGAACGGTGTCGGTAATTCTGGTTTTGCTGCTAGCCGCACACCCAAGCCCAATTAGCCCACCAAAGCCCATAAAACACATCCAAAATAATAAAACACATATTTAACACATGGTGAAATTAAAACAAATCTAAAAAAATCACATACCAAATTAAAATCAATCAAATGTATCCCTTCCTAAACAAACCAAATCTTGTCCCCCAATCAATTTTTTGCTTTCCTTGTTAAACACTAATTGATTTATTCCTTTTTACACAAGATTTAACCCTAGCCCTTTGCCTATAAAAGAAACCCAATTCCAACACTTCCCCTTCCTAGCTCAATCTCACAAAAAAAAATAGAAAAGCAAATAACCCTGAACCTCTTGGCCACTCTCTCTATCTCTCAAGAACCGTTTACACATCCCCTTAAACACCATCCACCATCGAAAATCACCAACCAAAAACACCACCCACCATACACGCAAAACAACCTCATTCACTACCCAAAACCGAGCACACAAATCCCCTCAAAACAGTCCCCTAACGCCACAAAAAATTGCATCACCAAAACAGTCACAAAAGCCCACTGTAACCATCGAAATCTGCACCCCCATACAGCCCCTAATACATCCAAAACATTAGCCTAAAAAAACACCAAAAACAGTGACCAAAATACAGCGGCAAAACAGGGAGAACGACGACTCAAAACAGGAAGAACGACGACTTAACCAGTGAACCAGTGAACCGGAGGAGTTGCGGAGCATCTATCCTTCCTACGACTGTGTACCATACTTCCGAGAGACGATCTAAAAGGTTAGACCTGATGGCACATTTTTTATTCATTTTTAATTGTTTTATTTATTTTTTCCGCATGAGAGTCGTTTGTTGATGCATGTTGTGGCCCTTGAATGAATGAAAAATGTGTCGCCTCTCGTGGTATATAGGATGGAAACCCGGACATAAATTTCATAGCCGATTCCGAATGGACGATAGTATGATCTGTACTCGGGATACAACTCCATGTACCACTTGAGTATACGGCACATACTTTATTTCATGATTAACTTGATTTATTTATTATCATTATTTATTTTCTGCATGTTATTTGAGTAATGACGAGGTAAAACGCATGGGCTTAGTAAGTGCGATTAAATGTCCTCTATTTCGAGGGGTTAAAATCCTTTACCACGATGCTTTGCCGCGCCAGATGATGTATATTCGGTTGAATGTAAGATATGTTCAATCGGGTATACGAAGTCCGATATTGTTGTCTTTAATTCTTATATGCATTGTGTTATTAGCACATGAGCTTAGTAAGTGTGATTAAAGGTCCTCTATTTTGAGAGGTTAAAATCATTTACCACGATGCTTTGCCGCGCCAGATGATGTATATTTGGTTGAATGTGAGATATGTTCAATCGGGTATACGAAGTCCGATATTGTTGTCTTTAATTTTTATATGCATTGTGTTATTAGCGCATGGGCTTAGTAAGTGCGATTAAAGGTCCTCTATTTTGAGAGGTTAAAATCCTTTACCACGATGCTTTGTCGCGTCGGATGATGTATATTCCGTTGAATGTGAGATATGTTCAATCGGGTATACGAAGTCCGATATTGTTATCTTTATTTCTTATATGCATCGTGTTATTAGCGCATGGGCTTAGTAAATACGATTAAAGGTCCTCTATTTTGAGAGGTTAAAATCCTTTACCACGATGTTTTGCCGCGCCGGGCGAGGTACACATGATTGGATGAGAATGATTTCAATCGGACACGTGAGGTCCTACATTGTGGATTTGTTTGTCTATGTATTTGTTGCATGCATCAGGTCTGGTTCTGTTCGAATGCATTCTTGAACGCTATACGAACGTGAACCTTCTGTTTACCGTTCGAATGCGTTTCACAAACGCTACACGAATGCGCACGTATTTTCTTTGTTTTATCATGTATCAGGTCTGGTCCCGTTCGAACGCGTCATCAAACGCTACATGAACGCGAACCTTCTGTTACCGTTCAAACGCATTTTACAAATGCTAAACGAACGCACACGTATTTTCTTTATTTTATCATGTATCGGGTCTGGTCCTGTTCGAACGCGTTCTCAAACGCTACACGAACGTGAACCTTCTGTTTACCGTTCAAACGTGTTTACGAACGCTACACGAATGCACACACACTGGACTGAGTCTTTTTCATCATATTTTATGCATAATTACCCCTATTAGTTATCCCTTTGTATTACGAATCTGATTGCCTCTTTTCCTTACGCATGATTGTGCAATTGCCATTTATTTATATTCCCCACATGTATGAGTACAATGTGCTTATTAAGTTGCATGCTTGCCGTATGTTAATTTACCTTTATGCATGCAAATTCGGACATAGATTATATGCAAATAGGTTGTATGCAAACATGAAAAATGTGTTATATGTAAACTGAGATATGAGCTCTGTACTTATGCATGCGAACTTAGGAATAAATTATCCTTGGAAATATGTTGCTTAGGCTTGGTTGAATTATTGCACAAATCATTTTATTACAAGTGGCATAAGTAAGGGACCATTCCGAACCCAACGGTTTGAGGTATTCCCTTGCGATGGGTGAGTGCGACCTTAAATTATTTTCCCGGTTCACACCGGGTGGCGACTCTATTATTCTCCGGTTTAGTCCCCCGCGGGCTACTCCGTACTCCCAACCGGGCCGCGAGCCCGGAACAGCATGCGTCGCCCAGTTTCTGTGTCCCAAAACCACTCCGTATTACCCTCAGTTAAACGGTCAGGCAGAATCATCCAATAAAACCCTCAAGGGGTTGATTCGGAAAATGGTGACAGACAACGCTAGACGATGAGACGAATATTTGAGTCAGGCTCTATGGGCCTATAGGACCTCACCACGAACAAGTACTTCAGTCACGCCATTTCAGTTAGTATATGGCCAAGAGGTCGTACTACCGGTAGAAATGAATATTGGATCCGTTAGGGTGATGTTGCAAAAGGAGTTGACAGAGGAAGATTACAACGAAATAATGATCCAAAATTTGCTAGATTTGGACGATGTTAAATGCGATGTACTGAATCGTTTAGAAGCACAGAAAAGAAAAATAGCCAAGGAGTACAATCTCAAAATCGTGGCTAAATCATTCAGGAAAGGCGAGTTAGTATGGAAAACTATATTGCCGATCGGCACTAAAGATCCGGCATATGGCAAATGGTCGCCTAATTGGGAAGGCCCATTCGAGGTAAAAGACGTGTTACCGAACGGGGCCTATCATTTAAAAGATTTAAACGAAAGGGTTCATGCTAGGGTGATAAATGGCAAATACTTGAAAAAATATGTGCCCTCACTTTGGGAGCATGAAAATGTAATGACTTTGCAATAGAAAACTAAGTACAGTAGTAAAATAATGTATTTCCATTAATACGGGACGAAAAAGTCCTCAAAATTACAAAGATCGGATGATGCAACGTCCTATGAAGCATCATTGGTTATGGCCTGAAGATCGTCGAAAGTCCCTGGGCGACTCATTTATGGCCGAAAACGTCTCCCTCCTCAGACGCCATTCTTTTTGTACCTCCAAACCCGCTGTCTCCAAATCGGCCAGGCTTTTCTCAAAATCAATACGGGTCAGACCTTCATACTCTGGCAAGGATGTGTCTATCTCCGTCACTTGGGTAGAAATGGTCCTCCTCTTAGCCTCTTTTCTTATACGACTCTCCGCAACAAGGCGCTGGATGTCCTGTAGTTGTCGCTCTAGATCCAAGAGAACCGATTCCTCGGTCACCATTTCATTAGTGGTCTCCCTCATAGCCTGTTGAAGGGCATCGAGGGAACCGCGGAGCGTTTCTTTCTTTATTATAGCAGAGCGAAGCCCAATCCTTGACTGTGTATGTTGCGATACCGTGAGATAAGGGGAGCTATATCTTCCTGCAGTTCTTGGAGGAAGAGCCGATCATCCACTGATATAGGTAAGGCATGGAGGGCTAGTAGACGGCTTAATTCAGAGGAATTTCTATCCAACTGGGAAATGTGTTCTGGCAGAGCGGCCTGACCAATCTCCAATGTAGTAAAAGAAGCATACTGGCCGATAATTTCCAGAAGGAACTCCAAGTCCGTACTGGTACCGGTTGAAGGCAAAGAAGGCCAAAATGGAGAAGAAGACAAACATCCAAGGCGATCTAAAATGTTATGGATCGATTGCAGTAGCGGGTCGGACACCTGTATACAAGGAAAAAAATACATATGTGAACCAAAGTCATGAATTAGAAGAAAAAAGAGGAAAAGAATGACTTACCACCCTAGAACCAGAGCTAGATGGCCTATCCACCGATGCCTCAAACACCTCAACTCACGGCTGCACAAGTTCTTGCTGAAGCGAAATATTTGAGGATGATGGATGCTGAGGGAAGGGAACTGACGGCCATGCGGCCTGATGGGGCGACGGCCGAGCATGAGAATATTATTGCGGGATGAGAGACTATGCCCGAAGGGACGATGATCGTTCAAAAGCGGCAGACATTTAGACTGATGAAACAGGAGCTACAGGTAGAAGAGTCAAAGATTGGGGAGCCGAAGGTGACAGCTGTTCGGGCGCAGAGAGATCTTGCGCTGAATTCATATGAGACTCCACTCGAGGAGAAGAAGACTGAAGAACTAAAGACGACGGTTGTGCAAATGACGAAGTCTAATGCACTGAAGATCCCAGAAATGCTGCCTGTGGCATTGAGTATTGCGGCGTAGTGGTAGGCTGAACATCTGCAAGAAAATCAGAATCAGAAGAAGCAAGCCGATATGGGTGCACCTAGAGGGGCACCCAGAGAAGAGCACCGATGTCACAGAGAGTGACAGTAAAAGGACCAACAGGGAAAATGAATACATTGTACTTAGAAGACCAAAAGAGCAAGGAAATATGAAACAAACTGCGGTCAAGGGAGGGTAAAACCAACGAAAGTTCGATGAAGGAAAGAAAACCATTCTTATCTAGAAAAGCACGAGTATCTGCATGCAATAGCATACGTTGGAACCAAGACTCGAACGCAGCGTCATGTTTGGGCCACGTGCGAATCGGGTTAGATTGAGCCAATGGAGAAATATTAATTGGCTCCGCAAAACGGGAGACCAGAAGATGAAGGAAATTTTTGAGCCAGCGGGGCTATGGCAATGATATGGTCTTCAGTAAAAATAGGACCAAGCGCGCACTGGCCGTAATTCTCGTCAAGAGTATGAACACCGAAAGTGCCCACGGAAAAGTCGTCCAGTGCCATCTTATAATCAGCAAAAGTGGAGGAACTGGTTTTGGGAGCAGAGGAAGAAGGACGCCATTGATACAAGGAGATCGAGAATAAGAAAGAGTTTTGCAATGTGGGGTAAGAGTAAAGAAAGAACCAGAATGGGCTAAACCCTTATATAAACAGGCGAAAGGCCCAACCTGGGACAAGTGTTGCAACCCGAATGTCGAGGGATGGAAACTGCGGGAAAACGAAAAGAATGAAGGATCGCTCCAAACATGTGTTAGAATACAATTCACTGCAAAAGTGACGTGCGACGAAAGGAGACACAGAAGTGGCGTAAAAAATGGCTCTTCATTGGGCCTCATGATGAAACATGTTGGGAAGAGTCACACATTTATTGTAGAAGTGATGGGTTCGCATGGGACTGTAAAAGGCCGGCCCAACCAATTGCAGGGAAAAAAACTTTTCCTCGGGCCCGTCACATCCTCAACATCGGCCACTAAGTTGGCCAGGCCCCAATATCAGCCTTCAATAGGTCGACTAAACCTTAGCATTTTAACATTGACCTTCACTAGATCGGCCAAGTACAGGTGTGTAAGCATAAGCGTCCCCCAGGAAACATCGTCCAGGCTATCACCACTATTGATGCGCGTGACATAAGAAAAGCAGAGTTGATGTGACAATACCACCAGACTGCAGGTCACTTTCGACAGAGTCAGGCTTAAGGCAGAGAGCCCATCAATCGGTCAGGTAACACATGAAAAGTATTGCAAAAGAGAACAATATCATGCCTTGAGAGTATTTAAAAGCAGGGGAGCGAAAAAAGAGCTTATAAGAAAAACCTCTCCCAACCGCCCGGCCAAGGGCCAACCCTACTCAAGACGCCTCAGCTTGGTTTTCCCTAATCAAGCAAACGTTTTGGCTAACGAATGAAAGGGGAAAGAACAGAATGAGCGGAACAGAGCCGGAAAAAAGAGAAGATCTGAAACAAAGGCCATCAGAAGCGAAAGCTTCTCTTTAATGAGGTGTGAAATGGAATGTAAAAGGGTTAGCTAACGGCCATCCACACGGTGTGAGGTGTGAAATGGAATGTAATGGTGTGGATGGGCTATATCCGTTAGCGACAGCTGAACGAGTCCTCTGTGGGGAAGGTACTGCATCCCCTGTTTGCGGATGGGTTACACTTGTTGCCAACGACGGACTGTATTCCTCTGCGCAGAGAGCGATGCATTCATAGGATTCACATGTTCTCTGGACTGAGGGACCGGGTGGGAGATTAGTTCGAAGGAGAATATCCCCGGCTTCCCAGATTCTCTGGACTGAGGGATCAGCCGGGTGACTAGCTCAGTTGGCGTAGTGGTCTTCCCTGCACGAGGAAGAACGAACCTGGATGAAAAGCCAAAAAATTCACCTCGATTTTCACTTCCAGTACAATTAAGGCGAATTTGGGGGACAATTGTTGGCAAAAGAAAAAATACAACCCTGGAGCGAAATCACCCTAAAAAGAACGAACGAAAGACGAAGGCAAGAAGGGCGATGAAAGGAAGAACGATCAGATTAGAGCGAAAAGAACCCAGGACGACCGAAGCATTAGAAGGAGAACACGTAATGCAGTTGATCCCACGACTACAACAGTTAAGCAGTTTTCCCTCCACTATCAAGCAGTTGAGACGCACAACTCAAAGGTTGAAGACACTATCCAGCAGCTGCAGGGAGATACTGGAATTGCCCAAACGGTTTACAAGCTTCACTATAAAAGCTCACTCATACAGAGAAAGAAAGCTCGATCAAATGAAGACTCAAACAAGTATATTTTTTTTATCTTTTAGCTTTTATAACTTTTAGGACTGTAATTTGTGTGCTTGCGCCCCTTGGAGGCTTAATCACTTAATCAAACACCCCTTACTGGGACTTTGTCTCAAGAGGTTTGAACTTTACATGTTCTCTTTTTTCTTCGCGCACAAAAATCGCGCAAACAGTTTCATTTATTCATATCCTCTTAATCCCTTGTTTATTTTTTATTATATTGAACATGAGGACGCTTTTGTTTAAGTTATCCATCATGAACTAGATACTATTTTAGAATTTTATTGAAACCCAATGTAAATTTTTGTTAATTGAATCTTTTTTGTAATTGATTTGTAATCTTCTACGCATGATTGTTTATTTTATCCAATTCTTAATGCTTTTTATAGATTCATGATCAATAAGAATGATTTGGTAACGTTAATGAATTTGAATAACGAATGTAATAATTTGACTTAAGAGAAATATCATGTGATCTTATTCATAGACATGATGTGATTGATGAATGAATTTCTTTGTAAAATGGGAATATACTTGCATGACATATGTAATTTTATATAGATAATCTTATTTTTAGGAAAGAGATTTAATGGAATCTCTATGGGAAAATTGTGATTTTATATTCTTTCTTATCTTATTACCTTTACACATTTAAGTTAACTATTTATTTGTTTTTTTCTTCAATTTATTTAGTTAATAATTCTTACTTTTATAGTCGCTATTATAAAAATAAAGTCGGCGGTTGAGACAATTTATTATTCGGTAACAACAACAATTTCTCATGAAATCAATATTTTTATATATTACTTATATGATACGTGTGCTTACGTGTCATACAAAATCGCTATCATATATTTTCCAGCAAATCATGTAAAAAATAAAGCATTACTGACCGGCGTAAACACACACGTATAACGCAAGCGCACGTATCGTTCAAGTAGTATAAAAATATCGATCCCACGAGGACTTAATTCCTACTGTTGTTATTAATTATTGAATCTATTGATTTACAGATATCTAATTGAGGGAGAAGAGAATAATTGTTTGATTGATTTGGTTGATTGTAGATTTGCTAAATAAATAAATAAATAAAAAGACAAAAGAAAATACTAAGGAAAAATAAAAAAGACACAAGATCTAGGGTTGTGAATCATTCTAATATCTTTAAAAGATGAAGTGATTATTTTATGTTTGTGTAAAATCAGTTTACTAACCTGGAACACTAAATTATGCAAAAGCCTCTGTCGATGGTCAGACGCAAATACCCAGTTTAACCCAATTGAACCATATGTCTATGTCAACCAAATTATCTGGATTCATTAAGTTTAAATTCCAATTATGGCTACCCCCGCCCGACAGGTATATGTCTATCCTGTAAGGAAATCTATTAAACGATTATCTATCCTCAAGGAAGATCGTGGGCTATTAAGTCTAAGGCTGAAACCTAAAATCCCTATGTCTAGTTCATTTTAGATTTACCACATCAATCTTATTGGTGATCAGACAACAATAAGCATTAAGCTTAAGACTTAATAAGTAAACCTTTAAATTACCCAAACTATAAAATAATCCCTTATAAACCGGTGATATTAGAATTCATCACAACCCCAGATAACTAACACATAACTAGGGCTAGTAAAAACTTAAATAAAATAAAAGACATAAAGTAAATACTGAAAATTAAATATTGAAAAGTAAATTGCTAAAAAGTAAAAAAAGTGAAAAGTAAAAGTAAAAAGTAAAAAGTAAAAAGTAAAAAGTAAAAAGTAAAAAAAAATAAAAGAAAATTATTGAAAGTAAATTGCTAAAAGTAAATAAAGTAAAAGTACAATAAAAGAAAATGCTGGGGTTAGAGGATCAACTTTTATTACTACTATTTTAGATATCTCCCTTAATATAATATATTAACTTTGCGTGATAATTACCAACCAGCCATATAGGCGGTATCCTGATTAAGTCAAATTAATAATTAATTACCAACCGACCAACCAGGCGGTATCCATACTTAGTCAGATTAAAACCAATTTATAATTAATTACCACCGACCAATATAGCGGTATCCTCATTAAGTCAGGTTTTAAATAGTTTATATATTATAATTAAGGGAGATTAATCTAAATAGTAATAATAAAAGCTTTACCTTTCACCCCAGCAAGGGGGAATTACATCATCATTGCTTGAAAAATAAAAACTGAAAAAGTAAAGAAAAGAAAGTGTTGTGCGTAAAAGTAAATTGCGGAAAGTAAAAACTGAAAAAGTAAAGAAAAGAAAGTGCGAAACTGAAAATTAATTACTGAAAACTAAAAATTAATTACATAGACGGAAGGTATTATATATAAATCAAAAACTTGACCGGCGTAAACACACATGTATAACGCAAGCGCACGTATCGTTCAAGTAGTATAAAAATATCGATCTCACGAGGACTTAATTCCTACTGTTGTTATTAATTATTGAATCTATTGATTTACAGATATCTAATTGAGGGAGAAGAGAATGATTGTTTGATTGATTTGGTTGATTGTAGATTTGCTAAATAAATAAATAAATAAAAAGACAAAAGAAAATACTAAGGAAAAATAACAAAAGACACAAAGATCTAGGGTTGTGAATCATTCTAATATCTTTTAAAAGATGAAATGATTATTTTATGTTTGTGTAATAAATCAGTTTACTAACCTGGAACACTAAATTATGCAAAAGCCTCTGTCGATGGTCAGACGCAAATACCCAGTTTAACCCAATTGAACCATATGTCTATGTCAACCAAATTATCTGGATTCATTAAGTTTAAGTTCCAATTATGACTACCCCCGCCCGACAGGTATATGTCTATCCTGTAAGGAAATCTATTAAACGGTTATCTATCCTCAAGGAAGATCGTGGGCTATTAAGTCTAAGGCTGAAACCTAAAATCCCTATGTCTAGTTCATTTTAGATTTACCACATCAATCTTATTGGTGATCAGACAACAATAAGCATTAAGCTTAAGACTTAATAAGTAAACCTTTAAATTACCCAAACTATAAAATAATCCCTTATAAACCGGTGATATTAGAATTCATCACAACCCCAGATAACTAACACATAACTAGGGCTAGTAAAAACTTAAATAAAATAAAAGACATAAAGTAAATACTGAAAATTAAATATTGAAAAGTAAATTGCTAAAAGTAAAAAAAGTGAAAAGTAAAAGTAAAAAGTAAAAGTAAAAAGTAAAAAAAAATTAAAAGAAAATTATTGAAAGTAAATTGCTAAAAGTAAATAAAGTAAAAGTACAATAAAAGAAAATGCTGGGGTTAGAGGATCAACTTTTATTACTACTATTTTAGATATCTCCCTTAATATAATATATTAACTTTGCGTGATAATTACCAACCAGCCATATAGGCGGTATCCTGATTAGTCAAATTAATAATTAATTACCAACCGACCAACCAGGCGGTATCCATACTTAGTCAGATTAAAACCAATTTATAATTAATTACCAACCGACCAATATAGCGATATCCTCATTAAGTCAGGTTTTAAATAGTTTATATATTATAATTAAGGGAGATTAATCTAAATAGTAATAATAAAAGCTTTACCTTTCACCCCAGCAAGGGGGAATTACCTCATCATTGCTTGAAAAATAAAAACTGAAAAGTAAAAAAAAGAAAGTGTTGTGCGTAAAAGTAAGTTGCGGAAAGTAAAAACTGAAAAGTAAAGAAAAGAAAGTGCGAAACTGAAAATTAATTACTGAAAACTAAAAATAAACAAACTAGATACAATTTATTATTTATTCATTAAGAATTTCAAAGAAGAAAGTATGAATTTTACAAATGAAATGGCTTGGTATTTATAGGCAAAATTTTGCCACCATCAAATCATCCATCAAATCTCCACCAAATCCATTATTAATTTCTCCACTAATTACTCCACCAAATCCATAATTGCTCCACTAATTGCTTATCTTGTTTGGTGTTGATTTGATAATTTTTATTAATTATTAATTAATTAATATTTTGCTTTGAAAATGATTGATAATGACTTTTAATAATTACACTCCACACACTTCTGGATGGTTCATCAATTTCGGTCATGAAATCATCAGAATTAGAAAATATTTTCTCTTTAAAAGTTGTAGATATTTGAGTCTTCTTTAATTTGGAACTTGAATCAGCTCAATCCGATATCTGAGTAAAAAGTTATGCCCAAAATACGACAGATGCGCAAAACTAGAATTTCCAAAACTGCACTTCGTCAAAAACGCCCTTTCAAGTTTCCAATCTCCAAAATTAATCTATCAAGTCCAATAATTGCCCTTATTTGATCCACATTTCTTCCTAAATGATTTCATTGAGACCCGATTTTATTTTATCTGCAAAATAAACTAAAACACATCAAAACGTTCATCAAACCCGAGAAACTAAACAAAATATTAAGTTAAAGGGGCGGTAAATATTGATATATTTTCCGCTCATCAATTACATGAGGGAGGATGAAACTATATTGGGAAAAAAATAGAAAAATAATGGTCCGTGCATATTTAACAATTAACCTTCTTTTTATTAGTTATTATACATTTTATATTATGATTCATTAAATTTTATGATTTTTTTAATTATTACCTTTATTTTTTACTTTTTTCTATAAATTTGGATCCAAATGAATCGTGTTAAATTTTTTATAATTTTTTATTATATTTAAATTATTATATAATAATTACCGATTCAAATCCGTTTTAAGACAGTAGACAACAAATCCAATACCATGGATGAGACGGAAAATAAATAAATAAATAATGCAACAGGATCCGAGTGACGTGGTAAATATTGTTACGTTTCTTCGTCTGTCGCTGTATAAGAGAATTAGTGGAGTTCATATCATAAAAGATACTTAGAAAATGGAGAAGGGTTTGCTGATAAAGGAGAGAGAAGTAAAAAGAGAGAAGAATTTTAGTGGTTTTACGTTAGATGTGTATGTTGAAGAAGTGAAGAGAGTCGGTAGCATATCAGGTCCATTGGTGGCTGTTAATTTATCACACTATTTCCTGCAAATAGTATCAGTGATGATGGTGGGTCATCTGGGTGAACTCCATCTTTCCAGCACTGCCATTGCCATCTCATTCTGTTCTGTCACTGGCTTCAGTCTTGTTGTAAGTGTTCATTTCTTAATATTTTCTCTTATATAGTCAGATTGAATGTTTGAATTACATTTGCCTCTTTTTTTCTTTTTTTGAATTATATTTATTTTAAGTTATTTTGATTTGCATGGTGCATGAGTGAGACCAGGGGTGGCCATGGGACTGCTCATAGCAGCTGGCTGTAGCTCTCAAATTTGACCTAAAATTAGGAGCCTCAAATGTGCAATATAGAAGCCAAAAAATCTCTCGTTTAAGTGAGACTTTTCTTTAGAGATTATATGGTGCTGTAGGTTGGTTTTTTTTTTGACTAATGTTCATTTAGGAATTCAATCAAGCATTTGGTTGATTCTTGCTATATGCAAAACGTCACAAGAGAGTGGAACTTAATGTGTTCCACCGAAAATACTGCATGCAAGAGATTTTCTAATTGCACTAAATAAGAGATTTTCTAAAAAGTATCCCAACTTTTGAAATCTTGATCTTTTCAATCTCTTTGTAAAAGTAGTCAACAGGCCAATCTTGTTTAACTAAAGTTGCTATACAGTCCTAAAAGAATAATGATAGTATTCATATTGGTTTATATATGGGCTTGGTACTTGAGGTGGTGTGGCTTTTAATCCATAATTGTTGATGACTGAAGTAGAATTTGTTAAATATAAGTGAGTGGTTGGTTCGTAAAAATTAGCATCCAAGTAAAAAGTGGGTGTTTGCCAAGTACTTTAGGTGTACTACTTTCAAAATTAAGCAGACAGTAATCTAACTGGAATAGATTTGGTTGTGTGGATGGCAGTTTGGAATGTCTACTGCACTGGAAACACTAAATGGCCAAGCATATGGAGCTAAGCAATATCAAAATCTTGGAATTCAAACTTACACTGCTCTTTTCTCCCTCATCTTAGCTTGTTTCCCTCTCTCTCTCGTGTGGATTTACATGAGTAAAATACTCACTTTCATGGGCCAAGACCCTCAAATTTCACAAGAAGCTGGTGAATTCTCAATGTGGCTTGTTCCTGCACTCTTTGGTTATGCAGCTCTTCAATCGCTCGTTCGATTCTTTCAAGCACAAAGTCTGATAATGCCCTTGCTCACTAGCTCCTGCATTACTATTTGTTTTCACATAATTCTCAGTTGGGTTCTCGTATTCAAGTCTGGATTAGCTAACCTTGGAGCAGCATTATCAATCAGCTTGTCGTATTGGCTGAATGCACTTTTACTTGGATTATACATGAAATACTCTTCCTCCTGTGCTGAAGCCCGTGTCCCGGTATCTATGGAACTATTCCAAGGAATTGGACAGTTCTTTCGCCTGGCTATTCCTTCTGCTTTTATGATTTGGTAATTTTCTTTTCCTTTTTTCCTTACAGTTTACCATTTTCTTTATTTTGACATATGCTTTCCTTTTGATGATGAAGTTTTGAATGGTGGTCTTTTGAATTTCTTACCATACTGTCCGGGCTCCTCCCAAATCCACAGCTTGAAACTTCAGTTCTGTCTGTATGGTATGTTCTGTCTAGATTTAAGATTAATAACAACTTCTAAAATGGAAATGAGAAGTTGAGTAATTTATAGCCTTCACCGTTTACATTTCTTTAACAGCTTAGCAACAATCTCAACTCTGTTTACAATACCAGATGGAATTGGTGCTGCAGCAAGGTTTGCTTCAGCATATATACATGTAAATATACTATGTATATTGTACTTATTTCTTCATGGTTTATATGATAATTCCTTTTTTTTTTTTTTGGGCCTTTTTGATATAGCACTAGAGTTTCAAACGAATTAGGAGCTGGGAGATCACAAGCAGCTCGTGTAGCTGTCAGAGTTGTGATGTTTCTTGCCGTCTCAGAGGCTATAATAGTAAGCACAACTCTCTTTGTGAGCAGGCATGTTTTTGGTTATATTTTTAGTAGTGAGAAGGAAGTTGTGGATTATGTCACAAGAATGTCTCCTTTAGTTTGTCTCTCTGTCATATTGGACAGCTTACAATGTGTACTCTCAGGTCAGTTCCTGCTCTCCCACTCTTGTTTATCGTAAATAATGTTCGATATAAGCATTTTCGCGACAGTTCCATCTGAACTTTCTTTCAAAGCCAGGTGTTGCTAGGGGTTGTGGATGGCAGGATTTAGGGGCTTATGTCAATCTCGCAGCTTACTATCTCTGCGGAATTCCAGTTGCTGCCACATTGGGTTTCTGGTTAGAGTTGAGAGGACCAGGTCTATGGATTGGAATACAAGCTGGTGCTCTTTTGCAAACAATTTTGTTATCTATCATAACAAGTTGTACAAATTGGGAAAAACAGGTCCACCCTCAACCTTTAATCTCTGTAAAAAGTTATGACGTAGCCAGAACTTTGATTTAGTTGGGGGTAAAATTTGATCTTCATAGAATTGGTAGATGCTTTTCATTTTAATGAAAGCAAATCAAAATTATCTCATTAACAAATCAAACTTTTCATTAATTTATATTTGAGCGGGGACGACTGTCCTCGCTCGCCTCCATATGGTTCTGCCATTTGCAATATCAGTCCAAATAAAACATCATAGTTTTTGAAGCCGTTATTAAGATTGTACTGGTGATTTGGTAATATATTTCCAACTTTGGTTAATCCTGTTGATATTGCAGGTGAGAAAGGCAAGGGAGAGGATATTTGAAGGACGAAATTCAGCACAAGATGGTTTAACGGAAGCAACTGAAGCAATTTTGATCAGCTAATTTTGTTATGAAAGAAAAATGTGGAGCTTTTTGTTCCATTCTTTTTGGCACCGAAGCTTCTATAACCCGTTATAATTATTCATGCAATTCATCTTACAATAGAGCCACTGTGGAGATGTAGTTTCAATTATTATTTAAAAGGTAGTTAAGTTTACCAAAGACACCCCATGACCCATGTATAAAAAATAAAAAAAAAAAAAAAAAAAAAAATCATATTTTTATGTTTAATGTGTATCTTTCCGTGTGTATCTTTCGGTGTGTCATTTTTATGATTAGAAATTACACCAAGTACAATGTAAGAGTTTGGTTGATTTGGGAGCTATCTTTAGAAATTTTAAGGGAGAGATCTTGGCAACTGCAACAGGTTTATATTAACTCCTTGTAAAATCGTGGTTGATTTGATCAGGGGAAAGTTAAATAGCTCCAAAGAGATTTGTTGACGGTTGATTTTCATTTCAGGGGTAAATTCGGAAACTCACTCCTCGAACAATCTTCCCCCAATTGTGAATTTGTTTGATTTATTGGGAACCAAAAACAAACTTAGCAGAAAATGAGAACAAACACAAAGATCAACAAATGATTTACGTGGTTCAGCGGAATGGATCCAACCTACGTCCACGGACACAAAGAAAAAGACTGATTTTATAATGTGGTCGGGTTTAGCCGACCTCTTTTACAGGTGGTCGGGTATGACCGAGCTGCTATATCTCTCAATCGTCCAAACTCTTTTCTATCTTTCTTACAAGTAATGCTTGAGTAAAATTTTCTAACCCCTACAAAAGTGTTCTCAACCCCTTTATATACTAAGGAAAATAACCACTGTTCCTCCATCATCGGGACGTAACCCACGTGAACTCACTGCTGCCAATTAGGCTCTCTGCCCCATCTGTTCCGCCGAAAGTAGACCTGCCATCTGACATTTCATTGAATCACTCATTTTTGGGTATTGCCACACGCAACATTAATGATGCGAGCCTGTATTCACATGCTTGCGCTATGGCGTGTGTCAGAAGATAATCCCACAAGTTGCCTTGTCACGTCTAAGCTTTATAATGAGTGTAAGTTCCCGAGCTGTGCTTACATTACTACGCCCGACCTGATCAGTGCTGTCCCGCTTTTCCGAGCTTTGTTGGTCAGGTAGGACCTGAGGTCCCCGATTTGCCCTGCTTCTCTTAAGACTTTTACTCCTCGGGTCGGTAAGGAAATGATAACCGAGCCCGACCACTCTGCTGGGCCAGATGCCCTCGATTACTGTCTTCGGCCTTTAGCATACTGGAGTGGAAATCCCCCTATTACCCTTTTGAACTTGTTGTGGACCCTTAGACTCAAAAATCACCATCAACAAGATTTATTGGATTTTATATATGATTAAAAAGATATTTTCAAACTCAAATTTGGTTAATGTTTAGTTTATGTCGAGAGTATGCAATTTATTTATCCATAATTTAGCTAAAATAGCTTGTAATAACCATTATCTTGACTTTCCTATGATTATTATATCCATGTTTCAAGTCACTAAAGACTTAATGTCATTCAATATGTCATAATAGATATTTGGATCTCATGAACGAGAGTCAGACATGTCCAACAATCACTCCATATGAAAAAACTCCTTACGAGGATAATATCGTATATGATCGTTTCAGAGAGTAATTCTCGGACACCTTTGTCAAATACTCAAAGTGGATAAACAGCCTGTGAAAAGAGGATTGCATAAAACCACCTTCAGATTAAAAATACATTTGAGGATGCAACAAATACATGAACATGACAATGAAACTCCCTTTCGATTTTAAAGTTTAAACTAATGGAGGGCATTCATGTATTTTCCTTTCCAAATCGTATATAAAATGTGCGACCTTTTCTTTTATTGGTATTAAATATCCAAATTTGCTGTAAAACTTATTTTATTTTGTGAAATTGCCCTAAAACACAGGCACGGCAGCAAGCCACCGAGCGGTTCACACAGAGAACGAAAGATGGGAAGAAAAGAGAAGGAGAAAGAGCAACTGATTCGATCTCTTAATAATCACCTTAACAGCACCCATGAGACCTTACAGGTTTTGCATTTATGAACTTACTTATATGCGTTTCTGTATTTGTAGCTTTTCATGTTCAAATCTAAGCTTTGAGATTTTGTGCGTGTATTTATGCAGTTATTGAATCAAACAGCAGCTTCATCTCTTGAAAAAGTGAGCTGGAACGATGTTATACAGATGGGTGAACAAGTCTCTAAGCAAGCCACTGTTGGTACTGCAAATTCTCATCACTTCCAGTCTTTGCTTTTTATTTTTTATTTTTGATACCCAATTGAATGTTTGTTGGGTATATGGAACTTTCTTATGAAATGCTCGATGTTTTCAATGAAAAATTCAATTTTGTGCTATACCCATGTCTTGTTTTTTTCTTTATTGATTTTCTGAAAGCATAAAAAAAAATTAACTTTTAACTTTAGTTTTGGGTCTATTTGAGTATTTGTAACTTGTAATCCTTGTCCTTTTGCTTAATTGTGAAATCACAATAGAAGTGTTTGGTATTCCACGAAGCTGAACTCTTCAATCTCAAAACGTGCTCTTAGCTATGGGATTTTTTTTTTGAGTGCCTATAAAAACTGTTAACAATTCAAAGCTTTAATTTTTCTGGCATTTTTTTTTCTAGTTTTCGCTGTTTCTTGATTTTGTGAGGATCGATATAGGGATTCAAGTGTTTGATTGGTTTTGTTGTTAATGGATGTAGTCGGGATGCTTTGGACTGGGGAAACACCAGAAGTTAAAGCAATTGAGGAGAACATGGCAGCTTACTTCAATATGCTACATGGCTTCGTATTACTTTCTCATGGAAGTACAGTGGGTGCTGGTCCTACTCTCTCATCCAGTATCCACGCATCGGTGAAGCAAGTTGTTGATTCCAGTTTTAAGTTGATGATGGAATCTGTTGCTTTATATGGTAACCCACATCCACTCTGTCTCTCTATATATTACTACCATGACACT
The DNA here is from genome assembly GCA_019454045.1 of Zanthoxylum bungeanum. Classification (NCBI taxonomy): domain Eukaryota; kingdom Viridiplantae; phylum Streptophyta; class Magnoliopsida; order Sapindales; family Rutaceae; genus Zanthoxylum; species Zanthoxylum bungeanum. The sequence goes on along the minus strand of SKCR01051204.1, from coordinate 302,698 downwards.
CCTGAAGATAGTTTTATCCACTGCCATTGGTATATGCTAAATTAAGTGAGAGCTTTATTTTTTACTTTAAACTGGTTGCTTCATGTGATGTCAGAATTTTGATACTTGCCCTGAGGCATCTCCTAGTATTGTCATGATACATTTTTCTTTACGTAGGAATCATGATGCATTTACTAGATAGATTATTTGATAAGAGGCACATTTGAAAAGCTGCTTTGTAATTATAAGCAATGTTTAAAAATACGGATAAGGCCTCTAGGCGATCGGCCTTTGAGGCGCGAGACGGACCACCTTGAGGCAGCAAGGCTGACGCCTCAATGCCAACACTAAAAAAAATTAATAATTTTTGTAACTTGATGAAATGATGATGCTTGATTAATAATAAATTTATTATAAATATTTAGTAATTTTTGTAACTTATTTTTTATTTAAATATTTATAATAAATACTTTTATTGTTAATAATAAATTAATTTCATACTATCCATAATGAATTTTTTTTGAAGATCATAATTAATGCTGATTAATGATATTAGCAATTGATTTATATATATATATATATATATATATATATATATATATTTGCATATATATTATAATAGTAATAATACTTTCATTATTTTTATAATACAATTTGATTCATGAATATCATCAAAAATCACAAAGTCCAGCAACAAAAAATGATTTCCGACAAAAAATACAAAAGATTATTAAAAGATTGACTTCCAACAGCAAAAGAAATTTTAAATTCCATCACACTTCACAATAAAAGTGCGAAGCAGCTGTACACAATTCATTTAAAAGATTATTAATTTTTTAATAAAAAATAAATAAAGACCATTATGGTGATGACGATGACGGTCGGCGTTTAAAAGTTTTTGATAGCACCTCTTCTTTATTTTTTTCTTCTTCATTTCTTCATAATCTTCTTCATTTTTGGTGATGACGATGGTGTGATTTCTTCTTCTTCATTCCCGGTGATGGAGACCTTATTTATTTTTATTTTTTTTTGCGTCACCTTTTCGTCGGCATGAGGCGGCTGCCTCACGCCGCCTCACCTCGTGTCAGCACGTGGTGCCTCATGCCGATGAAGCGGGTTAAAACACAACCGCCATAGGCGGACGCCTCGACGCACCAAGGTTGCGACTCTTGCGAGGCGGCGACGCAGCGCCTTGGTCGTTTTTTTAAACAATGATTACAAGTGATATCTAAGCTTATTTCCCTGACTGATAGCTCACAATGGTAATAGAGTAAGAAGGGCTGTCTGCCATTTATCTATCCGACATACTGAATTTTAGTGATGAGTGTGAAAGAAATTTGTAAGTTCGATAACGGGAGATGGATTGCATTTCTAGGTATGCTGCATGATTGTGGAAAGATATATGAAATGGCTGACCTCCATGTTGAATAATAACACGAATGTGGATTCAATATCAGGCGTCATTGTGCTAGCATACCAAAAAGAATCTAAAGTTAATTTTCAGTAAATTGAGTGTAAAAGTTTAATTACCTTGCGGTTGGTAAGAATTCAGGGGAAATGTTATTCCATCACAACCCATCCTGCTTTTTCTTTCCCGTATTTATTAGTTTATCATATATTTGAGGGATAAATGATATTGATCATCCCTGATATGTTTTGCAACTGGTTTGGAATGTCACAACTTTCTCTGAAAATGGATACGTTAGATAGTTGAGGGATTATGTTTATGAAATGAATCATGTAAAAAATTCCAATACACACTGTGGTACTCTCTTAGAGTTAGGAAAACCACTCCGTTTTCTCAAAATGTAGTCTGGTTGTATTCTGACTGATTGCGTTTTTGCATCACTATGTTACATGGCATCTAAACAAACTAGTTTTATTTTATGTTTTTAGTTCTCATTTTATCTTCCACGAAAACTTACACCACCATGACTTCATATAATATATAATTTTACAAGCAGGATCCCACAATGAAGATAAAAAAAATTCAATGCCACAGTTTGTTGGAGCAGTGTGGGAAGCATGTTCTGCCCTTAAGAAGACCCCTGCCACAAATATCACTGCAATTGGACGGGCTATGACACAAGTTGCAGTTTCCATGAAGGATGTTCTTCGTGAGATGAAGGAACTCAGGCCCAGTTCCTCTGACTTAACCAAAGAAGCTTCTGATTGTGTATCTGCTAAAGATGACAGTGAGCATCAAGAGGATGATAATTCCAGTTTGGATGATTTAGGCAATGACTTGTCATCAGAAGAGATGAAAATAGCTCAATTAGCTATTGGGATTGTATCTGATACACTCGTAGTCATAAAGGAATTAATCCGCACAATCACAAGTTTGCTTAAGCTCGAAAATCCAGGTGATGGTGGTAAATTTGTGGATTCTTTGGAAAGATTGTTGAAGGCATGTCAAGGAATTGGTGTACAGATTGATGAACTCGGAGCCTGCCTTTACCCCCCGCAGGAGGTTTCTGCCATTAAGGCAGCATCGGATAAAATGTTAAGCATGACAGACGGACTGCAGAAAGAGGTAGAAAGTTTTAACAGCTCTTCAGAAGCATTCAATCAGGCATGTAATGGTTTGAGGAGTTTGCTGAAACAAATGGACTCTGAACTAGATTGCTTAAATACAACTGATTTGGAGGGCAAACTGCAGAATGTTTCCTTGAGCCATTAGAGAGAGACGGTTGCTGTCGGCAATGTGTAATCAATCACATGTTCTGATTTTTGTTATTTATTGTTGCAAAATTTCATGCTGCCAAATCTAGAAAGGAAAAGGACTAGGTTTCTGTTTTGCCTTCTGGACTTTATTTGCATTCTTAGTGGACTTACTTGGGTCATGGTTACAAATTGGAGTTTTTGAGTTTTATGTTGGCTTTTGTAACATCACTTGTATATTTGTATACTAGCGTATATGATTTTATGGGCATGATTCAAATACTGTGTTGATGGTCTTTCTTCTGGCCTGCTTTGTTCAAGGGAAAAATCAATTGATATACTGAACAATTCATATCACTGCCATTGCATCTAGGGAAAAAGCTTACATACAATTATGGTACAAATCAGATAGATGATATGATGTGGATGATATTCATTTCCTTTCTTACCATGTCAATTCTATATTACATTCTTCTGAAGATATGCAGGAGCCATGCATGCCCTTTAAATGTTTTGAAGCATGAGGAGGACAGATCATTCATCGCCCAGTAAGCTTAACCATCCATGCACCACCCATGTAAAGACCGAGAAGGGGTCCTGCTAGAAGCATCTGAGTAAGAGGATCAGTTGATGGTGTAAGTACAGCAGCTGCGACGACTGCTCCAACCACAACATATCGCCAGATTGATAACATTTGGTCACTTGTCACTAGCCCAACTTGTCCCAACAGAAGTTGTATAACTGGAACCTGAAAGAGTCAAATGCTATGTTAAAATATATATCCTATGGACAATCTGAAAGGGACAAAGATTAGTAATTGAGATGTTTCACAAGCAAAATAATGTAGGAAGTTTATATTTATATTGTGTATTTTCTTCAACTACCAAGGACAACCCAGGGCCGAGATTCATAGTAATGAATTTGAATATAAATTTCAACCAGAATTTCCGGGGTATGGACTATGGTTGCAAAGTCTGACTGGCAGCTCAGTATATAAATATGAATTTGCAGTCCATATATTGCTAATTAGTAGGAAAACTTGACACCCTTTTATTGTCATCATCAGAAAAAATGAGCTTGCAAAGAGAATCTTTACCTGGAAAGACAAGCCTGTGCTGAACATGAGCACGAGTACAAACTCAAAGTATTGATCAATGGACCACAAAGACTCCACAACCCCTTCAGCATAACTAACGAAGAAATTTAAGGCTGCTGGAGTAAGAACCCAGTAGGAGAAGGCAACACCAGCATAGAAAAGTACAGAGGAACCTAAAACGATTGGCCCCAAGAACCTTCTCTCTTCTCTTGTCAGACCAGGAAGAACAAACGCTATTAACTCATAGAGAATTACTGGGCTTCCCAAAAGAAGACCACAGTATCCTGACACCTGCACCATAAGAAACTGTGTTATTAACAGCCAATTAATTTTTATCCAAATGAAGTTGAATAGTTTAAGATTACATGCACAGTATAACATACTTACATCTATGTTACATTAATTACACATGTATGTTGCATCATGACTAAAGCAAGGAATATGCAATATGTTGAAGGAAGGGATATCATTAAGCTGTACCTTTAAAGTTGTAAAGAAAAATTCTCCAGGAGCTAGCTGCAGAAATCGTACACCTTGTGGTTTAACAGGAGCTTCGAGAAGCATTATCAGTTCCTTGGAAAATGCAAAGCATCCCAAGATAGCAGCTCCAACTGCCAAAACTGACACAAATATTCTCTGGCGCAGCTCTTCTAGATGATCAAATATACTCATTTCTTTATCATCAGGAAGGAGCTCTTTATCAGGGTACAGAAAATTATAAAGAGGACTTTCCCCACCATCTTGGTTTGGATTTGCCAAAGTTTCATCTCTTGGAATATCAACAGCATCTAAGTAGTCAATCAAAAAAGTCATGTCAGAATTCACATAGAAACCTATTTCCATTGAGAAAAATAATGAAAACTAAATAAAAAATTACTTGCATGTCAGAATAATACAACTAGAAATTAAGATTTTCTACTAGAATGTAAAAAAGAACAACTTGTTTCATATGTACAATTCCAACTTTGGAAAATGCCCAGAATAATTCAGTATCAATACTAATTTCTTAAGAGAAAAATTTGTTGGCATGTATTCGCAGTAGCAGAGCATAAACAATCTCAGCACAGTCATTTCTACCAAATGGAATCCTCACTGCTCTATGTTCACATAACTGCTGGGTGATATGTCTCACATATTAATTAGGTTTGGAGATCTTAAGATGATTGGTATGTATGTCTATCGCCCGGCTGGCTAATCCAATCCGAAATTGGAAGTTAGTTGCCTATTAATACAATTTGTTCCAATAATTCAAAAATCTATCATGTTTGCAAAATCATTACTTTTCCAGTAGCTAGCAAAATAATGTGAATTGATATATATATGCCTGAATAAAATTAAAAGCCATCCCTAAGAAAACAGAGTCATTTCTGTCATATGAGCTGGCAGCATACTATTTGTATTGCTTACTCAAGTAGTGCAACAGACATAAAAAGAGAAAAAAACTTTGTATATACATCTTCCACAATCTCCTTCCAGCCATCCCATAATCAATATAAAGGAATTAGCAGTAATAAATGACCCACTCCCAACTTGCTCTGAAACTTTTGTTGCCACCTACTTCATGTCATCCTAAATGACCCACATTTTTCAGTTCATGCTCACTTTAGCCTAGGTTATACTAGGCTATTTCATGGCTACATTAGGGCATGTTGTTTTGACATTATGAAAGACCTGCATATTACATCATCCTGTGATTCTTAAGACGATTGGAAAATGACTCGAGCACACTTCTTGGTCCTAGCTTAGGCAGTCAGGCATTAGTCTTCTTCAACAAAACTCTCAACATGGCAGCACCAACACATCCACCTAACTTCACCACTCAAAGGAGGTTCTCAATATTTTGTCAAACACCTCATCACTTTTTTCCCCTTTTAATTTTTTCTGATGACACTAAAACCACCCCAACAAAGGTGTTTTTTTGCGACCCCCTTCCTACGAGGCCATTTATCCGCTTTGGGTCTCGAAGGAGGTGCTTGGGACTACTCTCCGGAACGGTCCCGTACGGTTTTGTCCCCATAGGGAACTTCAACCACGTGAGTGATTGTTGGGCATGTTCTACTCTCACCGTGGCTCTTAGAAGTTATAACTTTAGGAATATTGAGTGACATATAGGCGACTTGAACCTTGGACTTGAAAGTCCTTATATGGTTCTTAAGTCCACCTATGGTACCAACAAGCCACTTCCAATGGCCCTGGCAAGCAGAATAATTATAAATGCATACATATGACTTGCTATTAGTTCATATTTGCTACAACAGTTACCTATTCAAAACTTTTATTAGCAGAGCTTTTACAATTTCATTACAAGCTGGTAAGTAACACAACAATTAAAACAGAATTTGAAAGTCAAATTTCTGAACAGAAAAAAAAAATAAAAAAATAAAACCAACCTGTCTTAAAACAGATACATATTCTGTAATAAGGTCAATTATCGTCTCTAATGATAAACATTCAAAAATTGAGAGCTAAATTTCTACATGTAAACATTTAAGATTCAGAATAATAAAATAAATAAAGCGATATTTTTTTTTAATTTAATTAAAAAAGGGTTTTTAATCTTACCAGGTCTATCTTCAACAGCAGAGCCAACACCGCCAGTAGAACCTAAGTCAGGCTGTTTATCCTTCGCAGCATCACCGTCAAACGCCGCAAAACAAACGAGTCCATCGACCCTTCTCCTGCTCCGCGAAACACCGAATCTCAGCCTCGAACTACTGCTAACTTTCACACTACTTATTCGGTTTCTGATTGGCTCGTGTCGTGTAGAGAAGCAGCCGTAGCTCAGCCGCAAGTGAGCCATGAGTGCCGTGCTCGTGCTTCCCATTTTTCTTGTCTTTTTTTTTTTTTTTTAAACTTAATTTTCAACTAAACAAGTTCTAAAAAATTTGGTTCCTTAGAAGCGAAATCTAAAACGGGATATTTGGAATTGGAGGGTCGGTGGCGCATTTAGGCTGAATACGTGGCGCTTTTGTATTGGTTTCCGTGGACCGGTTTGATTTTACCCTTTTAATTTCGATAAATTTTTTATGGACATTTTGAGGCGACATTTTTTCAATGATACTCCGACTCCGTGATAGTATATTTTGAAGAAAGACTAAAATATATAATTGTTTAAATCAGAAATTTCATTAATAAAATATCTCATAATCAATTGATTTTTAAATTGATGTCTTTAACCATTATTTCATATTTCCAAAAATTTATTTCATTCTAAAAATGAATTAAGTCGGCAGTTTTATATTTTATTTTTTCTCTTTTCATAATCTTTATGAGGGTTGATAAATGTGCCAGATTTTGAAAAATTTAATCATATTTTAAATATTTTTTATTTAAATTTGGATCTGAAAAAATATATTAAGAGCATCAATTTAAAAATTAATAAACTGAATTTTTATCTCCTAAAAATATTAATAAATAATGAAATTTTCAAATTCCAATCCATTTAATTATCGTTATACTTATCCAGTCTGAAATTGGGTGAAAGTTTAATCAAATTCACACGAAATTATTAATTATGTAATAGTTTTCATTTGATGTGTATTAATTTTCATCAAAATTTTAGATAAATTATTACTGTTTTATTTTACCATTAATTTGTGGAAATTAATAGGAAAATGATAATTTACCAAATAAAAATTCCACCCCCGTTAGAGATGACAGAAAAGCCTGGGTCGAGTCCTAGATTTAGAAGTCCGACCCTTAGCATATTAAGCCCTGGCTTAAATAAAAAAAAAATCAAAAATATAATTTGATGTGTTTGTAGCATTTGCATTTGTTTGTAGTATTTGGATTATTAGTTTATCGATGAAACTTTTGATATATTTTGTAAATTATCTTTGCATATAGTGTGAATGTATTTTGCATTTATATATTTTTAACCTTTTTTTTTAAAAAAACGGGCAGGATAAAGCCTGGACCCGGACTCGGCCCGACAGACGCTCGGGCCGGGCTTTTTCTGAATTCAGGCTAATATTTTCCTTACCGGACTCGGACCTGACTTATCAAAGACCGAGCCCGGCCAGATCTATTGCCACTCTTCATCCCCGCCATCATTTCTCTTATTTTCCGCCATTTCTCTAAACATTGGAGTCTCTTCGCCGACCAGAAACACACAAGCAGAAGCTAACGAAATCGAAATGGGAAAATAAAATCCAACAGCAGAGAAAGCGTTAAATCTTTTTTGGAAGCAGACTCTGTGACCAAAATTTCATTTTCAAGCCTCTCGCCGACAACAATTACAGGTCCGATTTCTCTCTCACTGTAAAATTTATGATCTCACATACTATTGACGCTGATTTTCGTTCCAGGAGCAAATCGGTAAACTTATTCCTCGAACAATCATCCTCAACTGTGAATTTATTTGGTTTGGGGACCAAAGGCAAACTTAGCAAAAGATGAGAAAAAACACAAATAAAACAGATGATTTAACGTGGTTCGGCGGAATGGATCCAACCCACGACCACAGACATAAGGGAAAATGAAGCTTTTATAACGTGACCTGCTTTTATAAAACAGAGGGTTTAATGTATGCTAGAGGATAAGCTGATGACCTGCTCCTGTCATATCACCCCTATGTGGAAGGACAAGTTCCCATACTGGGCTTACGTTACTTAGACTTGATCATATCGTTACAACCCGACCCACCCTATCAGGTCGGGCATCTGAGACAACAGCCCTGTTGAACGGTACGGTCGGGTCGATTTTCACGTATGCTCAATTATTGTTCTGATACTTTAGTTTCGCCCTCGATCCGACCTCTCATCCTTTGCAAGAACTTCAGACCATTTGTTGAGTGCAAACACCATCTTACCCTTCCTCGAGATTCTGATTTCTTGGGGGCCGAAAACCACCATCAACATCTGTCTCATAGTTCTGGGTATTAACGAGTAAGCGAGTTGGTGCCGAGAATTATAAAAAAGATGATGATGTATGAAGTCATAGACTGATCTGGCGTCATCGGGTTGAAACTTTCATAAACACCCCATACTGCTCCAACTCATAACGTATCACAAATGCAAACCTCAATGCTTCTTGTGAAAGAAACCATATCAGGTCTATAGCCCTGATCTAGTAACTCTGATTCTGATCCATAACTTGGCCGTCTCTCACACTAGGCATTCTTTGACCAAAGAAGTTGATCTGGACTAGCTCTGGTTAGTCAATCCTTTTGGCTTTACTTGGAGAAGCCCATCTTATGCCTCTTCGAGTAGATGCATACTCTCGCCATACTACAAACTCAAAAGGAAATGATTTGTAGAGTCCTGCAAAACAGAACAAAACCACAAGGGAACATTCCCCACCTTGGGCTATTAGGAAAATAACAGGGCCTCAGCGGGACATAACCCAACCTTGAGCCACAATAAATACTTGGCCACAATGGAATGTTCCCTCATTGTATCATCAACATGGCTTCGATGAAATGAATGCAGTCCCGAGCCAATAAACTGAAAGTGACATTGACGGAACGAATGCAACACCGAGCCATATTAAGTGAAAGTGGTATTGGAGGAACGAATGCTGCCCCGAACCAATAAACTGGGTGTGGCCTCGACGGAACGAATGCAATCCCGAGCCAATAAATTGAAAGTGACCTCGGCGGAATGAATGCATCCCTGAGCCATAATAAGTACTTGGCCACAAGGGAATGTTCCCTCTTCGTGTCATCAATAAGGCTTCGGCGGAGCGAATGCAGCTCCGAGCCAATACACTGAAAGTGGCCTCGACATAACTAATGCAGCCCCGATCCGATAAACTGGATGTGGCCTCGGCGAAACGAATGCAGCTCCGAGTCAATAAACTAAAAGTGTCCTCGGCGGAATGAATGCATCCCCGAGCCATAATAAATACTTGGCCACAAGGGAATATTCACTCATTATGTCATCAATATGACTTCGGCAGAACGAATACAGTCCCGAGCCAATAAACGGAAAGTGGCCTCGGTAGAACGAATACAACCTCGAGCCATATTAAGTGAAAGTGCCCCTGGCAGAACGAATGTAGCCCCGAGCCAATAAACTGGATATGGCCTCGGCGGAACGAATGCAGTCCCGAGCCAATAAACTGAAAGTGACCTCGGTGAAACGAATGCAGCCTCGAGCCATAATAAATACTTGGCCACAAAAGAATGCTATCTCATTGTGATACCAACATGGCATTGGCGGTACTATAGCAGACCCGAGCCAGTGTAATAACTTAGACATAAGGGAATATTCCCTCCCCGTGCCACTCAATACTTGGCCATGGGGTGAAAATCTGACCCCATGCCAACAAAGATAATTAATGCATCAATGAGACGTAGCCTAACCCCGAACCACAGTAAGCACTTGGCTACAAGGGAATGCTCCATGCTTTTGCCACTCAACACTTGACCATAAGAGAGAAATTCCGATCCCATGCCAACAAAGATAATTAAGGCCTCAGTGTGACGTAACCCGACCCCGATCCATACGTGCTATGTTTACCAGGAGGCGCTAAACGCCAAGCCGGCCATTTTTCCTAACATGCTATGGTTACCCCGATGTGCCAAACGCCACGTAGGTCTTCAATGACTTCAATCCATACGTGCTATGGTTACTTGGGGGCGCCAAATGCCACACCGGTCCTCTCACCCAACATGTGATGGTTATCCCGAGACGTCAAACGCCACACAGGTCTTCAATGATTTCAATCCATACGTGCTATGATTACTTGAGGGCGACAAATTCCACACCGGCCCTCTCGCCTAACCTGCTATGGTTACCCCGAGGCTCCAAACGCCACACAGGTCTTCAATGACTTTAATCCATACGTGCTATAGTTACCTAGGGGCGCCAAACACCACGCCGGCCCTCTCGCCCTACGTGTTATGGTTACCCTGAGGCGCCAAACACCACACATGTCTTCAATAACTTCACGGGTATCCCCTCGAAGGTGCATATCATTGGGTTGTGACGTTTCGCCTCGGGGGTTTGATAATGACACTAGTGATTGACGTGCCGCGGGGGGTTCACGCTTTTCCCACATGCCTTGTATCATTTCATGTATTCCAATCATGAGTATTTCACAAGAATATTGAACACGATTTTCCCATCCAAATAATAAACAAGAAAAGTGAACAAGTTTTTATTTAAAATGGGAAAGTCTTATTCATATTCGTGGGATCTATTGCCCATCTTACAAATATTTGAGGGTCATTTTAAGAGAGGTTCTATTGAAAATATCCCATCGACACCTCAGCATTTCGGGACTTCTTGGGCCGGGTACCGTCCAGCTGCCCCCAAGCGATAGGTATCCGACTTGATTACTGTCACTATTAGCTCTGGTCGGCCTTCATAGCCAGTTGGTCTATGCACTCATTCAGATAGTTGTTCCTAACCAAGTCTTCCACCTGCTCCTACAAGTCTATACATCTTTCTGTTGTGTGTCCCCTCAGATTATGGTGCATACAATAAGCCTTGCTGTCTCTCATATCAATGGGAAACCTCCTCGTGTCGGGCTCAGCCAATAAACCTTTCAAATTAACAAATAAAAATTACTAAATTAACTAAGCCACTTTCGTAGGGATCACGATTGCATTTAGCGTATGCAACAAGCCTTTAAACCCCTAGGCGACCATAGTGGATGAGTTATAGTTTCGTGAGGGCTTACAGTGACGACACCCACAAACGTCATTCACACACAATAATGCAAAATTATAAAACAAATAAAAAATAATTAAAATAATCCCGATAGTTATGCACAAAATTGTCCTCAAATGGTGCTTATCAATGAAATCAGAGAACTTTCAAAGTGCGTAATTCAGCTCAGATCCAAGTTCCTGAATAATTCATCTAGGCTAGACTCACTGTGTGTGTGTAAAGGTTCATTCACAGATTGATTCCTAAGTAAGCAAACTTAATGATTTTGTTTAAAAATTGGGATCGATTGGTCAAACCAACTTAGATATCTCAAGTATGCTCTGTAATTGCTTTATTTTTTGCTCAGTATGATATGATTTTTTTTTCTGGTCTCTTTTTGCATTTTTTTTTGAATTTTTTCTTTTCTTTTTTTCAACTCACCTACCCTTTAAGGTAGCATTTCTCCTCATGATGGTCATAATACTCGCCCATGGGTAGCTTTACGCTTATCGGTTATAGGCGGTTTATTTTCTTTCTTAAGAGATTTTTTTTATTTCTATCCATGCCATACATCATAACACTAGTAAATCAAGATAGATATCTAAGCAAACAGTCATTCATCGACATGCAATTTCTTCAACTAGTCACATTGTCAACTACTTAAGTTTTCACTGCTAAAAACCTATAATTGAGTGCTTACGAGTCAAACATAGATCAACTACTCAAGGCAACAGATAAAAGTAAATTGGGCACTTATCGTTTCTAAATTTCACCCATAAACAAACAGTATCATCATAGGATTTATGTTTTACTATCAAAGACCTAAACAATAATTTATATATATATATATATATATAAATAACAAGTAAACAACATGCACATCCCCTCAAACTTAAAACTTGCATTGTCCTCAATGTAAGATAAAAAATAAAGAACAAGAGTGATGAACAACACTACCGTGCATGGAGTTGATCAGCTTGCTGGTTAGAATTTAGTTGCGCGGGCGTTGTGTGTTTCGTGCTACCTAAATTCAAATTAGCAAATAAAATTACTAAATTAACTAAGCCACTTTCGTAGGGATCACGATTGCATTTAGCGTATGCAACAAGCCTTTAAACTCCTAGGCGACCATAGTGGACGAGTTATAGTTTCGTGAGGGCTTACACTGACGACACCCACAAACTTCATTCACACACAATCATGCAAAATTATAAAACAAATAAAAAACAATTAAAATAATCCCGATAGTTATGCACAAAATTGTCCTCAAATGGTGCTTATCAATGAAATCAGAGAACCTTCAAAGTATGTAATTCAGCTCAGATCCAAGTTCCTGAATAATTCATCTAGGCTAGACTCACTGTGTGTGTGTAAAGGTTCATTCACAGATTGATTCCTAAGTAAGCAAACTTAATGATTTTGTTTAAAAATTGGGATCGATTGGTCAAACCAACTTAGATATCTCAAGTATGCTTTGTAATTGCTTTATTTTTTGCTCAGTATGATATGATTTTTCTTTTTTTTTTGGGTCTCTTTTTGCACTTTTTTTTGAATTTTTTCTTTTCTTTTTTTCAACTCACCTACCCTTTAAGGTATCATTTCTCCTCATGGTGGTCCTAATACTCGCCCATGGGTAGCTTCACGCTTATCGGTTATAGGTGGTTTGTTTTCTTTCTTAGAGATTTTTTTATTTCTATCCATACCATACATCATAACACTAGTAAATCAAGATAGATATCTAAGCAAACAGTCATTCATCGACATGCAATTTCTTCAACTAGTCACCTTGTCAACTATTTAAGTTTTCACTGCTAAAAACCTATAATTGAGTGCTTACGAGTCAAACATAGATCAACTACTCAAGGCAACAGATAAAAGTAAATTGGGCACTTATCATTTCTAAATTTCACCCATAAACAAACAGTATCATCATAGGATTTATGCTTTACTATCAAAGACCTAAACAATAATTTTTTTTTATATATAAATAACAAGTAAACAACATGCACATCCCCTCAAACTTAAAACTTGCATTGTCCTCAATGTAAGATAAAAAATAAAGAACAAGATTGAGGAACAACACTACCGTGCATGGAGTTGATCAGCTTGCTGGTTAGAATTTAGTTACGCGGGCGTTGTGTGTTTCGTGCTACCTGTATAAATAACATGCAAATTTATAAATAACACACAATAAACAAATAAACAAGATGCAAATGCAAGGGTTGCCTCCTGGCTAGCGCTAAGTTTAACGTCTTCAGCCAGACGTAACCATTCAAATGGTCATCGTGGTTTAAATATAGTGAACCGGGTAATCTCATATGCTTTCTTCTTTGGTATCCACAGGTTCTTATGACATGAAAAAGACAGCTTGGCAGGCTGTGGCAGTTTATCCATAGATAGTCCCCCAGGATATGTAGATTGTCCCCCAGTTGGAAATTCTGGACTGCACATTCGGCAGAATTGGCTCAGCCTCATTTTTAACATTCCAGGGATCATCTCCAAGTGAGCAGTGACCTTTCTTTTCCTTTTTTTTTTGCGGTGCTTTGGGAGTGGTTTCATGTTTAGATGTGGATAATTTTATTTTATGCATGGCTGCACTATGCTCGTAGGTTGCTGAAATACTGATTTACCCTGCGTGTTTGCAACTCCCTTCTCTACTATATCTATCATGTGACATTCTGCATCACCTTGAGGACTCGACATGGTTCTGAAAGCATTGAAGGTGACTTCTTTATATTTACTGCCTAAATCTTAAGATGTGTCTTTAATCTCTTTTCCGCTCCTAAAGGTTATGACTTGACATTGCTCTTTGGGGTTGACTTCAGTATTACTATGAAACACCCATTTCTGTTGATTGGCCATGGAAGAAACAAGCAGCCCAATTTGCGCTTCTAAAGATTTCAATGTTGCCCTCATATTTCCTATATGTGTTTCAATGTTATCTAGCCTTGACTCATTCTTCTAAAACCTCTCTGAAGCTGTAGATACAAATGTGCTCATGAGGTCTTCTAAGGAGGGTTTCTGCTCATCTCTTGGATAGTTGAAGCCATGAGGAGTTTGCAAGATGTTCTCCATATTAGCATATGAAAAATTCGGATGATAATAATTAGGCATATGACTGCCTCTATAGTTGTTGAAATTCCGATTGTTCATGTACTATACTTGTTCAAATCCTGCTCCTCTGTTGGGTAAAAGCATTCCATTAGCAGAAACAACTCCAATAAACGGTTGGCTCATTTGATTTGTCAATACTGCTAGATGAGTCGTGATGGATGATGATGAGCGGAAAATATATCAATATTTACCACCCATTTTACTTAATATTTTGTTTAGTTTCTCGGGTTTGATGAATGTTTTGATGTGTTTTAGTTTATTTTACAGATAAAATAATATTGGGACATAATGAAATCATTTAGGATGAATTGTAGGTCAAATAAGGGCAAAAATTGGACTTGACATATTAATTTTGGAGATTGGAAACTTGAAAAAGCGTTTTAACGAAGTGCAAATTTGGAAATTCCAGTTTTGCGCATCTGTCGTATTTTGGGCATAAAACTTTACTCCGTTATCGGATTGAGCTGATTCAAGTTCCAGATTAAAGACCACTGAAAAATCTACAACTGTGAAAGATAGAATAATTTCGAATTGTAAAGATTTCATGCCCAAAATTGATGAACCATCCAAAAGGGTGTTGTGTTTAATTATTAAAGTCATTTTCAAAGCAAAAAATAAATTAATAAATAAATAATAAAAATTATCAAATCACCACCAAACATGATAAGCAATTAGTGGAGCAATTAATAATGGATTTGGTGGAGCAATTAGTGGAGAAATTAGTGGAGCAATTAATAATGGATTTGGTGGTTGATTTGATGGAGGCAAAAATTTGCCTATAAATACCAAGCCATTTCATTTGTAAATTCATACTTTCTTCTAAGAAATTCCTTAAGAATACTAAGAAGATTGTATCTTGTTTGTTTATTTACAGCTTTCAGTAATTAATTTCCGCTTTCGCACTTTCTTTTCTTTACTTTTCAGTTTTTACTTTCCGCAATTTACTTTTACGCACAATACTTTTCTTTTTTTAATTTTCAGTTTTTACTTTTCAGTAATGAGGAGGTAACTCCCCTTTACTGGGGTAAAAGGTAAAACTTTTATTACTAATATTTAGATTAATCTCCCTTAATTATAATATATAAACTAGTTAAAACCTGACTTAACGAGGATACCGCCATATTGGTCGGTTGGTAATTATTTAAATTGGTTTTAACCTGACTAAACTGGATACCGCCTGATTGGTCGGTTGGTAAGTAATTATTAATTTGACTTAATCTGGATACCGTCTATATGGCTGGTTGGTAATTATCATGCAAAGTTAATATATTATATTAAGGGAGATATCTAAAATAGAAGTAATAAAAGTGGATCCTTTTACCTCAGCATTTTCTTTTATTGTACTTTTACTTTATTTACTTTTCAGTAATTACTTTCAGCATTTACTTTTCAGCAATTTACTTTCAGCATTTACTTTTCAGTAATTTACTTTCAGCATTTATTTTTCAGCATTTAATTTTCAGTATTTAATTTCAACATTTACTTTCCGTCATTTACTTTTCAGCAATTTACTTTTCAGCATTTTACTTTATGTCTTTTATTTTATTTAAGTTTTTACTATCCCTATTTATGTGTCGTAACTAAGTTAGTTATATGGGGTTGTGATGAATTCTAATATCACCATTTTATAAGGGGTTATTTTATAGTTTGGGTTATTTAAAGGTTTACTTATTAAGTCTTAAGCTTAATGCTTCTTGTTGTCTGATCACCAATAAGATTGATGTGGTAAATCTAAAATAAACTTGACAAAGAAATTTTAGGTTTCAACCTTATATTTAATAGCCCACGATCTTCCTTGAGGATATATAACCCTTTAATAGATTTCCTTACAGGATAGGCATATACCTTTCCGGTTGGGGTAGCCATAATTGGAACTTAAACTTAACGAATCTAGATAATTTTGTTGACATAGACATATGGTTCAATTGGGTTATATTGGGTATTTGTGTCTGACCATCGACAGAGGCTTTCGCATAATTTAGTGTTCCAAGTTAGTAAACCAATATATTACACAAAAATGAAATAACCACTTTATCTTTAAAATGATATTGGAAGATTCACAACCCTAGATAGTTTCCTAATATAGAATTTTCTTAAACATACTTTCATGCAATTTTATTTACTGGTTTTTAAATTTAGAATCATCACCATTTCAAATCAATCAAACAACCTGTTAGATACTAGTAACCATTTGACCTCATAAAATTAATAGATTAGGTATTAAGTCCTCGTGGGATCGATACTTTTTATACTACTTGAACGATACGTGCACTTGCGTTATATGCGTGTGTGTAAGCAGCGGTCAAGTTTTTTGGCGCCGTTGTTGGGGACTTATTTATCTTTCACTATTAGTTTAGAGGTTAGATACCTTTACTTGTATCTAATTTCTTTTTACTTATTATTTTTGTTTTCTTGTGTTTCAGGTTCTCAGATCCTTCATGAGACGAACCAGAAACTTTGAACTCCGACCGCTTGACCTAGAAATTGAAAGAACCATCAGACAGTTGAGAAGGGAAAGACGAGAAGGCTAAGAAGCTTTAGTCAACATGGAACCTGAACCCTTGGAGGTTGCACCACCAATTCCCATTCGAGACAGAACCATTCCGGTGGTTGACAGACTCATTTCATGTATTGTACTTCCTCCCTTACCAGCAAATGCAGGTGACATCAAAACATGCATTCAGATGATTCAACAGTCAGTTCAGTTTGGGGGGAATGCAACTAAAGATCCTAATGCCCACATCAGCAACTTCCTGGAAGTTTGCGGCACTTTCAATTACAACCGAGAAGCTGAAGATGCAATGAGACTGCGTATTTTCCTATACTCCTTGAAGGACAGAGCTAAAGCTTGACTACATTAACTACTAGCAGGTTCCATCACAACTTGGAACACTTTAGCCACCAAATTTCTTGCAAAGTACTTTCCACAGCCAGAACTGGAAAGCTGAGGAATGACATCACATCCTTTGTACAACAAGACTCGGAAACTCTCTACGAAGCTTGGGAAAGGTACAAAGATTTGCTCCGGAAATATCCTCACCATGAGATTCCAAAATGGCTTCAAGTCCAAACCTTCTATAATGGACTTTCTGGACTGATGAGAACCACAATCGATGCTGCTGCTGGAGGAGCTTTAATGGCAAAAGGAGAAGATCAAGCATGCGACCTAATCGAAGAAATGGCCAACAACAATTCATTGTGGCCAACAGAAAGGAGCATGATCCAAAGAATTGTAGGAATTTATGAAAGTGGAGCCAATACAACAGTCAACGCCAAGCTGGATCAGATATGCAAATTCATGGAAACTCTTACCACTGGATCCACAAGTTCACCATATGGAGGAGAACCAGAGCCAAACCAATATAAAAAGACAGTGAATTATATCAACAATTTCAATAGACAGGGGAACAATCCATATTCCTACACCTACAACCCAGGGTGGATGAATCATCCCAATTTCGCATGGAGCAACAATTTAGGGCAAATGAACAACCCACCACCCGGATTTCAACAACAGAACAAAAGCCAGGAGCATGCAATGAATCAGGAATAACAGAAGTGTTGACCCACTTGAAAAAGATAGAAGCAAAACACGACTCTCAAGCAGCAAGATATGATGCTATGTTTCAATCCTAAGCAGCATTAATTCAAAGTCAATCTGCTTCTATTAAAGCACTGGAGAATCAAATTGGACAACTGACCAATGCTCAGAGTTACAGACCGCCAGGTAACCTTCCTAGCAACACTAAACCAAATCTGAGGAACATGGAGAAAGAGCAATGTCATGCCATCATATTAAAAAGCGGTAATGAAATCAACAAAGATGTTGGAGCCAAAACAACTGCTGAGGAAGTTCCAAAAGAAACAAAGCAACATATGGAGGAAAAAGAAGCAAAGGAAAAAGAACAGATCACTCCACCTCCACATTTTCCTCAGTTTCTTCAGAAAAACAACTGGACAAGCAGTTTGCTTGTTTCCTGGAGGTGTTCAAAAAACTGCTTATCAACATTCCATTTACAGAAGCGTTGGAACAAATGCCCAGCTATGCCAAATTTATGAAAGACATTCTTTCACGAAAGTGGAGATTGGGAGATTATGAGACAATAACATTATCAGAAGAATGCAGCGCCATCATTCAGAGAAAACTACCCCCAAAGTTGAAAGATCCTGGCAGTTTCACTGTTCCTTGCACCATAAGAGAACATGACTTCGGTAAGGCTCTGTGTGATCTAGGCGCGAGTGTTAACTTGATGCATTTTTCTATTTTCAGGAAATTATAGATTGGAGAAACAATGCCAACTTCAATCTCTCTACAACTTGCTGATAGAACACTCGTATTTCCAAGAGGTGTAGTTGAGGATGTTCTAGTCAAAGTTGACAAATTCATTTGCCCAGCAGATTTTATTGTCCTTGATATGGAGGAAGACGCAGACGTGCCAATCATCATCGGAAGACCATTCTTGGCTACAGGTCGAACCATTATTGATGTACAAAAAGGAGAACTAACCATGAGGGTACATGACCAAGAAGTAACATTCAATGTTTTTAAAGCCATGAATTTCCCAAATGACGAGAAGGAGGAATGTTTCAGACTTGATGTGGTAAATAGTACCATCGAGACCTCCAATGCAATGCAAAGTTCTACTGACAAACTTAAAGCATGTCAATTGCCTGTGGAGCCTGAAGATAAAGCGCACTGCGTACTGAAGAAGCCTATTGTTGCACTACAAGCAACAGAAGAGAAAAAGTTCCACCAGCTCAACGAATTGGAGGAATTTCACAATTAGCATTTTGAGGATGCCAAATTGTACAAAGAAAAGGCCAAGAAGAGACAGGATGAGAAGTTAGTGCTCATACAACTGGAACCAGGGCAGAAGGTACTGTTAAACAAATCAAGGGTGAAATTCTTCCCATGGAAGCCAAAATCACGGTGGTCAGGTCCATTTGTGATCACCAAAGTTTTACCAGATAGAGTCGTTGAGATACATGATCCTGACTCCAACAAAACATTCAAGGTTAAAAACAACGTGTCAAACACTACTGGGGAGAATCATTTGAGCAACAAAAAGAAAGTGTCACACTTTTAGATCCAGCCTAACGTTCGAGAAGTCACGTCTAGCTGTCGACGTTAAACTTAGCGCTAGCAGGGAGGCAACCCATGCAATTTGTGTATATATTGTAATTTGGTGTGATTTCATTTGGTGTGTTTAGTTTTTGCAGGTTAAGTCATTTCAGGATGGAAGAAGTTCTCGCAAATCTTCACAAGCAATTTCCTTCTCTCCCTAAAAAATCTCTGATGAAAGTTTACAAAGCTCGTTTGGAACGGATGAGACTACTGATGATCAAAGGTATTCCTACTGACATTCGTTGGATTATTGAAGCACATGTCCGATTGACATGTGAGTCTTCTGACTCTTTTATTTCACATCTGTCTGGTTTAGGAAAGAGCACCTATGCTAAAAAGAGAAGAGCCAAAAGAATGTGTGTTTGTTATAAATGTGCTCGCATGTTTTGTAATACTCGTTGTCGTTCTTTAGGAATGATGTCTGATAACCGCGAAGATAAGATTAACTTCATCAGGGATGGCATGAGTAAGGAGTCTTTGGATGACATATCTAAAACTCTTGAGACGCATCCCAGTGGATGTGTGTATCATGAAATTCGCGTGTTATATGCACAATTTCAAAAGGAAAGACAAATGCTAAGTATTGGGAATCTGACTCAAAAAGACCCTGTTTGCCAATTTATAAGAAAATTGGATGGGAAGCTTGTCCCTGACGCATAGATGTCAATCAAGTCGCTACTTTTCTTGTACATATTATATCTCTTTGTCTTTTCCTGATAATTGTGATTTGTTTTGTTATTTTTTTTTGTTATTTTCTCCGACAGGATCCAGACCTTTTTGACTATCACGATTTATTTTACTATTTTGCTACTAATCGTCATTTGGAAGATACTAGTGCTATTATTACTCACCCTTTTCAGGTTCTATAAATTCAGCCTGTCATTGCACTTTTGAAGTCATCCAGAGTTGAGAAATAAATACATAAAAAATGGAAGCCACTTCAAGAAGACGAGTTGAAAACATCTGTGTGTTTTACGGTAGTAGTGTTGGTACTAAACCACAATACATAGAAGCAGCACAAGAATTGGGTCGAGTCTTAGCTGCAAGGAATATGCACTTAGTATATGGCGGAGGTAATCTTGGACTAATGAGGATCGTTTCAAAGGCTGTACAGGAAGGAGGCAGTCACATCTTGGGAATCATCCCAAAACCCTTGGCAGAGGCAAATCTTATTGGACCATCAAACAGAGAGGAACTGATCGTGCCAGGTATGTCTGAACGAGTGGTAGAAATGATTAACCATGCTGATGCTTTTATTGCTTTGCCAGGTGGCTTGGGTACATTGGAGGAAAGTTTTACAGTGTTATCTTGGGCGAACCTGAACATACACGAGAAACGGCTTGGATTGTATAACGTTGAAGGATTTTATGATTTTCTTTGTGTGTTTCTTGATGATGCCCGGAGAAATGGGTTCGTGTCAAAACCTTTAAACGAACTCATCTTTTCTGCCAGAACTGCTCCAGATCTAATTGACCAAATCTTAGCTTATGAACCACAAATTGACCCTGTCATTTCAAAGATAAATTGGTCCGAGGACGATCGTGGTAAGAGGCGTCGGATTAATCTGGATCTTAACCTTTAATTTCTTGTAAAATTTCAGCTAACTAGGTATTATCTTCTAAACTCTTCTTCTACTGTTTAAGACATTGGGGACAATGTCTCATTTAGGTTTGAGGGAGGAAATTAGTTGATTAGTATCTTGTTTTTGTGTTTTTATTTTGACTAAAAAGGTGAAATTGGTAAGAGATAGCTGAGTAAGGAGTTTCCACTCCTGAGACGTATCTCAAACCTAATTCGGAACAAAATAGTTTTTGTTTATTTCATTTTAAATTATTTAATTTGTAAATTCTCCATAAAACTGACTACAATGGATCTTCATATGCTCAGTTAGCAGATATTATCAACATGCATTGTAACATACATACATGAGCTAAAATTGAAAAATCTGTAATATTCAGTGCTCTAGTTTAATTGGAGGAAGCATCTCAAAAAGTGATGGAGTAAAAATCTGAGATCCGAGTTATTAAGTCTGTAAGGGTGTTTTAACACGTAGTGCCCTAAAGCCAACTGGTTTGGGAGTCACTGGCCCAAAGCTCGCTACATGGATCAAATATGCTGCAAATATATATATATATATATATATA
Source organism: Zanthoxylum bungeanum (assembly GCA_019454045.1). Classification (NCBI taxonomy): domain Eukaryota; kingdom Viridiplantae; phylum Streptophyta; class Magnoliopsida; order Sapindales; family Rutaceae; genus Zanthoxylum; species Zanthoxylum bungeanum. The sequence continues at coordinate 280,984 of SKCR01051204.1, read as the reverse complement.
TATATGAAGTCTGAGTAATTAAGTCCGTAGGGGTGTCTTAACACCTGGTGCCCTAAAGCCAACTGGTTTAGGAGCCACCGACCCAACACTCGCTACATAGATGGAAGATATTGTATATAAATAAAAAAAATCAAAAATCAAAAGAAAAAATCAGAAAAATCAGAAAAATTATTCCATTGCTACAAAAAAGTGTGAATTCTGATAAAACTTTAGGACAAAAATATTACTCTCTTATCAACTGCACTTGTGACTGTTGTGGGTAAAAATGAGTTGATTAATATTTTTTCGGCTGTGCATATGGAGAATGGTAAATATAATCGGAGAATTTACTTATTCAGTAATTTAGAAAGAAAGAAAACAACTAGTAACTTGGAGTAGAAGTTTCACCTAATTAGTCACTAACTTCTTTATTCTATTTTCTCTTGTCTTTTTGCTTTTGTGTGCATTAGTTTTATTATCTTTTTACTTTTGTAAAACGTTTGTGGGTATCGTTGCTGTAAGCTCTCACGAGACTATAACTCGTCCACTAGGGACACCTAGGGGGTTTAAAGGCTTGTTGCATATGCTAAATGCAACCGTGATCCCTACGAAAGTGGCTTAGTTTAATTTTAATTATTTCTTGTATTTTATTTTGTTGTTTTGCTTGAGGACTAGCAAAATGTTAGGTTTGGGGGTGTGATGAGCGGAAAATATATCAATATTTACCGTCTATTTTACTTAATATTTTGTTTAGTTTCTCGGGTTTGATGAACGTTTTGATGTGTTTTAGTTTATTGTGCAGATAAAATAATATTGGGACATAATGAAATCATTTAGGACGAAATGTGGGTCAAATAAGGGCAAAAATTGGACTTGACATATTTATTTTGGGGATTGGAAACTTGAAAGAGCGTTTTAACGAAGTGCAGTTTTGGAAATTACAATTTTGCGCATCTGTCGTAATTTAGGCATAATTTTTTACTTCGATATCGGATTGAGCTGATTCAAGTTCCAGATTAAAGAAGACTGAAATAGCTACAACTGTTAAAGACAAAATAAGTTCGAATTCTGAATATTGCATGCCCGAAATTGATGAACCATCCAGAAGTGTGTTGTGTGTAATTATTAAAGTCATTTTCAATCATTTTCAAAGCAAAAAATAAATTAATACATTAATAATAAAAATTATCAAATCACCACCAAACATGATAAGCAATTAGTGGAGCAATTAATAATGGATTTGGTAGAGAAATTAGTAGAGCAATTAGTGCAGCAATTAATAATGGATTTGTTGGATGATTTGATGGAGGAAATTTTGCCTATAAATACCAAGCCATTTCATTTGTAAATTCATATTTTCTTCTAAGGAATTCCTTAAGAATACTAAGAAGATTGTATCTTATTTGTTTATTCACAGCTTTCAGTAATTATTTTCCGCTTCCACACTTTCTTTTCTTTACTTTTCAGTTTTTACTTTCCGCAATTTACTTTTACGCACAATACTTTTCTTTCTTTAATTTTCAGTTTTTAATTTTCAGTAATGAGGAGGTAACTCCCCTTTATTGGGGTAAAAGGTAAAACTTTTATTACTAATATTTAGATTAATCTCCATTAATTATAATATATAAACTAGTTAAAACATGACTTAACGATGATACCGTCATATTGGTCGGTTGGTAATTATTTAAATTGGTTTTAACCTGACTAAACTGGATACCGCTTGATTGGTCGGTTGGTAATTAATTATTAATTTGACTTAATTTGGATACCGCCTATATGGCTGGTTGATAATTATCATGCAAAGTTAATATATTATATTAAAAGAGATATCTAAAATAGAAGTAATAAAAGTGGATCCTTTTACCTCAACATTTTCTTTTATTGTACTTTTACTTTATTTACTTTTCAGTAATTTACTTTCAGCATTTACTTTTCAGCAATTTACTTTCAGCATTTACTTTTCAGTAATTTACTTTCAGCATTTATTTTTTAGCATTTAATTTTCAGTATTTAATTTCAGCATTTACTTTTCAGCATTTACTTTTCAGCATTTTACTTTTCAGCATTTTACTTTATGTCTTTTATTTTATTTAAGTTTTTACTAGCCCTAATTATGTGTCGTAACTAAGTTAGTTATCTGGGGTTGTGATGAATTCTAATATCATAATTTTATAAGGGGTTATTTTATAGTTTGGGTAATTTAAAGGTTTACTTATTAAATCTTAAGCTTAATGCTTGTTGTTGTCTGATCACCAATAAGATTGATGTGGTAAATCTAAAATAAACTTGACAAAAGAATTTTAGATTTCAGCCTTAGATTTAATAGCCCACGATCTTCCTTGAGGATAGATAACCCTTTAATAGATTTCCTTACAGGATAGACATATACCTGTCGGGCGGAGGTAGCCATAATTGGAACTTAAACTTAATGAATCCAGATAATTTGGTTGACATAGACATATGGTTCAATTGGGTTATACTGGGTATTTGCGTCTGACCATCGACAGAGGCTTTCACATAGTTTAGTGTTCCAAGTTAGTAAACCGATATATTACACAAAAATGAAATAACCACTTCATCTTTAAAATGATATTGGAATATTCAGAACCTTAGATAGTTTCCTAATATTGAATTTTCTTAAACCTATTTTCGTGCAATTTTATTTACTGGTTTTTAAATTTAGAATCATCACCATTTCAAATCAATCAAACAACCTGTTAGATACTAGTAATCATTTGACCTCATAAAATTAATAGATTATTTATTAAGTCCTCGTGGGATCGATACTTTTTATACTACTTGAACGATACATGCGCTTGCGTTATATGCGTGTGTGTAAGCACCGGTCAGATGATACTTGAGCGATCAGTGCATCAATGGGATTTGCCATTGCTTCTTCTCCAACTCTCATTGCACGAAAGAAAACACTATATAACAATAAAAATATTAAAATAAAAAAATAAAAATAAAAATCTAAATTAAAACTAAGATTACTTGGTAGTAGTATTAATGTGAATTTAACAAACAATCCCCGACAACGGCGCCAAAAACTTGTTGTGATATTTTATATCGTACCGTAAGTGTACAATGTCAAGTTTTAGTATAAATGAGTTTAGAGTGTCGAACCCACAGGGATTGCGTTAGCTCGCACTAAATACTACAATTTATAATCCTAACTTTATTTAGAAAACAAATAATATATATTTTAATAAATAAATATAAAAATAATTATATAGGAGGGACTAATACGATAGAGATTCTAGATCATGATTTCACCTAGCTGTCGCCTATGTATTTGTCATGCCAATTAATCATTGTTTAGTTATATTGTTTATAAGTCAAGACTCTGAAAATATCCACTCACTGTCTCGAGTATTAGTGAACATATCATCAACTACAAACTTCGATATCTCTATAAAAATCTAGTAGTTAACAACTCATTACGCTTTGTGATTCTATATTAACGACTTCAAAGGAACTTATATATTCTCTCGAACTCTATAAAACTCCTAGGTTATATTCTCTAGATCTATTCAAAATCCCCTCTCTCGAGTGATAGATTCTAAACATATATCATCATATTTGTGGCCAGCAAACACAAAGCATTAAACTCAAAAGAATATAAATAAACTTAATAAAACTTCATAACAAAATTGACAAACAATACAAATGTTTAAGCATCGATTACATCATTCTCCAAAATTAAGGAGTTAGTTCATGAATAAAAGATAATAACAATAAAAATGAGTCATGAATCTAATGGAAATCATTAGAGTTCTAAGAAAGAAACAAGAAGATAAAACCGGAATTGAATCTCTTCCTCTTCGGAAGTCACCGCCTTCGTCTTCTCTTGTCGCTCTTCAATCATCATCCTTGGATATCTCTAAAATATATATTTTGTGTTTTTTGCTGTGTATTAGCCTCATCTTTCTTGTTTGGACGAACTAATGAATTTATAATAGAGCCTTGGGGTCATAATATATGTTAAAAACCCTAAATTTCTGTTTCTGGAGCGCGTGTCTCGCAGCGCCGCGGTGCCAAACCCTCGGTTTTTACTATGGAGCTCGTGAGGTTCCGCGACGCCTGGTGATTGGCGCCGCGGCGCCAGTGTGTTTTTCCACTGGTGCTCACGCGCTGTTTCCTATTGCTCCCGCGCTGTCCGATGCCTCCGTAAAGTCTCAAAACACATCGAATTGGTCCATTTCCTCATGTATTAATGCTCCTACAATTAAAACATAAAAAAAACTAAAAAAACATTAAATGATATGGAAACTAACAAAATATTAAGCTGCAAATGTAGGAATAAGTGGGTATAAACCATACTTATCAGCACCAATAATTCAGGTGCCGACACACGTCATCACGACGTCATCACATGCGTCATCACTACATCATCACGACGTCAGTATAATTATTGAATTACTGACCGCCGCCATTCACTGTAGCCAGCGTCGTGACGTAGAGGACTTGGCGCATCGCGATGTGGGCCGATTTTGAAGCCTATAAATTGAAGCTGAAATCAGAGGAATTCTTCATACTTTCTTCTGGGGAATTTCTTAGAATATTAAGAAGAGAGTATCTTGTTTGTTTAATTTCAGCTTTCTTATATTTTATTTTTATTTTAGTAATAAAACTTTGTTTGTTTTACTTAAAGCATGAGTAGGTAACTTCTTTCTGCTGGGGTAAAAGGTGAGACTTTTATTATGATAGTTTAGATTAATCTCCATTATTTTATAATATATAAATTATCTTAAAACCTGACTTAACTGGATACCCCCTTTATGGTCGGTTGGACTTAATTAAATTAATTTTAACCTGATTTAATTAGATACCGCCTTTATGGTCGGTTGGAATTAATTAAAATATGACTTAATCAGGATACCGCCTATATGGTCGGTTGGTAATATAATACAAATTTATATATTATAATAAAGGAGATTTCTAGATTTGAAATAATAAAAGTGGATCCCCAAACCCCAGTATTTTATTTCATTGTTGTAATTTTTAACTTTTTAGTTTTCAATTAGTTGCATGATGTTTTATTTATTTATGTCTTTAGTAGTCCAAGATATGTGTCGTAACTAAATACATTATCTAGGGTTGTGATGAATTCCAATATCAATGGTTTAATAAGTTGACTTTTCTTATGTCTTGTGTAATGTATTAGTTTATTTATTAAGTCTAGTTCTTAATGCTTCTTATTAATTGGCCACTAATAAGATTGATTTGGTGAACTTAAAATGAACTTGACGAAGAGATTTTAGGTTTCAGCAATAGACTCAATAGCTCACGATCTCATATTCACCTTAGAGATTTCCTTCTAGGATAGACATATACCTGTCGGGCGTGGGTAGCCATAATTGGAACTTAATCTTAATGAATTCAAAGTTTCTTAATTAACATAGACATATAATTAATTAGGTTATTTTGGGTGTTTGCATTTGACCATCGACAAAGGCTTTTGCATATCTTCGTGTTCCAAGTTAATAAACTGACATATTACACAAACATAAGATAATCACTTCATCTTTAGAAGAATATTGGAAGGATTCACAACCCTAGATAGTTTCATATCATTGATTATTTTTAAAATTTACTTTAGCTTTGTTTTATTTACTTGTTTTCAGACCAAATTACCAACTAAACAACAATCAATTTTAGATACTTGTAGAAATTTAACTTCAATAAATTAATAGCATAGGTATTAAGTCCTCGTGGGATCGATACATTTTATACTACTTGAGCGATACATGCGCTTGCGTTATGTGTGTGATTTCACCAATCTGACCCCCTGAGGTTAAAATGAACACCTTATAGATGGCCTATTCGACCATTCCCTGAATTTCCATCAACAAAACAAACTTCTCAATATGAGACTTCGGGTCCGAGCTGCCTTTGTAAATATCCATTGATCGGTGAAATCACACACGTAATGCAAGCGCACGTATCGCTAAAGTAATATAAATGTATCGATCGTACGAGGACTTAATACTTGTGCTATTAATTTATTGAAGTTAAATTTCTACAAGTATCTAATTAAAATTGATTGTTGTTTGGATGATGATTTTAACTAACGATAAGTAATTAAAACAATGCAAAAGTAAATTCTAAAAGTAATCAATATTATGAAACACTCTAGGGTTGTGAATCCTTCCAATATTCTTCTAAAAATGAAGTGATTATCTTATGTTTGTGTAATATGTCGATTTATTAACCTGGAATATGAAGATATGCAAAAGCCTATGTCGATGGCCAGATGCAAATATCCAAAGTAACCCAATTAACTATATGTCTATATTAATTAAGAAACTCCGAATTCATTAAGATTAATTTCCAATTATGGCTACCCACGTCCGACAGATATATGTCTATCCTAGAAGGAAATCTCTAAGGTGAATGTGAGACCGTGAGCTATTGAGTCTACGGCTGAAACCTAAAATCCCTTCGTCAAGTTCATTTTAAGTTTACCAAATCAATCTTATTAGCGGCCAATTAACAAGAAACATTATTTTAAGACTCAATAAATAATCAAAACATTACAGAAGACACAAGACAAATCAACTTATAAAACCATTGATATTGAAATTCATCACAACCCTAGATATTATATTTAGTTACGACTCATATCTAGGACTACTAAATACATAAATAAATAAAACATCACGCAACTAATTGAAAACTAAAAAGTTAAAATTACAACAATGAAATAAAATACTGGGGGTTTGGGAATCCACTTTTATTATTTCAAATATAGAAATCTCCCTTATTATAATATATAAATTTATATTATATTACCAACCGAACATATAGGCGGTATCCTGATTAAGTCATATTTTAATTAATTCCAACCGACCATAAAGGCGGTATCCAATTAAGTTAGGTTAAAATTAATTTAATTAAGTCCAACCGACCATAAATGCGGTATTCAATTAAGTCAGGTTTTAAGATAATTTATATATTATAAAATAATGGAGATTAATCTAAACTATCATAATAAAAATTTTTCCTTTCACCCCAGCAGAAAGAAGTTACCTACTCATGCTTAAATAAAAACACACAGAATTTTATTGCTATAATAAAAAGAAAATACAACAAAGTTGAAAATAAACAAACAAGATACTCTATTCTTAGTATTCTAAGAAATTCCACAGAAGAAAGTATAAAGAAAATAATCTGATTTAGGCTGCTATTTATAGGCTTCAAATTGGGTGCACGTCGCGATGCGCCAAGTCTTATGCGTTGCGACGCGTGCTACAGTGAATGTCAGTTGAATTATTATGTTGGTGTCGCGATTAAGGGTTGGGTGTCGCGCTGCGTTCTACAGTACTGACATCATGATGACGCAAGTGATAATGCATGTCGGCAGATGGATTATTGGCTTGGCGTCGCGTGAACAATAAAATTCTCATTTTGCCATTTTTCATTTATTTTTCACCGTTTTAGCCCCCATTTGATTCCACCGAGTCCCGATATTTTATTTATCTATAAAATAAACACAAACACATCAAAACGTTTATAAAACTCAAGAAACTATACAAAATATTATGTAAAGGGTGGTAAATATTGATAAATGTTTCGCTCATCATCCGTGGAGGGCATGGTGAATCTCCTTGGAAATTCCATCACCATAATTTCCTTCGTGAAATGGGAAGCTGTCTCCATATCTTGGTCACCCCTTGATCGGTCTTTCATATTTTCCTCCCAGTTCCTCAACTCCTTCCGAAACTAACTCCTCATCTGGTTCTCGAAGCTGTCATACTCATGTCCACGGGGTTCCCCGCGCTTTCCACCCTGAGCATAATATCTTTCGTAACCGGGAACTTCATATCCATCCCCTTGGCGTCGTTCCATGTCGCTCTTCGCAAAACACGGGATGTTGCTGGAGGATTCCAGAGTTCACATTCCTTTCTCCTCTTCCCACACCTCTCATCCTTTGTAAGGACTTCAGACCATTTGATGAGTGCAAACCCCATCTTACCCTTCCTTGAGATTCAAACTTCTCGGGGGCCGAAAACCACCATCAACACATACTTTGAAATTTAATTTAATTTAATTAATTTTTGATGGATGAGAATAAGAAAGTTTGCAATAACTATTAGTATTTTTAAAATTTAATCTGCAATAAGTTGAAGTTTTTAATGTCTAGTTCGGTCACAGGGGCGTGCAACAACTCGATTTTACTTCTTGGTCCTCGTGATTCTGGAAAGATTGCGGTATTAATTTAATTTTTTTCCTTATTATTTATGCTTTATGTGTATTTTCTTGGTAGATTATTGAGTTTACTTTTCATATTTATGTTAAAAAAGTAATCTTGCATATTTCTTGATTTTAGGTTTTGGAGCTTGTTCTTAGCGATTTGTTGTTAGAATATCATGAAACAATATCTGTTGTATGGCTTTTGATCGTGATTTTGTATAGCACGTGTTGACGTTGATTTTTCGGTCTCCAAGAATTTAGAATCCTAAGGAAGGGTATAGTTGGTTTTACACTTGACAGATAAAAGCCTAAGCTTATTGTGAGGATGAGAGGTCAGACAGAGGGGCCTGAGCTCGAGGTGCAGAGAGGCAATCCTGGGTAGAAATAGAGGATTGGTTGGGAAACTGACCCGACCTTATAAGAAAGTGACAGACTCGACAACACATGAACATTTGTGAAGATTGACCCGAGATGTTCTGGTCCGGCCCAACATCAGGCTCTTAGAGCAGTCTTGACATCGGACTCGGCATTCAGAGCGTTGTGTTAGCCTCTGAAATTAGGATCAACTCAACAGATCAGACCCAGTCAAGGAAATGAGAGGAAGTCAAACCGAGCATCGTGAGTCTCGGCACACCGACCCGACCTGATAGTAGATACAATGTAAGATGTTGATTTTTCTAACGGAACAACCTAAGGATGTTGGTCGGGGTTGCAACATTGTGTTCTTCTATTGGTGATGTAAGCACTGAGCCCTAGTTTGAGCTTCCCAAGGTATGATGTGAGAGAAGTGGGCCGTCAGTTTACCTTCTGGCACACGCTATCACATGATTGGGTGACATACATATTGGCATTTGGGGCAGTGTGCGTAGCAATTTCCCAAAAGGAGGCACATTAATGAGTTTCAAGTGGCAGATAATGGGTGTGTCAGGCGGCGCAGCTACTACTTAGAGAGTAATTGGGAAGAGAGCCTAAGCAATAATGGCTTGGCAATTTCACGTGGTTGACATCACGAAGTTAGTATAATAGTGGAGTTTGTCCTAGTATATAAAATGGTTGAAAATCATTGTAAATGATTGGCTAATTTATTTCTTCACTTGTAAAATAGAGCAAAAAACTTATTGTAAATGAGAACTAGTAGGAGGTCGGTCATGTAACATCCCGCCTAAGCCAGGATGCTACCGGCAGGAGACAGGCTAATCCTGCCTCTATAAGCCTCTAACTCTAACAAAAATTCGACATGACCTCTACTAAAAGTCATGCAACCTGGATCAAAGTTCAGAATCTCAATACAATCTATTGGGCCCAAACACATAGTATTCACCCAAACAATAACTCAAGATAAAACACAACTGGGCTCCATGCCCGAAAATATGTATAAATAAAAACTCTTACAAACTTGACTTATACAACTAAAACTCTTTTACAAACTCAAAATTTTTTTACAACTAACTTATACCCTAAAGACCTGGTGACTGACTGACTACAACGCTGCTATCCGGCTCCTCAAGCTCTGGTGTCTGTGGATGACCGATCAGGTCACCAACCTGCAAAACTTAAACACTGTTGTGAGTCATAAGACTCAGTAAGTAACTATGCTCATTCATTGAGTGTCAAACACATGCATTTAAAATATCACTCATCAAGTTATTACATCCCCATCTATTAAGTCAGTCTCCATCATGTTTCTACTGCGCTACTCTAATATCTCAATACTTAACTACTTATTCATTGCTAATCTAGTTTGGTTATTTATCATACTTACCTTTCTTGTATTTCATTGAAATATCATCAAATCGGTAATATAAAATATTATTTATATTCACATACTATTAACAACCACGTACTCATGTATATAGACTCATGTTATCATACATCAATGCTTTCTACAATACTCATTATATGTAGACATACAATACATATAAACATCAGTCATATACTTACATGAATGTGATCACGCTATCATGCATTAACATCAACTAAATGCATCTCAGAGGAATTACTGGAATACATGATTTATGTGCATGATTTGTAAACCATACTATACTTTGACATGCTATGCTTTTAGAAAATACTTTTTGAAAAACCTTTCCGAAGAACTCTTTTCTGAAAGTTTCTTTCTAAAAACTTTTTAATGAAAACTTTACTTGAAAACCAGTTTCTGCTTAAAATTCTGTATCTCTTATAAAACTACTGTTTCTGGAAACTTTCTTTTCTAAAAAGCTCTTTCTGAAAGCTGTAACTGAAAACTGAAAACTGAAATCTGAAAAACTGTTTCTAAATTCTGTTTCTAAAAACTGTTTACTAAGAATCTGAAAACTAAAAACTCTTTCTTGAACTTCTCTCTAAAATCACTTTCTAAACTCTTTCTGAAAACGAGAATCTGAAATCCTTTTTTCTGAAAATCGAATCTCCGCCCTTAGGTGCATCTCCGCCCGAAGGCGCATCTCCGCCCGAAGGCGCATCTCCGCCCGAAGGCGCATCTCCGCCCATGATTATAATATCTTAGCGTTAAGGATCTAGGGGCGTCCCCCCCAGTCCTCCACACGTGCACATGTATATAAATCCGTCAATTCCAACAATGTACAACTGTGATGGGTCAAATCCCAAATCCCGAATCCATATGATATCCGTCAATTCCATTTGTGTCTCAAGTTACGTACTGGGGTGAGGTTTTACCTCATGCCCCAAAAAATATAAAACCATATTTTAAATCTTAAAACTGTGTCAAACATCCTCTGAAACACTTTTAACCTCTTTATTAAGTTATGAAAATCATAAAACACATATATGCGAACTCATTCCTCATGCATTCACTTATCCTAATCATATGCTTATTCATATTAACATATATGTACATGCATATGTTCGTGAATTCTTTCAACTAAATGATACATGTATTCTATTTCCTATATGTATTTCTTAATAACTTTTCGTAATGCACCAATACGCCTTATGGTTTCTGAATCCTTACCTTCCTCTACTGCCTTTAATAAGTGAAAGAACTGGTTAAAATCCTCAAGTACAAAGTTCTAGATTGATCAATACATATATTTATCTTCAATCAATCATGACTTTAAAAAAAAGAAAAATATTTAATGGCATGACTATAACTTATTGTCAAATTATACTAAAAATTGTATGTTTCCACATTTGTAAGTTTTCCACCCGAAGGTAGATACAAGATTTCTTTTCGTTTAATTAACCACATCTACTTGCAAGGATTAATGTAAAGTTTCTAAGTAACTTATAATTTCTAATAAGCACCGTGCAGTCTTACATGGCTCCAAAAACTAGTGAATTGAAAGCAAAACTACAAACTGAATGTACTTCATCAAAACATTGGAAGTGTCAGAAAGGCAGAATGGAAAACGTAAAAATAAGAAAGCAAATTGATGAGAAAATAAACAACATCACATGGATTGGTCACGTATAATCTTTCTTTGGCAAGCATTCCACAACTCTTACGTAAGAAACACAATCAGCAAGCTATTTTACTAAGTCCCACCAGTAATATTATTATTATAAATTGAAACATAGAAAAAACCTGGATAACTCGGATGCCAAAATTACTCAAAAACAAACCCATATTCCTACTAGGTGGAATTGACTACAGCTGGTTTCGTCATACCAAAATATTGAAAAGCAGGAGCTCAAATTCATTTTATCAATGCCATCAATCATCATATTCAAATCACTACGATAAAATTGTTACATTATAGGAAAAACACTAGCATAAAAACTAACATCGCATGGACCTTGAAAAACATGCATTTATACAAGAAGCTTCAATGAAATCCTGAATTCCAAATAAAAATATCATGCCAACTAAAGTATTGAACAGTGCTAATTTGATCAACAAGAACTATAGCAAAACTATTGACATCATATTAGTACGAATTATACTGAAGTTAATAAATGCCATACCTTATTCGAGTTGAGCAAGTAATCATACAAAATCTTTTCCTCCTAAATCACAACCATATTCTTGTTAGCTGCAGAGTATAAGTACCCAAGTGTTGTCCCAGATTACCTACTGAACAATCCATTCAGAGTTGGACCTTGTTTGTGACCCGATCCTTTCTCGGTCCCCCTATCCCTTTCAATCTCGTTTTCAATCTCTGTTTTTTTTCTCTTCTCTACTTACTGCCTCTCGATTCTCCTGTCTGAACTTTCTTCCTTTTTTTTTTATCTCTTTAATCTGTCTCTCGGCTTCTGTTTTATCCTCTCTACTTCTCATTTTTGGTCCTCTTTCTCTACTCTTCTCTTTCTGCCGCGACTCTTACCTCCAGCCACACAGAAGTCGTCTCACTTCTAGTGAACAAGTATTAACCAATAAAAGTGGTTTCTCCTTTCTTCACAGACTCGTATCACCCGTTTGCACAAACATTGACTCACTCTCAACAAACCTCGCAATCTTTAATCTCTCCTCAACAAACGCCTCTAAATCTAAATGAACCACGTATTGATTCCTCGCACTCCTTTCAAAATTGAAAAAAATCAAAACCCTCCAATTTCTTTCAAGATTCGACCATGGTGGAAAACTTTAGGGCTTGATTCTTTTTTTTTGATCTCTCTCACAAGTGAAATATCACACTATACTAGAGAGCTAGAGGAATGAAATTGGTGGGTGAAACTTCAAACAAGTGGGGTTGTGTCTAGTGAACACCGTTTCGAAGTTGCCGTGGAAGTGGCTATGGAGGGGAGATCGTGGGTTCTAGAGAGAGAGAAAAGCCAAGTGTTTTTTTTTTGTTTAGTGTACATGTGTGTATCTAGAACATGGTTATTAGCATAGAAATATCTAGAATCTTATTACACTTGTGTGAAAATTTCCAATTTAATCCATTTAATTTGATTTAATATAAACTTATAATTAATTCCATGAAAAATTCCCATTTACCATAAAATTGACCTCGCGTTCGGACGCGGCCTCACGCACGAAAAATAAAATTACGCAGACATGCTAAAATAATCCGGGATGTTACAGGTCAGACATGTAAGCAAGAGATAATGAGGTCGGTCGGACCCGATGTGGTAATAAAAATGTCATTTTACTTGTGTCTGTGGATGTATATTAGATCCATTCCATCTAACCACGTTAAATCCTCTGTTTTGTCTGTGTTTTTTTCTCATCTTTTGGTAAATTTGCATTTGATCCCGAAACCAAATAAATTTACAGTTGATGGAGGATTGTTCGAGGAGTGGTTTTCCTGAATTACCACTGGAATGAAAATAAACTGTCAATAGTTGGCGCCATCTGTGGGGACTAGTACAAGAAGTAGCAAACGTACTAAAGCGATGGAAGAAGACGGAAACCATAGATCTTTAGAGGCTTCCACGACAGAGTGGATGGAGAAAATGGAAGAAACCATACGAAACGAAAGGAAATAAGCTCGAAAAGATAGAGAATCAACTCAGGCCTTCATGAAGGCCATTATGAAGAAGTTGGAAAAATTAAAAACGAAGGCATGAGAAAGATGGGAAGCGGGCCCAAGTCAAAGAAAAGAAGAAATAAAAAGTGGGAAAATGATCGTGTTAGACAATTATGACACATAGCATCACTATTTGTAAAAGACATTGTGGTTTTTGTACAAATTAATTGTGTAGCAATGAAATTATATTTTATCATTTTGTAATTTGATTACTTATATATGTAAATGATAAAAGTCCTTTTGATTAGTTCCAGATTATAAGATATGGGACAATATCAATCCATAAAGGTTTAATCATTAAATATCCCTAGTCGTAGTATTATTGAGATTGGACATCGATAATGCGGAATAGACTAGTATTGCACTTGTGCGTGTTATGGAAGCGTAACGGCATAGTTCTCATATATTTAGGTATTGGATACTTATGCAAGTGTGATAGGAGGTTGTGTTTACCGATGGTACGGAAACAGCTTCGCTCTGGATAGACCCCGCGGAATCCCGTTGGTAGTATGACTATGTGTCTATGGGAATCCGCATCAGGGTAGGTGTATTTGGTCTTAACCTGAGACTTGCATCGCTAGTACTTGCGACAATCAATACGCTTTGGTTTTGGTTGTCCAGGACTTTAACAGGTTATGTGTACGCCTCTTCTGGGTTTATTGAGAATCGTAGTGTATTGGGTGTGATGTCAAGATGGAAGTATCACTTCAGTCATATGGAGATGATGATCACGTAAGGATACATAACTGGTACTCTAAATTGGTTGCAACCATCGGGATAATATGACATGGTCATGATTATCCGATTAAAGAGACTAGTTGCTTGTAATCCGATATATGCTTCGTACGGGGCAAACACTATTCCAGCCCCAGGCCTTGCATGTGACATCCGATACTGGATCGCAATACGCAATACTACGTGTACTATGCCTGACATATATTATATATTCCATTAAGAATATTTCAGAGAATTGGGTAGGCACGATGCTTTGCTAGAAGCCAACCATATCTCGTAAATCGGTAAAAACGTAGTACAAGGTACGTAGGTGTTCGGATAGTCCGACGACCGGATTTACTGCCAACATATCCAGGGATCTCTTGGGTCGCTTCCCGAAGATTCACCGATGACGTATGATTCGAGCATAATTAATCTGGGATTAATTACAGAGAGATTTTATCTTGGATAAAATACTATTTGAAGAGAGAGAACAATTAATTTGGAATTAATCGATAAAATAATATATTTGATATATTAAACGAAATTAGATTTTGACGCGGAATTAAAATTAGATTTTAATTCGGGCAAACGAATTAATTTAGAATTAATTCGCTAGCGATGTGAATAGTAATTTTACTAGGCATAATTATTTAATTAAATATGATTTAATTACGTCGCAACGAAAAATTCGTTAATTCGAAATTAGCGAACCCGAGCCCGGGATGTGTTGCGGCCCCACTCGGATTTTGAATCAAGTAGGGCCCATAAGTCACATCACTTGTCACTATTGTTGATGGGTTTTGGTGAAGTTAGTGAAGACTTGTTCAACACACTTCGTAAACATGATGGCTTGATTGACTAATACCAAATGTTTGGTATATGATTATTAGATTTTTGAAAAAAAAAACCAAGTCAACACAATTCACTCTATTTCTCTCCCTCTCGGTTTTGAGAAGCAAAAACACTATCCCCATTTTTTCCTTCAATTGTCGTGGGCTACACAAGGAAGAAGAAGAAAATTTGTTGCAAATTTTCTAAGTTGCTAGCACATCAATGAATCATCCAAGGTGATAGGGAAACCATCCCAATAGCTTGGAATCAACTCAAAAGCTTGGAGCTAGGATCTCATTCCCCAACTTGGTGCTTGGCCGAAACTTGGAGAAGAAATTTTTGAATTTGACGCATCCTAAAACCGCTCATTGTAAGTATGATTTCTCCATACTTCTTTATGTATTCACTATATTTTTCATTGCTTATATGATCTTGGATGAGTCTTAGAGACTAACAATAGTATCAAGAGCCTTGAATAAGCATGAAATTGAATTTAGGGTAAAATTTGGGTAAATTTGATTTGAGCATGATTTAACCAAATTGTTTGTCTGAGCATGCTTGTATATGAATAACTTGGAGTTATATGTGATCAATTTGAAGAAAATTTAATTGGATTAATTTTTCCCCAATTTGGTATGATGGCCGAATGCATACAAACCCTAATGTCATGGTATTTTTTATTCTTTTGATCATTGGATGAGTTTAAAGACTTGGGATAAATTGATTAATGATTTAATTGGATTGAAATCGAAATCGATTTAAAAAACCCCAAAATGCCGTGACCTAGATGAGCATGAAATGAGATGATTTTTGTTACAATAATGTTGGACATGTGTTGACAAATTAAGCATGATTAATTAATTAAATTGATATTTTGGAAATGTTAATTTAGATAACTAATTATTGTAATACACTTTAATTAGTTAAATTATGAAATTTGGAATTTTAAAATTTAATTAGTTGGGCTTAATTTAGAATTGGGCTTATAATGTTGTATTTGGGCCTAATGGGCTTGGTTGGGCCAAGTTGGTTTAGGTCAATTGGATTGGATCCAAATCGGGCCTAAATCATTCCATTAAGTCCAAATATGACAAATGGGCCTTTTATGTTTAATTGGGCCTTATGGGCCGAAATTGGTTTCTTGGCAAATAAGGTGATTCCTTAATTGGGCTTTGATATTTGGGTTTGACCAATATTGACCAAAGTCCATGCCTTAAGAAATTAATTGAAAGCCCATTGAACTTTAATTAAATGACATTGGATGTTAATTGGGCTGTGAGACCCATTTAGATTAGATTTGGAATCTAAGTCGTAAATGCATATTAAAAAGTTTAGTTATTTAATTTGGAATTAAATATGGAATTAGTATTGAATACGAATTAAATTAGATTTAAATTATAGTTCGATATAATTCAAGAATTCGTACTTTGAGTACTTATTCTTAAACGAGTTGGACTCGCGTAAAATCAAATCGTTGTTTGAACATTGGATGATCACTTTATTCAAGATTAATTAATTGGATTAGATTGATTGAATAACATGCTTTGTGTGAATACATGGATGTGTTGAATGAATAATGTATATCAGATGGATATTAGAAGGGAAATGGCAATTTTGGAAATTGTTGTAAATTTAGAATTTATTAAATTGGACCTGCGTGTCCAGCCTTATCTCTCTTGATTATTTGTAATTCTCTTCTCACATAATTCCCCTCAATGTTAATGAGGTTTCTTTCATTGTATTATTGAATTGGGTAGAAGTAAGAATAGCTAGCCGGGGGGAGAGGAAATCGAGTGATTTGTTCTAGGAACAATCTGTGAATATCCATCCACATATCATTATTAATTTATTTTCGCGCCTTATTATGCTTTTAGAATGCATGCTTAAGGGTGTATGATGAGACCTAACAAAGATAATAAATAGGTTGCCAATTTACGCAAAAAACCCTCAACAAATATTAAGCGTTTTCCTTCCATTGAGTGATTCTTACTCAAGATCCAAGATTGGCACTGGTTTTTTTTTGGCCAAAGTCAAGATCTTTGTCCATCGCGGATGTGTTTGAATCATGAAGGCCTTGTTGTGCCAAAGCCAAGGCTTAGTTGATTCAGAGGAAAAGGTTAGGAAAATATATGGATATATTGGCATATATATTGTATATATGTTTCGGACTTGGAGGTCCACCTACCGGATCTAGGAATTGGATGAGATCCAATTGATCTTAGAGATCTACCTAGTTAAATATCATACAGCTTGTTTGCCAAAGTCAAGGTTGTGTGTTATTTAACGGGATCCTAGCCCATAGGAAACTAGGTTTCCCGAGTACTCAACAGAGGGTTAGAGGCTCGCCGAAAAATAGTGGGAGGCTAGTAATGAATTTGCAATTTCGTTCAAATACTTAGCTTTACGCGCTTTCAAATTATTTTGTCAATTAATTATTAGTTGGACTAATATTTATTATTTTTCTTGTAACAGTTAGACTGTACCCATACATCGTTAATCGAATAGTTGAACTATTGCGGTTAAGATGACATGAAAGTTAAGCATTAGGGATATTGTCATGGGCGACAACGTCTTTAATGGCACAAACTTTCAGGACTGGGATATAAATCTCAGAATTGTTTGGGATCCGAGAAGTTACTTTATACCATAGAGCGACCTCTTGGGCCTAAGCCCCACCTGATCAGTTGCTTGAGCTAGAGCTTTGGAAGACTCATAGCGATGACAATGTGACTACTCAATCGGTAATGCTTGCCGCTATGACTCCGCAATTCCGTCGTCAAAACAAGGGATTGGATCCCTATGAGATGATGGAGAAATTGCACGATCTTCACCGATCTAATCTTAGATCGCAAAGATATGAGTTGCAGAAGAAGCTCTTCCGCGCTCAAATGTCAGAGGGTACGTCTATTGAGCACTATGTGTCACAGATTATTGCTGACATTGAGCAACTCGGATAGATGGACATAATCTTCGAGGCTGAGACTTCAGTAGATTTGATCCTACAGTCTCTCCCCGACACTTGGAGTGGGTTCATCATGAACTACAACATGTTGAACCAAGACCAAACTCTTGGAGAGTTGATGTCCTCTCTGCGTGAAGCAGAGAAAGAGCTCCTTAAGGGCAAGAAGCACGAGGCGCACTTTTCTTCAACATCTCAAACTCCGAGGGCTTGGCCCAATGTGAGTGGAGGTGTTAAGAAGAAGAAGCATAAAAAGAAGGGCAAAGCCAAATCGTCAAAGGGTTCTGGGAAACCTAAGGACAAATCTCAAGATGTATGTCTGCAGTGCGGGAAGCGGGGTCACTGGAAGCGTGACTGCCGTGAGTACAAGGCACACATGAAGGAAATCAAAGCGGGCAAGGCACCGACTTCAGGTATGTTTGTTATAGAAATAAACATGTCTACTTCTAGTTTTAAAAATTGGATTTTTGATTCTGGTTGTGGAACTCATATATGTACTGATGTGCAGGATCTGCAGAATAACAGGAGACTGGCCTCATGAGAGATTGACCTCTGCGTTGGAAATGGGACATGAGTCGCCGTTTTGGCCGTTGGGACTTTTGTTTTGGAACTGCCCTCGGGGCATGTACTTAAACTATCAGACTGTTATTATGTACCTAGTTTGACTAGAAATATTATTTCTGTATCTATGTTAGCCCAATGTGGGTATACTTTTGTATTTAGAAACATTGGGTGTTTTATGTATAAAAATGATATGGAAATTTGCACTGCTGATGTAAATAATGGTCTATATATTTTGAATATTAATCAATCTCAAACGTATTCTGTAACAAACAAAAGGCTTAAAGTAAGTAACAAAGATGAAACTTATATGTGGCATTGTCGTCTGGGACACATAAACAAGACACGTATATCCACACTTTCGAAGAGTGGGTACTTGGACGGACGGATTTGATCCAAATTCATATGACGTCTGTGAATCTTGTTTATTAGGCAAGATGCCTAAATCACCTTTTAGCGGTAAAGGTGCACGTGCCACCGAACTGTTAGCCCTTGTTCATAGTGACGTTTGTGGGCCTATGTCTAGCCAGGCTAGAGGTGGATATGAATACTTCGTAACCTTTATGGATGATGCATCGTGTTATGGTTATGTGTATCTTATGAGACACAAGTCAGAAACTTTTGAGAAATTCAAAGAGTTTCGACACGAAGTAGAAAAACAGATCGGCAAAAGTATTAAGACATTACGGTCGGACCGTGGTGGCGAATACTTGAGCAATGAGTTTCTTGATTACTTGAAAGAATATGGAATTCTTTCGCAGTGGATTCCTCCCGGAACACCGCAATTAAACGATGTGTTCGAACGGAGAAACCGAACTTTGTTGGACATGGTAAGGTCTATAATGAGTCGCACAGAGCTACATATTTCCTTCTGGGGATATGCATTGAACAGTGCAATACTTATTTTGAATAAGGTTCCGTAAAAGTCTGTTCAACAGACTCCGTATGAAATATGGATAGGAAAGAAACCAGATTTCTCATTCCTGAAGATTTGGGGTTGCTGGGCATACGTCAAACGTTTGGAAGGTACCAAACTAGAACCCAAATCGGATAAATGCCTATTTGTAGGATATCATAGGGAAACCAAAGGATATTACTTCTATCACCCATAAGAGAACAAAGTATTTGTTGCTCTACATGCGGTTTTCCTTGAGAAGGAATTCCTAAATGCAGTGATAAGTGGGAGGAAAGTAGAACTCGATGAAAATCGAGTGATACTGTTCCTGGCACAGAATCCTTAACGGAACATGAACAGTCCATCAAGGATGAAACTGTACCACAATGTTCGAATACACAAGGACCGCGTAGGTCAGAGAGAGTCAGAAAATAACCTGAGAGGTATGGGTTTCTTATCTCACCTCATGTGGATATTAATCTTATTGAGGAAGACGAGCCGGCTATGTATGAAGAAGGATACAAGGTATCGACTCCGGTTTATGGCAAGATGCCATGAATTCCGAAATGGATTCCATGTACACCAACCAAGTTTGGACACTGGTTGATGCACCAGAAGGCGTAAAGCCTATTGGATGCAAATGGGTCTTCAAGAAGAAGACTGACATGGATGGCAACATTCAAATGTAAAAAGCTAGGCTTGTAGCAAAAGGGTATCGTCAATGACATTGTGTCGATTACGATGAAACTTTTTCACCCGTTGCCATGATTAAATCCATTAGGATAATGCTTGCTATTGCTGCATATTTCGATTACGAGATATGACAGATGGACGTCAAAACCGCTTTCTTTAACGGAAACCTTTTGGAGGATGTTTATATGCAACAGCCTGACGGTTTTGTCATACCAAGACTTGCAAACAAGGTTTGTAAGTTAAATCGATCCATTTATGGATTGAAGCAAGCATCGCGTTCTTGGAACTAATGTTTTGATGAGATCATAAAAGAATATGATTTCATTCAAAACGAGGATGATCCTTGTGTATATAAGAAGGTTAGTGAGAGCGCACTGACATTCATTGTCCTTTACGTTGACGATGTATTGCTTATTGGCAATGAAATTCCCATGTTAACATCGGTGAAAGCTTGGATTTCATTAAAATTCTCCATGAAGGATCTGGGAGATGCAGCCTTTATTCTAGGAATAAAGATCTACCGGGATAGATCTAGAAAGCTGCTTGGACTCTCCCAGAGCACGTACATTGACAAAGTGTTGAAGAGATTCAACATGGATCAGTCCAAGAGGGGACTGTTGCCAGTGTCACATGGCGTCACTCTATCTAAGGACATGTGTCATAAAACTCAAGATGAGAGAGACAACATGAGTCAGATACCATTCGCCTCGGCAGTCAGATCGATCATGTATGCCATGATATGTACGCGACCTGATGTCTCGTATGCTTTGAGCATGTGTAGTCGCTATCAGGCCGATCCAGGTGATAGTCACTGGATGGCAGTTAAGAATATCCTTAAGTATCTTACATAAACTAAGGATGCTTTCTTAATCTATAGAGATAGAGAACTTGAGGTAACTGGGTATACCGATGCAAGTTTCCAAACCGATAAAGACGACTATAAGTCACAATCCGGGTACATATTTTGTTTGAATAATGGAGCAGTAAGCTGGAAATCTTCCAAGCAAGAGACTGTTGCCGATTCAACAACAAAAGCAGAGTATATTGTTGCAGTTGAAGCAGCAAAAGAGGCATTTTAGATCCGTAAATTCCTAATTAGATTAGGAGTAGTTCCGTTAGCAGCTGAGCCCGTTCCATTATATTGTGACAATAACGGGGCTATAGCGCAGGCTAAGGAACCGCGCTCTCATCAACGATCCAAGCATGTTTTTCGACGTTTCAATCTGATTCGTGAGATCATACATCGTGGCGATGTGAAGATCGAGAAGATCGCATCAGAGGACAACAATGCAGATCCGCTGACGAAAGCTATTCGTCAGCAAAAGTTTGAGCGATATGTACATAGTTCAGGTATTAGATGCTTGAGTGTCTGGCTATAGACCAAGTGGGAGATTGTTAGACAATTATGACCCATAGCGTCACTATTTGTAAAAGACATTGTGGTTTTTATACAAATTAACTATGTAACAATGAAATTATATTTTATCATTTTGTAATTTGATTACATATATATGTAAATGATAAAAGTCCTTATGATTAGTTTCGAATTATAAGATGTGAGACAGTATCAATCCATAAAGGTTTAATCATTAAATATCCCTAGTCGTAGTATTATCGAGATTGGACATCGATAATGCGGAATAGACTAGTATTGCACATGTGCATGTTATGGAAGCGTAACGACATAGTTCTCATATATTTAAGTATTGGATACTTATGCAAGTGTGATAGGAGATTGTGTTTACCAATGGTACGGAAACAGCTTCGCTCTGGATAGACCCCGCGGAATCCCATTGGTAGTATGACTATGTGTCTATGGGAATCCGCATCAGGGTAGGTGTATTTGGTCTTAACCTGAGACTTGCATAGCTAGTACTTGCGACAATCAATACGCTTTGGTTTTGGTTGTCCAGGACTTTAACAGGTTATGTGTATGCCTCTTCTGGGTTTATTGAGAATCGTAGTGTATTGGGTGTGATGTCAAGATGGAAGTATCACTTCAGTCATATGGAGATGATGATCACGCAGGGATACAGAACTGGTACTCTAAATTGGTTGTAACCATCGGGATAATATGACATGGTCATGATTATCCGATTAAAGAGACTAGTTGCTTGTAATCCGATATATGCTTCATACGGGGCATACACTATTCCAGCCCCAGGCCTTCCATGTTGACATCCGATACTGGATCGCAATACGTAATACTACGTATACTACGACTGACATAGATTATATATTCCATTAAGAATATTTCTAAAGAATTGGGTAGGCATGATGTTTTGCTAGAAACCAACCATGTCTCATAAATTGATAAAAACATAGTACGAGGTACGTACGTGTTCAGATTGTCCGAAGAAATTAGCGAACCCGAGCCCAGGATGTATTGCGGGCCCACTAAGATTTTGAATCAAGTGGGGCCCATAAGTCACATCACAAGTCACATCACTTGACACTATTGTTGATGGGTTTTGGTGAATTTAGTGAAGACTTGTTCAACACACTTCCTAAACATGATGGCTTGATTGACTAATACCAAATGTTTGATATATGATTATTAGATTTTTGAAAAAAAAAACCAAGTCAACACAATTCACTCCATCTCTCTCCCTATCAGTTCTGAGAAGCAAAAACACTCTCCCCTTTTTTTCCTTCAATTGCCGTAGGCTACACAAGGAAGAAGAAGAAAATTTGTTGCAAACTTTCTAAGTTTCTAGCACATCAAAGAATCATCCAAGGTGATAGGGAAACCATCCCAATAGCTTGGAATCAACTCAAAATCTTGGAGCTAGGATCTCATTCCCCAACTTGGTGCTTGGCCGAAACTTGGAAAAGAAATTTTTGAATTTGACGCATCCTAAAACCGCTCATTGTAAGTATGATTCCGACATACTTCTTTATGTATTCACTATATTTTTCATTGCTTATATGATCTTGGATGAGTCTCAGAGACTAAAAATAGTATCAAGAGCCTTGAATAAGCATGAAATTGAATTTAGGGTAAAATTTGGGTAAATTTGATTTGAGCATGATTTAACCAAATTGTTTGTTTGAGCATGCTTGTATATGAATAACTTGGAGTTATATGTGATCAATTTGAAGAAAATTTAATTGGATTAATTTTTCCCCAATTTGGTATGATGGCCGAATGCATACAAACCCTAATGTCATGGTATTTTTTATTCTTTTGATCATTGGATGAGTTTAAAGACTTGGAATAAATTGATTAATGATTTAATTGGATTGAAATCGAAATCGGTTTAAAAAACCCCAAAATGCCGTGACCTAGATGAGCATGAAATGAGATGATTTTTGTTACAATAATTTTGGACATGTGTTGGACAAATTGAAGCATGATTAATTAATTAAATTGATATTTTGGAAATGTTAATTTAGATAACTAATTATTGTAATACACTTTAATTAGTTAAATTATGAAATTTGGAATTTTAAAATTTAATTAGTTGGGCTTAATTTAGAATTGGGCTTATAATGTTGTATTTGGGCCTAATGGGCTTGGTTGGGCCAAGTTGGTTTAGGTCAATTGGATTGGATCCAAATTGGGCCTAAATCATTCCATTAAATCCAAATATGACAAATGGGCCTTTTATGTTTAATTGGGCCTTATGGGCCGAAATTGGTTTCTTGGCAAATAGGGTGATTCCTTAATTGGGCTTTGGTATTTGGGTTTGACCCATATTGACCAAAGTCCATGCCTTAAGAAATTAATTGAAAGCCCATTGGACTTTAATTAAACGACATTGGATGTTAATTGGGCTTTGAGACCCATTTAGATTAGATTTGGAATCTAAGTCGTAAATGCATATTGAAAACTTTAGTTATTTAATTTGGAATTAAATATGGAATTAGTATTGAATACGAATTAAATTAGATTTAAATTGTAGTTCGATATAATTCAAGAATTCGTACTTTGAGTACTTATTCTTAAACGAGTTGAACTCGCGCAAAATCAAATCGTTGTTTGAACATTGGATGATCACTTTATTCAAGATTAATTAATTGGATTAGATTGATTGAATAACATGCTTTGTGTGAATACATGGATGTGTTGAATGAATAATGTATATCAGATGGATATTAGAAGGGAAATGGCAATTTTGGAAATTGTTGTAAATTTAGAATTTATTAAACTGGACTTGCGTGTCCTGCCTTATCTCTCTTGATTATTTGTAATTCTCTTCTCACATAATTCCCCTCAATGTTAGTGAGGTTTCTTTCATTGTATTATTTAATTGGGTAGAAGTAAGAATAGTGCTAGCCGGGGAGAGGAAATAGAGTGATTTGTTCTAGGAACAATCTGTGAAATATCCATCCACATATCATTATTAATTTATTTTCGCGCCTTATTATGCTTTTAGAATGCATGCTTAATGGTGTATGATGAGACCTAACAAAGATAATAAATAGGTTGCCAATTTACGCAAAAAACCCTCAACAAAATATTAAGCGTTTTCCTTCCATTGAGTGATTCTTACTCAAGTTCCAAGATTGGCACTGGTTTTTTAGCCAAAGTCAAGATCTTTGTCCATCGCGGATGTGTTTGAATCATGAAGGCCTTGTTGTGCCAAAGCCAAGGCTTAGTTGATTCAGAGGAAAAAGGTTAGGAAAATATATTGGATATATTGGCATATATATTGTATATATGTTTCGGACTCTGATGTCCACCTACCGGATCTAGGAATTGGATGAGATCCAATTGATCTTAGAGATCTACCTAGTTAAATATCATACAGCTTGTTTGCCAAAGTCAAGGTTGTGTGTTATTTAACGGGATCCTAGCCCATTAGGAAACTAGGTTTCCCGAGTACTCAACAGAGGGTTAGAGGCTCGCCGAAAAATAGTGGGAGGCTAGTAATGAATTTGCAATTTCGTTCAAATACTTAGCTTTACGCGCTTTCAAATTATTTTGTCAATTAAATTTATTAGTTGGACTAATATTTTATTATTTTTCTTGTAACAGTTAGACTGTACCCATACATCGTTAATCGAATAGTTGAACTATTACGGTTAAGATGACATGAAAGTTAAGCATTAGGGATATTGTCATGGGCGACAACGTCTTTAATGGCACAAACTTTCAGGACTGGGATATAAATCTCAGAATTGTTTTGGGATCCGAGAAGTTACTTTATACCATAGAGCGAACTCTTGGGCCTAAGCCCCAACCTGATCAGTTGCTTGAGCTAGAGCTTTGGAAGACTCATAGCGATGACAATGTGACTGCTCAATCGGTAATGCTTGCCGCTATGACTCCGCAATTCCGTCGTCAAAACAAGGGATTGGATCCCTATGAGATGATGGAGAAATTACACGATCTTCACCGATCTAATCTTAGATCGCAAAGATATGAGTTGCAGAAGAAGCTCTTCCGCGCTCGAATGTCAGAGGGTACGTCTATTGAGCACTATGTGTCACAGATTATTGCTGACATTGAGCAACTCGGACAGATGGACATAATCTTCGAGGCTGAGACTTCAGTAGATTTGATCCTACAGTCTCTCCCCGACACTTGGAGTGGGTTCATCATGAACTACAACATGTTGAACCAAGACCAAACTCTTGGAGAGTTGATGTCCACTTTGCGTGAAGCAGAGAAAGAGCTCCTTAAGGGCAAGAAGCACGAGGCGCACTTTTCTTCAACATCTCAGACTCTGAGGGCGTGGCCCAATGCGAATGGAGGTGTTAAGAAGAAGAAGCATAAAAAGAAGGGCAAAGCCAAATCGTCAAAGGGTTCTGGGAAACCTAAGGACAAATCTCAAGATGTATGTCTGCAGTGCGGGAAGCGGGGTTACTGGAAGCGTGACTGCCGTGAGTACAAGGCACACATGAAGGAAATCAAAGTGGGCAAGGTACCGACTTCAGGTATGTTTGTTATAGAAATAAACATGTCTACTTCTAGTTTTAAAAATTGGATTTTTGATTCTGGTTGTGGAACTCATATATGTACTGATGTGCAGGATCTGCAGATTAGCAGGAGAATGGCCTCAGGAAAGATTATCCTCCGCGTTGGAAATGGGACATGAGTCGCCGTTTTGGCCGTTGGGACTTTTGTTTTGGAACTGCCCTCGGGGCATGTACTTAAACTATCAGACTATTATTATGTACCTAGTTTGACTAGAAATATTATTTCTGTATCCATGTTAGCCCAATGTGGGTATACTTTTGTATTTAGAAACATTGGGTGTTTTATGTATAAAAATGATATGGAAATTTACACTGCTGATGTAAATAATGGTCTATATATTTTGAATATTAATCAATCTCAAACGTATTCTGTAACAAACAAAAGGCTTAAAGTAAGTAACAAAGATGAAACTTATATGTGGCATTGTCGTCTGGGACACATAAACAAGACACGTATATCCACACTTTCGAAGAGTGGGTACTTGGACGGATTTGATCCAAATTCATATGACGTCTATGAATCTTGTTTATTAGGCAAGATTCCTAGATCACCTTTTAGCGGTAAAGGTGCACGTGCCACCGAACTGTTAGCCCTTGTTCATAGTGATGTTTGTGGGCCTATGTCTAGCCAGGCTAGAGGTGGATATGAATACTTCGTAACCTTTATCGATGATGCATCGTGTTATGGTTATGTGTATCTTATGAGACACAAGTCGGAAACTTTTGAGAAATTCAAAGAGTTTCGACACGAAGTAGAAAAACAGATCGGCAAAAGTATTAAGACATTACGGTCGGACCGTGGTGGCGAATACTTGAGCAATGAGTTTCTTGATTACATGAAAGAATATGGAATTCTTTCGCAGTGGATTCCTCCTGGAACACCGCAATTAAACGGTGTGTTCGAACGGAGAAACCGAACTTTGGACAGGAAAAATCTATTCAACAGACTCCGTATGAAATATGGACAGGAAAGAAACCAGGTTTCTCATTCCTGAAGATTTGGGGTTGCTGGGCATACGTCAAACATTTGGAAGGTACCAAACTAGAACCCAAATCGGATAAATGCCTATTTGTAGGATATCATAGGGAAACCAAATAATATTACTTCTATCACCCATAAGAGAACAAAGTATTTGTTGCTCTACATGCGGTTTTCCTTGAGAAGGAATTCCTAAATGCAGTGATAAGTGGGAGGAAAGTAGAACTCGATAAAAATCGGAGTGATACTGTTCCTGGCATAGAATCCTTAACGGAACATGAACAGTCCATCAGAGATGAAACTGTACCACAATCTTCGAATACACAAGGGCCGCGTAGGTCGGAGAGAGTCAGAAAACAACCTGAGAGGTATGGGTTTCTTATCTCACCTCATGTGGATATTAATCTTATTGAGGAAGACGAGCCGGCTATGTATGAGGAAGTGATACAAGGTATCGACTCCGGTTTATGACAAGATGCCATGAATTCCGAAATGGATTCCATGTACACCAACCAAGTTTGGACACTGGTTGATGCACCAGAAGGCGTAAAGCCTATTGGATGCAAATGGGTCTTCAAGAAGAAGACTGACATGGATGGCAATGTTCAAATGTACAAAGCTAGGCTTGTAGTGAATGGGTATCATCAATGACATTGTGTCGATTACGATGAAACTTTTTCACCTGTTGCCATGATTAAATCCATTAGGATAATGCTTGCTGTTGGTGCATATTTCGATTACGAGATATGGCAGATGGACGTCAAAACCGCTTTCCTTAATGGAAACCTTTTGGAGGATGTTTATATGCAAAAGCCTGACGGTTTTGTCATACCAAGACTTGCAAACAAGGTTTGTAAGTTAAATCGATCCATTTATGGATTGAAGCAAGCATCGCGTTCTTGGAACTAATGTTTTGATGAGATCATAAAAGAATATGATTTCATTCAAAACGAGGATGATCCTTGTGTATATAAGAAGGTTAGTGAGAGCGCACTGACATTCATTGTCCTTTACGTTGACGATGTATTGCTTATTGGCAATGAAATTCCCATGTTAACATCGGTGAAAGCTTGGATTTCATTAAAATTCTCCATGAAGGATCTGAGAGATGCAACCTTTATTCTAGGAATAAAGATCTACCGGGATAGATCTAGAAAGCTGCTTAGACTCTCCCAGAGCACGTACATTTACAAAGTGTTGAAGAGATTCAACATGGATCAGTCCAAGAGGGGACTGTTGCCAGTGTCACATGGTGTCACTCTATCTAAGGACATGTGTCATAAAACTCAAGATGAGAGAGACAACATGAGTCAGATACCATTTTACTCGGCAGTCGGATCGATCATGTATGCCATGATATGTACGCGACCTGATGTCTCGTATGCTTTGAGCATGTGTAGTCGCTATCAGGCCGATCCAGGTGATAGTCACTGGATGGCAGTTAAGAATATCCTTAAGTATCTTACATGAACTAAGGATGCTTTCTTAATCTATGGAGATAGAGAACTTGAGGTAACTGGGTATACCGATGCAAGTTTCCAAACCGATAAAGACGACTGCAAGTCACAATCCGGGTACATATTTTGTTTGAATAACGGAGCAGTAAGCTGGAAATCTTCCAAGCAAGAGACTGTTGCCGATTCTACAACAAAAGTGGAGTATATTGCTGCAGCTGAAACAGTAAAAGAGGCATTTTAGATCCGTAAATTCCTAATTAGATTAGGAGTAGTTCCGTTAGCAGCTGAGCCCGTTCCATTGTTTTGTGACAATAACGGGGCTATAGCGCAGGCTAAGGAACCACACTCTCATCAACGA
Organism: Zanthoxylum bungeanum; assembly: GCA_019454045.1. Lineage (NCBI taxonomy): Eukaryota > Viridiplantae > Streptophyta > Magnoliopsida > Sapindales > Rutaceae > Zanthoxylum > Zanthoxylum bungeanum. Next base: position 252,005 of record SKCR01051204.1, on the reverse strand, counting down.
TCCAAGCATGTTCTTCGACGTTTCCATCTGATTCGTGAGATCATACATCGTGGCGATGTGAAGATCGAGAAGATCGCATCAGAGGACAACATTGCAGATCCGCTGACGAAAGCTATTCGTCAGCAAAAGTTTGAGCGATATGTACATAGTTCAGGTATTAGATGCTTGCGTGACTGGCTATAGACCAAATGGGAGATTGTTAGACAATTATGACCCATAGCGTCACTATTTGTAAAAGACATTGTGGTTTTTATACAAATTAACTATGTAGCAATGAAATTATATTTTATCATTTTGTAATTTGATTACATATATATGTAAATGATAAAAGTCCTTATGATTAGTTCCGAATTATAAGATGTGAGACAGTATCAATCCATAAAGGTTTAATCATTAAATATCCCTAGTCGTAGTATTATCGAGATTGGACATCGATAATGCGGAATAGACTAGTATTGCATATGTGCATGTTATGGAAGCGTAACGACATAGTTCTCATATATTTAAGTATTGGATACTTATGCAAGTGTGATAGGAGACTGTGTTTACCAATGGTACGGAAACAGCTTCGCTCTGGATAGACCCCGCGGAATCCCATTAGTAGTATGACTATGTGTCTATGGGAATCCGCATCAGGGTATGTGTATTTGGTCTTAACCTGAGACTTGCATCACTAGTACTTGCGACAATCAATATGCTTTGGTTTTGGTTGTCCAGGACTTTAACAGGTTATGTGTACGCCTCTTCTGGGTTTATTGAGAATAGTAGTGTATTGGGTGTGATTTCAAGATGGAAGTATCACTTCAGTCATATGGAGATGATGATCACGCAGGGATACAAAACTGGTACTCTAAATTGGTTGTAACCATCGGGATAATATGACATGGTCATGATTATCCGATTAAAGAGACTAGTTGCTTGTAATCTGATATATGCTTCGTACGGGGCATACACTATTCCAGCCCCAGGCCTTGCATGTGACATCCGATACTGGATCGCAATACGTAATACTACGTATACTACGACTGACATAGATTATATATTCCATTAAGAATATTTCTAAAGAATTGGGTAGGCACGATGCTTTGCTAGAAGCCAACCATGTCTCGTAAATCGATAAAAACATAGTACGAGGTACGTACGTGTTCGGATTGTCCGAAGAAATTAGCGAACCTGAGCCCGGGATACATTGCGGGCCCACTCAGATTTTGAATCAAGTGGGGCCCATAAGTCACATCACAAGTCACATCACTTGTCACTATTGTTGATGGGTTTTGGTGAAGTTAGTGAAGACTTGTTCAACACACTTCCTAAACATGATGGTTTGATTGACTAATACCAAATGTTTGATATATGATTATTAGATTTTTGAAAAAAAAAACCAAGTCAACACAATTCACTCCAACTCTCTCCCTCTCGGTTTTGAGAAGCAAAAACACTCTCCCCTTTTTTTCCTTCAATTGCCGTAGGCTACACAAGGAAGATGAAGAAAATTTGTTGCAAATTTTCTAAGTTGTTAGCACTTCAAGGAATCATCCAAGGTGATAGGGAAACCATCCCAATAGCTTGGAATCAACTCAAAAGCTTGGAGCTAGGATCTCATTCCCCAACTTGGTGCTTGGCCGAAACTTGGAGAAGGAATTTTTGAATTTGACGCATCCTAAAACCGCTCATTGTAAGTATGATTTCTCCATACTTCTTTATGTATTCACTATATTTTTCATTGCTTATATAATCTTGGATGAGTCTTAGAGACTAACAGATCACTGAAGCAGATGTAGATGGTGAAAATGGGAAGATGAGTACCCATAAAATGAGATCTGTAGTCATTACCGGAGCCGTACCGCTGGGAGAGTTATGGGAATAAGAGGATGGCAAACAAACTCCGAAATCCTCTAGCAACAGCCCGTGTTTCACAGAAACCAACTTGGAACGATACCCAGGGGGAGGGCATGAAGTTCCTAGTTATAGAAGACACCGTGCCTAGAGTAAAAGGTGCGAGGAAACCCATGGTCGAGAACATGACAGTTTTGAGAACCAGATGAGGAGTTGGTTTCGAAAGGAGATGAGGAAGTAGGAGGAAATTATATAAGGCTGATCAAGGGTTGACCAAGACATGAGGACACCGTCCTCTTTCACGAAGGAAATTATGGCGATGGAATTTCCATGGAGATTCACCATGCCCTACATGGATGTTTATAAAGGCAACTTAGACTCCAAGTCTCATTTTGAGAAGTTCATTTGTTGATGGAAATTCATGGGATGGTCGGAAAGGCCATCTGTAAGGTATTCCCTCTAACCTTGGGCGGGTCGGTAAGCCTATGGTTCAGGAAATTGACCCCGAGGAGTATCAGCAACTTTTTTACGACATTTTAAAGAGGCGTGCGTACCAAGGAAAACGATGTGGTCATTGAGGTTGATAAAGTAAGGAGACGAAGAGTCTTTGAAAAGCTTTGTCGATAGATAGCACAACCTAGTATTAGAGGTTGGGGCGTATGAGTCCCTGGAGGTATTGGAAAGTTTCAAAGGGGCTCAAGGTCGGGAGGTTTTAGTCTCATTTGAGGTTCCATTAGATACCAGACTATTCCGTGGCTTTGGAGCAGGCATAAAGGTTTGCTAATTGAGTAAGAGGAGAAAATCGCCTGATGAGGGGCTACTCAAAGAATGAAGATGACCAGGTCGAAACATCAGTAGGATTTGGGAAGAGACATGAGGAGACCGATCTCGAGGCAAAAAGAGTTCAGGCTGATGCCTCAGAATAATCTAGTATATGTGAGAAGGCCGCCAGTCCAGGTCAACTATGTCACCGGAGGGACAGTATACACCCCCTAAACATACCCCTAGCCTAGATAGTTCAGGAAATCCAGGATAAAGGTCTATTGGTTGAACTAGACTCAAGAAGGTTTCGCATTGATAAGAAAGACAACAAGGCTTATTGTGTGCACCATAATATAAGGGGACACACCACAAAAAGATGTAGAGACCTGCATGAGTAGATGGAGGACTTGGTAAAGAACGACTATCTGAATGAGTGCATAGACCAAGTAACTACGAAGGCCGACCAGTGCTGTTAGTGACAGTCATCAAGTCAGGTACCTATTGCTTGGGGCAGCTGGATGGTACCCGGCTCAAGAAGCCTTGGAATGCTGAGGTTCTGAGGGGATATTTTCAAAAGAGCCTCTATTAAAATGACCCTTAAAGAGTTATAAGATGTGCAGTAAATCCTTTGAATATGAATAAGGCTTTTTTTATTAAATAAAAACATGTTCACCTTTCTTGTTTATTATTTTGATGGGAAAAGAATGTTTAATATTCTTGTGAGATATTCGTGGTCGGGATATATGAAGAAGTGAATGACATGTGGGAATAACGTGAACCCCCCATGGCATTTCAATCCCATGTGTCATTCTCAAACCCCCGGGACAGAGGGTAACAACCCAATGATATGCATCTTCGAGGGGAAACCCGTTAAGTCATTGAAGATCTGCATGGTGTTTGGCACCCCCAGGTAACCATATCACGTATGGATTGAAGTCATTGAAGACCTATATGATGTTTGGCGCCTTAGGTAACCATAGCACGTATGGATTGAAGTCATTGAAGACCTGCGTGGCGTTTGGCGCCTCGGGGTAACCATAGCACGTTAGGCGAGAGGGACGATGTGGCATTTGGCACCCCCAGGTAACCATAACATGTATAGATTGAAGTCATTGAAGACCTTTGTGGTGTTTGGCGCCTCGGGGTAACCATAGCACGTTGGGTGAGAAGGCCGGTGTGGCGTTTGGCCACCCCAGGTAACCATAACACGTATGGATTAAAGTCATTGAAGACCTGCATGACGTTGGGGGTAACCATAACACGTTGGACGAGAGGGCCTTTGTGGTGTTTGGCGCCTCGGGGTAACCATAGCACGTTGGGTGAGAAGGCCGGTGTGGCGTTTGGCCACCCCAGGTAACCATAACACGTATGGATTAAAGTCATTGAAGACCTGCATGACGTTGGGGGTAACCATAACACGTTGGACGAGAGGGCCGATGTGGCGTTTGACGCTCTCAAGTAACCATAACACGTATGGAGCAAAGTCATTGAAGACTTGTATGACATTTGACGCCTCGGGTATGACGAGCACAGAGAGGGAGAATGCCCTCGTGACATTGGCCATCCCATTTTGGATCCGTAGTAGCATAGCACAGGGAAGACCTAAGGGTCTCCATGGAATTTGCAGAATCAGGGCTTGCCTAGAAAGGGAGATATGAAAGGCAAGATGAATCAACGAATCGAATTTATATCGAATCCTAAACGAATCAAATCAAAATATAATGGATTCGTATTCGATTCATTTGTTAAACGAATCCTAATATCAGGATTCGTATTCGATTCGTTTATTAAATGAATCGAATATGAATATTCTTTTAGTCATGATATTATTCAATAACATAATTTACTATAATTTATTTACATTAATTCTTCATAAATATATACATATGAAATATGTAATTAATATATTTACTAAGAATATCACACCAAATATCGACAATATTATTTTTTCTATTGTAATTAGCCATAATTTATAAAATCTTAATTGTAAAATAATAATAATTAGTAAATGAAAATAATAAAATGAGTCCTAAACGAATAAACGAATCAATGAGCTTAAATTCGTATCCGATTCGTTTAAAAAATGAATCGAATCGAATTGAGCCATTTATTAAATGATTTTTTTTCAAACCCGTATTCGCTTTAAAGAGAATCGAATCGAGCTAATAAAGGAATCATAACCCAAATTTCCACCTTTAATGGGAGATTCCTATTGCGTTTGCCACTCCCTGATCCGTAGCTCGATTTTCTGGGACGTTGAACTGTAAGGTTCACAATTGTTGTTTTGGGTGGCATGGGATTGGTCGTTATCTCAGGTTCCCTTGTTATTTCTTTTAGGTCTGTACGGGGCATGTGCTAAGTCACCCTCGTTTTGTTTGTCTTGTTTTTTTTTATCTTGATTTTATTTTTGGTGGATGACCTTAAATGGGACGCTATTTTCGGTCTCCAGGGTGATTTCCGGAGGTTGAAAATCTTCCATCGTGGTTTAGTTTTGGAAAGAAGTTTGGAGTCTCGGGTCTGATTTCGTACCGCCGAGGCCATAGTGATTTGATGGATCAGGTCTGCTTTCGTACCTCTAAGACTGTGGTGATTTGATGACTCGAGTCTACTTTCGTGCCGCCGAGGCCGTGGTGATTTGATGGCTCGGGTCTGCTTTCATACCGCCGAGGCCATGGTGATTTGATGGCTCGGATCTACTTTCATGCCACCGAAGCCGTGTACCGTGGTGATTTGATGACTCGGGTATGCTTTTGTGTCGCCGAGGCTGGGGTGATTTTATGGCTCGGGTATTCTTTCGTACCTCCGAGGCTGTGGTGATTCGATGGCTCGGGTATGCTTTCCTACCACATAGGCCATGGTGATTAGATGGCTCGGGTCTACTTTCCTGCCGCCGAGGCCGTGGTGATTTCATGGCTCGAGTTTGCTTTCGTACCACTGAGGCCGTAGTGATTTGATGGCTCGAGTATGCTTTCGTGCCACCGAGGCTATGGTGATTTGATGGCTCAGGTCTGATTTCGTACTGCCTAGGCCGTGGTGATTTGATGGCTTGGGTCTGTTTTCGTGCTGCCGAGGCTGGGGTGATTTGATGGCTCAAGTGTGTTTTCGTACCTCCGATGCCGCTGTGATTTGATGGCTCGAGTATGCTTTTGTGCCACCGAGGCCATGGTGATTTGATGGCTTTGGTATACTTTTATACCGCCAAAGCTGTGGTGATTTGATGACCCGAGTCTGTTTTCATACCGCCGAGGCCGTGGTGATTTGATGGCTCAGGCCTGCTTTCATACCACCAAGGCCGAGGTGATTTGATGCCTCGAGTCTACTTCGTGCCGTCGGGGCCGTGGTGATTTGATGGCTTGGGTCTTCTTTCGTACCACCGAGGCCATGGTGACTTGGTGGCTCGGGTTTGTTTTCATACCGCCGAGGCCATGGTGATTTGATGGCTCGGGTCTACTTTCGTACCGCCGAGGCCGTGATGATTTGACGGCTCGAGGCTGCTATCGTACCGCCAAGGCCTTATTGTCTTTATTGGCATAGGGTCAGAGTTTCTCCCATATGGCCAAGTGTTTAGTGGCACGCAGAGAAAGCATTCCCTTATGGCCAAGTGTTTATTGTGGCTTGAGGTTGGGTTATGTACCGCCGAGGTCTTTTTACTGTATGTTGGTGCAAATTGGGTTCATTCCCTTGCGACCAAATGACTTAGATGGCTTGGGGTCAGTTTTTTCCCTCAAGACCTCTCTTTGTCATATCAGCTCGGGATCGGGTCACGTCCTATCGAGACCTTATTATCTTCGTTGGCATGGGGTGGAGTTTCTCCCACATGGCCGAGTGTTGATGGCACAAGTAGGGAACATTCATTTGTGCCGATATATTATTATCATCTCGAGGCTGGGTTACATCATGCCGAGGCACTTTTACTGTGTGACAGCCCGATGTGAGCTTTCCCTCGTGACCTATATTTTATTTTGTAGGTCTTTGCAGGTCTTTCTCTCCGGGGATCGCAACATCTCAAGAGCATGCATCAGCCCGAGGATATCAGATCAGTCTTCGGCTTCGTGCACCACCATTTTTTTTTTTTACTTCTTGGCACTAACTTACTTACTCGTTGATATCGAGAACTAGGAGACAGATGTAGACTGTGGTTTTTCAGCCCACAAGAAATCTGAATCCTAAGGAAGGGTAGAATGGATTTTACACTTGACAGATAAAAGTACAAGGTCCTTGTGAGGATGAGAGGTTAGGTAGAGGGGCCCGAGATCGAGGTGCATAGAGTCAACCCGAGGTAGAAATAGAGGATTGGTTGGGAAATCGACTCGACCTTATAAGAAAGTGTCAGACTCGACAACACTGGAACATTTGTGAAGATTGAACTGATGTGTTCAGGTCTGGCCCAACATCAGACTCTCAGAGCAGCCTCGGTATCGGACTCTGCATTCAGAGCCTTATGTTAGCCTCTGAAATCAGGATCGACTCAGCAGATCAGACCTGGTCGAGGAAATGAGAGGAAGTCAGACCGAGCATCGTGAGTCTGGGTACACCGACCCGATCTGATAATAGATATAATAAAATATGTTTCTTATTCCGACGGACTGACCCGAGGTTGTTGGTCGATGTTGCAACGTTATGTTATTTTATGGGTGACGTAAGCCTTGAGCCATAGTTTGAGCTTCCCAAGGTCTGATGTGAGAGAAGTCGGCCATCAGCTTACCTTTTGGAACACCCTACCGCGTGAGTGCGTGACATACAGGTTGGCATTTGGGGCAATGTGCATAATAAATCCCCAAAAGGAGGCGCATTAATGAGTTTCAGGTAGAAGAGAGTGGTTGTGTCAGGCGACGCAGCTACTGCTTAGAGAGTAGTAGGGAAAAGAGCCTAAGCAATAATGGCTTGGCAGGTTCACGTGGCTGACGTCACAGAGTCAGTGTAACAGTGAAGTTTCTCTTAGTATATAAAGGGATTGAGAACTTATTGTAAATGGTTGGCTAATTTGTTTCTTCACTTGTAAAAGAGAGCAAAAAACTTAGTGTAAGTGAGAGCTAGTAAGAGGTCGGTCATACGTGTATACAAGAGATAAGGAGGTCGGTCCGACCTGAGGTGGTAATAAAAATGTCATTTTACTTGTGTCTGTGGATGTAGGTTGGATCCATTCCGCCGAACCACATTAAACCCTATGTTTTGTCTGTGTATTTTCTTATCTTTTGCTAAGTTTGAATTTGGTTCCCAAACCAAATAAATTCACAGTTGATGGAGGATTGTTCGAGGTGTGATTTTCCCGAATTACCCCTGGAACGAAAATCAACCTTCAACAGCACGTAAACACACATATTTTACAAGTAGTGTAAAAATATCAATCCCACGAGGAATTGTTATTAATGTGTAATACTAAAGTTTTACCAATAACCTTAATTAGACTAATGATTTTGAAGAAAGATATATTAACTACTAAACTAAAGGAAAAGAAAAATAAATTTAAACAAGAGAAAGTAGCAAGGTAAGAATAACCTAGAATCACAACTTCCCCACAATAATTCCTTAAATTTTTCTACTTTCTTTATAAATGATCCACTATAATGAATTATTAATATAAAACATTAAGTTATCTACAAGCTTCTTCTGATGGTCAAGTAAAAATATCTAACTTAGTTCAGTTACCTATATTATTATGATAATTAATTTAAGCCAAACTCATTATGATCAGGTTCTAATTATGACTATGCATGCCCTGCATATATATTTCTATATTGCATAGAAATCTATTCATTAGAATGAGATCACATGTTATCAATTCCCAGAGCTAAACAAAAATTCACTTTTCTAAGTTCTTTAAGATTTACCACAACTATCCTATCGTTGATAAAAAAAATAGAACGCATTAAGAAAATAGAATGATATATAATCCACTTAGAAGGTCACAAATCAATCATAAAAAGATTCAATTAAGAAACATTTATATTGGGTTCCATTACAATCATAGAACAAGATCTAGTTCATGATGAAGAAAAATAACAAAATCATCATAGTATTCAACATAATAAATAACAAAGAATTAATAAAGAAGGGATAAAGAAAATAAATCATGAAGGTTGTCAATCTTCAATATCCAAGTTCATTAATCTTCTTTTCTTAATCATTGTTTAATCTTATTGTTCTTGAATGATTGTTATGTTTAGAGAGTGTTTTGGCCTCAAAAGAGGCTTGTTTGACTCCCCAAAAACGTATGTAAAGTAATCGTAGATGTGTTGGACAATTATGACCCATAGCATCGCTATTTGTACAGAACATGGTGTTGTTGTACAAATTAACTATGTGACAAAGAAAATTACTCTTTTATCATTTGTAATTGGATTACCGGGATATATAAATGATAAAAGTCCATATGATTAGTTCCGGATTAATAAGATATGAGACAATATTAATCCACTAAGGTTTAATCATTAAAGTATCTCTAGTCGTAGTATTATCGAGATTGTACATCGATAATGCGGAATAGACTAGTATTGCACTTGTGCGCATTGTGGGAGCATAACGATATAGTTCTCATATATTTAAGTATTGGATACTTATGCAAGTGTGATAGGAGGTTGTGTTTACCGATGGTACAGAAACAGCTTCGCTCTGGATAGACCCCTCGGAATTCCATTGGTAGTATGATTATGTGTCTATGGAAGTCCGAATCAGGGTAGGTGTATTTGGTCTTAACCTGAGACTTACATCGCTAATACTTGCGACAATCGATATACTTTGGTTTTGGTCGTCCAGGGCTTTAACAGGTTCCGTGTATGCCTCTTCTGGGTATATTGAGAATCGTAGTGTATTGGGTGTGATGTCAAGATGGAAGTATCACTTCAGTCATATGGAGATGATGATCACGTAGGATAAGGAACTGGTACTCTTGTATGCTGCAGCTATCAGGATAATATGACTAGGTCATGTTTATCCGATTATAGAGACTAGTTACTAGAGATCCGATATGTGCTTCGTACGGGGCAGACACAATTCCAGCCTCAGACCTAGCATGTGGCATTCGATACTGGATCGCTATACGCAATACTATGTATACTACGCCTGACAAAGATTAAATATTCCATTAAGAATATTTCTGGAGAATTGGGTAGGCACGGTGCTTTGCTAGAAGCCAACCATGTCTCGTAAATCGGTAAAAACATAGTATTAGATATGTACGTGTTCTGATAGTCCGACGACCGGATTTACTGCCAACATATCCAGAGATCTCATGGGTCACTTTCCAAAGATTCACCGATGACGTATGACTTACACATAATTAATATGTGATTAATTATATGAGAGAGAAAATTAATCTAGGATTAATTGCGGAGAGATTTTATCTGGGATAAAATTCTATTAATAGAGAGAGAGCGATTAATTTAGAATTAATCGATAACATAATATATTCGATATATTAAACGAAGTTAGATTTCGACGTGGAATTAAAATTAGATTTTAATTCAGGCCAACGAGTTAATTTAGAATTAATTCGCTAGCGACGTGAATAGTAATTTTACTAGGCATAATTATTTAATTAAATTGGATTTAATTACATCGCAACAGAAAATTCATTAATTCGGAATTAGCAAACCCGAGCCCAGGATGTGTTGCGGGCCCACTCAGATTTTGAATCAAGTGGAGCCCACAAGTCACATCACGCGTCACATCATTAGTCACTCAAGTGATGGAAGTCTTGTCACTTTTTTATTGATGGGTGTTGTTGGAGGCATTAATGACTTGTACCAAATTTTTGGAAAATTGGTAAATGGTATTTGATTTTTGAAATCAAATACCCAACACATAATTTTTTCATTCTCTCTCTCTTTCTCACCATGGCTGAATGGCCTTATCCCCATTTTCTCTATATTGCCGTGAGCCTAGGGCTAATTTCTTCTTGATTTTACTTCAAAATCAAAGGTGCTAGCACATCCAAGGAGTCATTCAAAGGTGATAGGGAAACCAATCCTTGAACTTGGAATCAACACTCAAAGCTTGGAACTTGAAGATCAACACCAAGGAGCTTGGCCGAATTCCATGGAGGAAAATTTTTGTGTTCAACGCATCCAAAATCCGATCAAAGTGAGTATTTTCCGCATTCTTACTTTGTTCTATTCACATGTTTCATTGTTTAATTTGATCTTGGTTTGACCTAGAAAACCCAACAATGATATCAGAGCCATAATTGAGCATGAAATTGACTTAGGGTTCTTAAACTTTAATTTGGGGCTTTTGTGATTAATGCATGATTTCTTCAAATTGAGTGTTTGGTTGATGTTAGATGATGATTACTTAGAGTTTTGCATCATTGGATTTGTTTAAAATTGATCAAAAATAATTTTCTCAAAATCCTTATGTTGGCCGAATATGACCCTAGGATAAGCTCTTGGTGATTTTTGAATTTTAGACAATTGGATGTGTTTAAAATGCATGTGATATATTAGTTTGTGATTTAATTGGATTGAAATCAAAATTGATATAAAAAGTCCCTAATTGCCGAGAGCCTTATAAGCATGTTGGATTGATTTTGCTTCAATTTGTGTTGGACATAAATTGGTTAATTAAAGCATGATTAATTGTGTAAATTGGTATTTTGGAATGTTGATTTAAATAATTAATTATGGCTATACACTTTAATTGATTAAATTATGATATTTGGAATATTGGAATTTAATTAGTTGGGCTAAATTTGGAATTGGGCTAATAAAGTTGTATTTGGGCTTAATGGGCTTGGTTGGGCCAAGTTTGGTTTAGGTTAATTGGTTGGATCCAATTGGGCCTAAAACCATTTCCATAAAGTCCAAATATAATATAACGGGTCTTTAAAATTTTAATTGGGCCTAATGGGCCTAAATTGATTTTTGGCAAATGGTGATTCCTTATTGGGCTTTGGTTGCCAAAGCCCATGCCTGATAAATTAATTGAAAGCCCATTGGACTTTAATTAAATTGACATATGATGTTAATTGGGCTTTGAGACCTGTTAAGATTAGATTTATAATCTAAGTCGCAAAGGCTCATTAATAAAGTGTAATTATTTAGTTTGGAATTAAATGAAGAATTAATATTGAATACAAATTAAATTGGATTTAATATTGTAGTTTAATATAATTCAAGAATTCGTACTTTGAGTACTTATTCTTAAATGAGTTGGACTCGCGCAAATCAAATCATTGTTTGAACATTGGATGGTCATTAATTAAAAATTAATTAATTGGATTAGATTGATTGATAACATGCTTCGTGTGAATACATGGATGTGATGTATGAATAATGTATATCAGATGGATATTAGATGGGTGAGGGCAATTTTGGAAATTGTTGTAATAAATTTAGAATTTATTAAATTGGACCTGCGTGTCCAGCCAACCTCTTGATTTTTTGTATTTATCTTCTCACATATTCCCCTCAATGTAAATGAGGTTTCTTTAGAAGTGTTATGTAATTGGGTAGAAGTAAGATTTGTGCTAGCGGGAGAGAGGAAAGGGAGAGATTTGTTCTAGGAACAAAATGTTTTAAATATCCATCCGCATATCTGTAGGACACAGAAATCGACGACGCTGTTCCTGGCTCGCGGCCTGGTTGGGAGTACCGAATAGCTCGCGGGGAACTAAACCGGAGAAGTAACATGGAGTCGCCACTCGGTGTGAACCGGGACAAAGATTTAAGGCCGCACTCACCCCTCGCAAGGGAAGACCTCAAACCTGTTGGGTTCGGAATGGTCCCTTACTTATGCCACTTGTAATGATGTGATTTGTGCAATAAAATAACCGAATCTACGTAACATGCTTAAGAAAAACCTATATCTAGTTCATGTTCATAAAGATAAATCCTATGTCTAACTTTGCATGCTTGGAAAGTAAGCCCTCATAACACACGACAACACACGGCAATCTCATGAATATATTTCAATTATATAAAGCAAACAACAACATAAACCTAATGCAAATTCCAAACGCAAAACAAATAACTACTCATGCTTAAAAATAAACAACTAAATCATGCTTAAAAAAATAAATAACATACTAGACTAAATCATGCTTACGAAGATAAATAACGTACTAGCAATCTAATCATGCTCAAATACATGGTTGGATGAAACGAAATACGTGTGTCTCTTAAGTAGTACGTGGCGTTGTATCCCGAGTGCAAACCGCACTACCGTCTGTAGGACACAGAAATTGACGACGCTGTTCTAGGCTCGCGGCCTAGTTGGGAGTACGAAATAACATGGAGTCGCCACCTGGTGTAAACCGGGACAAAGATTTAAGGCCGCACTCACCCCTCGCAAGAGAAGACCTCAAACCGTTGGGTTCGGAATGGTCCCTTACTTATGTCACTTGTTATGATATAATTTGTGCAATAAACTAACCGAATCTACTCAACATGTATGCTCAAGGGTCACTTAGGTCTAGTATGCATTCATCAAAATAACTCATAATCTAAGTTTGCATGCTCGAAAATAAGTCTTTAAACGGCAAACACGGAATATCACACAATGAGCACATTGAGCCATTAAACCAAAATAAACAAATAACTATTTAAACATAATCATAAACTAAACAAAATATCATGCATAAAATAACGTAATCATGATTTGAAAATAAATAATAAACTAGGCTAACTCATGCTTAAATAACAAATAAATAATCTACGGACTATAACATGCTCAAATACAAGTTTGGATGAGATGAAATACGTGTCTCTTAAGTGTTACGTGGCATTGTATCCCAAGTAAAAACCGCACTACCGTCCATTCGGATTCGGCTACGGAATTTACGTCTGGGTTTCCATCCTATATACCACAAAAGGGAACACATATTCCGCTCATCCAACAATCACATCATGCCTCAACAAAAGACTCTCATGCGATAATATTTCTAAAATAAATAAAATAAACGAAAGATAATAAATAAAAGGGTGCCCTCAGGTCTAACCTCTTTTTTCGTCTCACGAAAGCGCGTTACACGGCCGTCGGAAGGGTTGATCTTCCGCAACTTTTCTGGTTCACTAATCCAATGTTTTTCCTCGCTGTTTCACTGTTTGGGCTGCTGTTTTCACTCTGTTTCGTTGTTGTTTTTGTTGTATTTTCTGGTCACTATTTTTGGTGATTATGGGACTGTTTTATAGGTTATTTGGACTGGTTCGGGGGCATTTTTCGTTACTATTTTGGGCGGTTTCCGGACTTCAGTGCAGTTGATGAGTGGTAAATCTATCACTATTTTCCACTCATTTAACCTAATATTTCGTATAGTTTCTCGAGTTTTATGAACGTTTTGATGTGTTTTGTTGTTATTTTGCAGATAAATAAAGTTTGGAAAGCATTGGAGGTAATTTGGGGCAAAAATGGACAAAAATGCGTCAACAGGGATATTTTGGTCTTTAGCGCGTCGCGCCGCCAAGCCTTTCGCGTCGCGATGTCTAAAATGCGCCGAACAGAGCTAACGTGCGCCGGGTCCACAAATAAGAATCTGAGAAAAGTTTGACTTTGCTAAAATGCGCTGTGCCACATGTCACCATCACAGGCGATTTGCTAACATGCGCCGTGCCACGTGTCAGCATCCTACGGTGCCGACAGTCATCATCGCCACGTGTGCCACGTGTCATCCTACGTGTCTCCATGTCATCAGCCACCTCAGCAAGTCAACAAGTCAAAATTGCCACGTGTCGTGCCACATCATCATCAGCCAATCAGGAAGTGACACGTGTCACAATTCTACGGTGCCGACAGTCTCTTTCCCATGTGTCGCCATGTCACCGCCACGTCACCACCACATCATCACCACGTCAGCATCAATTATTAGATATCCTATCCTTATCTGACACGTGGCGGATAAGAATCTCAGTGACCAATCAGAAGCTGCCACGTGTCACAATAATTGAAGCCCAACCACTCTGCCACGTGTCACCTTATCAGCTTATCCAGAATCTTCAAACCGACGAACCAGAGCGTGCCACGTCGATAAAATCTGGCGTAGCGATGCTGAGGGCTCTGGCGTCGCGACGCTGGAAGCCTACCGAGGCCTATAAATTGAGCTCGAGATTTCAGAATTGAATGCACCTTCCTCTCTCTTAAATTCTTTCTAAAGAGAGAGTTTCTCTCTCTAGATTCTTTAGTTTTTAGTTTTTTTTTTAGTTTTTTAGTTTTTTAATTTTTAGTTTTGTAAATAATTTTAATTACGTTTTGTGATAATAGTAATTTAATTTTTATTTTTTACTTTTTACAGTTTTTACTTTTTACCATGAGGAGGTAACTTCTCCAGCTAGGGTGAAAGGTAATTCTTTTACTGTTACTATTTAGATTAATCTCCCTTAAAAATAATATTCACTATTTAAAATATTGACTTAAAAAGGATACCACCAGATTGGTCGGTTGGTAATTCATTTTAATATGGTTTAAACCTGACTAATAAAGGATACCGCCAAATTGGTCGGTTGGTATTTAATTTTGGTTCCGCCTTTATGGCTGGTTGGACTTAATTTGACTTAATCAGGTTACCGCCTATATGGCTGGTTGGAGAAAGAATCACAGTTTATATATTATTTTATGGGAGATATCTAAATTAGTAGTAGTAAAAGTAATTCCTTTTACCTTAGCATTTTATTTTATTTTACTTTTCAGTTTTACTTTGTCTTTTACTTTTCAGTATTTTTACTTTATGTCTTTTACTTTTCAGTATTTTTACTTTATGTCTTTTACTTTTAAGTTGTTACTAGCCATAGTTATGTGTTAGTTATCTGAGGTTGTGATGAATTCTAATATCACCGGTTTATAAGGGGTTATTTTATAGTTTGGGTAATTTAAAGGTTTACTTATTCAGTCTTAAGCTTAATGATTCTTGTTGTCTGATCACCAATAAGATTGATGTGGTAAATCTAAAATGAACTAGACATAGGGATTTTAGGTTTCAGCCTTAGACTCAATAGCCCACGATCTTCCTTGATGATATATAACCCTTTAATAGATTTTCTTACAGGATAGACATATACCTGTCGGGCGGGGGTAGCCATAATTGGAACTTAAACTTAATGAATCCAGATAATTTGGTTGACATAGACATATTGTTCAATTGGGTTAAACTGGGTATTTGTCTCTGACCATCGACAGAGGCTTACACATAATTTAGTGTTCCAGGTTAGTAAACCGATTTATTACACAAACATAAAATAATCACTTCATCATTTAAAAGATATTAGAATGATTCACAACCCTAGATCTTTGTGTCTTTTGTTATTTTCCTTAGTATTTTCTTTTGTCTTTTTATTTATTTATTATTTAGCAAATCTATAATCAACCAAATCAATCAAGCAATCATTCTCTTCTCCCTCAATTAGATATATGTAAAGAAATAGATTCAATAGTTAATAACAACAGTAGGAATTAAGTCCTCGTGGGATCGATATTTTTTATACTACTTGAACGATACGTGCGCTTGCGTTATACACGTGTGTTTACGCTGGTCAAGTTTTTGGCGCCGTTGCCGGGGACTTATATTTCTTGAGTTATTAATTTTGAAGCTATCTAATTTACTTGTATCTAATTTTCTTTATTTTTATCTGTAAATTTTATTTTTTTCTTCTGTTTTCAGGTGGTTGAAAAAATGGAACACTACTGGGAGATTGAAAGATTACGTGCTTTACAAGAAGATACACCCCACATCTGGGAGCAACAGTCCAGTTTTCTGAGGCCTGTTGTCCAGCCCAACAATTATCACTAGATGCCAGAACCAAGCAATACCACATTTGCTCAACAGAACGAAATGGGGAGATGTGTAATATGTGATGGTAACCACCCGAGCGATCAATTTATATACCTTTCAGAGTGGCAGAATTTTCAGAATCATTCAAAGTATGAAAAACCATCACATTTTCCATCTTATCCACCATCCATAAGCGATTTTCATCAACAACTAGAATCATCAGAGGAAGATCAGTTGTTAAACATGCTCAAAGATATGTTCAAGTTGGATGCAATGCTTGAAACAAGCCAGAATCAATTGGAAAGTATTCAGAGACAATCAGAATTCATTCAGAGGATGACAGATCAAATGAGACAATTCACAGAAAACCAGAACTACATACCTCAAGAACCAGTTTCGGATGACACTGATGAAGCCTTCGAGTACCATTCATTTCACAATGACACTTCAACAGAGGAGGAAGCTGAGCAGTATCAACAACCAGAGGTATCAGTTCAGGAGCCCGAACCGACAAAGTCTCAATTTGACTTTTATTATTCAGACTCTGACGAGGATGAAACTGATCTATTTTTACCAACTGCACCAACAACGGAAGATCAAACTTTCAATCCTCAAAATGAAGATCTTGGAGCATGCTTTACCATGATGTTTGAAGAAGATCTTCCTGAACCATCCATTCCAGTCATATCAGAGGATGAAGACCTAAAATCTGACATTTCTTTTCATCCTTAGATTGACAATTTTGAAGCATGTATTTCACAGATAACAGATAAAGAGCTGAATATGGAAATTTTAAAATTCATCTGTGAAGAAAAGGTGGAGCAAGAAACAGAGCAAATGGAGGAGCAAATGTCTGACCTTAATAAAGATCCAGAGCATTCAGGAGAAACATCGCTGTTTTGGGGAGTACAAATCAAAGATATCAACCAGAAGCTTGATAGAATGGAATTTCCATTCAAAGTCAAGCATCATACGAGACCTCATGATTTTCTTTCTTTCTTTGCATGAATCACTTTAACAACAAGGAGTAAAAAGGTGGCACGAGTACTGAATGAGCCAAAACACTTTTTGCCACTTTACCGTTAGAAGAGACCCTTCAAAAGCAACGCTCACGGGATTGTCTTTAATCGGACATCCAAAACGACATTAAAACCTCCTTAACAGATGGATTTCAGTCACGTCTGGCTGAAGACGTAAAATTTAGCGCTAGCAGGGAGGCAACCCATGGAATTTGTTGTAATTTGTTTTCATGTTTTGTGTGAACTTTTTAATTTTGTGTGTTATTTTTGTAGGGAAAGGCACAAACGAAGCATTTTAAGATAGAAAGAATTGTGTTTGGCAATCAAATATGAGAAACAATTCATTAGCGATGGCTGAGTAAGTAATGAAATCTTGAGACACATCCTAATGAATTTATACTAAGCGAGTGGCGTATTGCGTACACAATTCCGTTGCCTTAATTATTGCTTTGATTTGCTTTTCTGTTGTAATTATCTTTATTTTCGTAGACAGAATCCTGAATTTTTGACCTTTCACGATTTCTTTTGTTGTTTAGCTAACAATCGTCATTTGGAAGATATTAGTGCTATTATTACTCACCCTTTTTCAGGTACTATAAATTCAGCCCATCATTGCACTTTTGAAGGCATCCTGATTTAAGAAAGAAATACATAAAAAATGGAAGCCACTTCAAGAAGACGAGTTGAAAACATCTGTGTGTTTTGCGGTACTAGTGTTGGTACTAAGCCACAATACATAGAAGCAGCACAGGAATTGGGTCGAGTCTTAGCTGCAAGGAATATGCATTTAATATATAGCGGAGGCAATCTAGGACTTATGGGGATCGTTTCAAAGGCTGTACAGGAGGGAGGCAGTCATGTTTTGGGAATCATCCCAAAACCCTTGGCAGAGGCAAATCTTATTGGATCATCAAACGGAGAGGAACTGATCGTGCCAGGTATGTCTGAACGACTGGTAGAAATGATTAACCGTGCTGATGCTTTTATCGCTTTGCCAGGTGGCTTGGGCACATTGGAGGAAATTTTTATAGTTCTATCTTGGGCGAACCTGAACATACACCAGAAACCACTTGGACTGCTTAACGTTGATGGATTTTATGATTTTCTTTGTGTGTTTCTTGATGATGCTCGGAGAAATGGGTTCGTGTCAAAACCGATGAAAGAACTCCTCTTTACTGCCAGAACTGCTCCAGATCTGATAGACCAACTCATAGCCTATGAACTACAAGTTGACCCTATCCTATCAAAGATAAATTGGTCTGAGGACGATCGTGGTAAGAGACGTAGAATTAATCTGGATCTTAACCTTTAATTTCCTGTAGATTTTCAGCTAACCAGGTATTATCTTCTAAACTCTTCTTCTACTGTTTAAGACATTGAGGACAATGTCTCATTTAGGTTTGGGGGAGGAAATTAGTTGATTAGTACCTTGTTTTTAGTTTGTATGTTATTTTTATTTTTAGTCCAAAATTTTTCGAAAAATACAAAACAAATTAGAAGTTTTTCAAAAATTACAAAAATATTTTGCATTTATGTGTTTTTATTTTGACTAAAAAGGTGAAATTGGTAAAGTTTCCACTCCCGAGACGTATCTCAAGCCTATTTTGGAAATAAGTTAATTGTTGTTTATTTCCTTTTGAATTATTTAATTTGTGAATACTCCTTAAAACGGACTAAAAGGAATCTTCATATGCTAAGTTGACAGATATTATCAACATATATAGTAATATACGGACATGAGCTAAAATTGAAAAGTTTGTAATATTCAGTGCTATAGTTTAATTGAAAGAAACATCTCAAATAGCAATAGAGTAAAAAAAAAAAACATATCTGAGATCCGAGTTATTAAGTCTGTAAGGGTGTTTTAACACCTAGTGCCCTAAAACCAACTGGTTTGGGAGTCACTGGCCCAAAGCTCGTTACATGGATCAAAGATGCTGCAAAAATATATATATCTGAAGTCTGAGTAATTAAGTCCGTAGGGGTGTCTTAACACCTGATGCCCTAAAGCCAACTGGTTTGGGAGCCACCGACCCAACACTCGTTACATAGATGGAAGATATTGTATATAATAAAAAAAAAATCAAGGAAAAAATCTGAAAAATCTGAAAAATTATTCCATTGCTGCAAAAAGATGTGAAATCTGATAGAACTTTAGGACAAAAATATTACTCTCTTATCAACTGCACTTATGACTGTTGTGGGCAAAAATGAGTTGTTTAATATTTTGTTGGCTATGTATATGGAGAATGGTAAAAATAATCGGTGAATTTACTTATTCAATAATTTAGAATAAAACTAAACAACTAGTAACTTGGAGTAGAAGTTTCTCTTTTCTCTTGTCTTTTTGCTTTTGTGTGCATTATTTTTAACTACCTTTTGACTTTTTTAAAATGTTTGTGGGTATCATTACTGTAAGCCCTCACGAGACTACAACTCGTCCACTAGGGACACCTAGGGGTTTAAAGGTTTATTGCATACGCTAAATGCAATCGTGATCCCTACGAAAGTGGCTTAGTTAATTTTATTTTCATGTTATTTTATTTTATGTTTTGCTCGAGGACTAGCAAAATGTTAGGTTTGGGGGTGTGATGAGTGGTAAATCTATCACTATTTCCCACTCATTTAACCTAATATTTCGTATAGTTTCTCGAGTTTTATGAACGTTTTGATGTGTTTTGTTGTTATTTTGCAGATAAATAAAGTTTGGAAAGCATTGGAGGCAATTTGGGGCAAAAACGGACAAAAATGCGTCAACAGAGATATTTTGGTCTTTAGCGCGTCGCGCCGCCAAGCCTTCCGCGTCGCGACATCTAAAATGCACCGAACAGTGCTAAAGTGCGTCGGGTCCACAAATCAGAATCTGAGAAAAGTTTGACTTTGCTAAAATACGCCGTGCCACGTGTCACCATCACAGGCGATTTGCTAACATGCACCGTGCCACGTGTCAGCATCCTACGGTGCCGACAGTCATCATTGCCACGTATGCCACGTGTCATCCTACATGTCTCCATGTCATCAGCCACGTCAGCAAGTCAACAAGTCAAAAATGCCATGTGTCGTGTCACATCATCATCAGCCAATCAGGAAGTGACACGTGTCGCAATTCTATGGTGCCGACAGTCTCTTTCCCATGTGTCGCCACGTCACCGCCACCTCACCACCACGTCATCACCACGTCAGCATCAATTATTGGATATCCTATCCTTATCTGACACGTGGCGGATAAGAATCTCAGTGACCAATCAGAAGCTGCCACGTGTCACAATAATTGAAGCCCAACCACTCTGCCACGTGTCACCTTATCAGCTTATCTAGAATCTTCAAACCGACGAACCAGAGCGCGCCACGTCGACAAAATCTGGCGTAGCGACGCTGAGGGCTTTGGCGTTGCGACGCTGGAAGCCTACCGAGGCCTATAAATTGAGCTCGAGATTTCAGAATTGAATACACCTTCCTCTCTCTTAAATTCTTTCTAAAAAGAGAGTTTATCTCTCTAGATTCTTTAGTTTTTAGTTTTTTTTTTAGTTTTTTAGTTTTTTAATTTTTAGTTTTGTAAATAATTTTAATTACGTTTTGTGATAATAGTAATTTAATTTTTATTTTTTACTTTTTACAGTTTTTAGTATTTACCATGAGGAGGTAACTTCTCCAGCTAGGGTGAAAGGTAATTCTTTTACTGTTACTATTTAGATTAATCTCCCTTAAAAATAATATATTCACTATTTAAAATATTGACTTAAAAAGGATACCGCCAGATTGGTCGGTTGGTAATTCATTTTAATATGGTTTAAACCTGACTAATAAAGGATACCGCCAGATTGGTCGGTTGGTAATTTAATTTTGGTTCCGCCTTTATGGCTGGTTGGACTTAATTTGACTTAATCAGGTTACCGCCTATATGGCTGGTTGGAGAAAGAATCACAAGTTTATATATTATTTTATGGGAGATATCTAAATTAGTAGTAGTAAAAGTAATTCCTTTTACCTTAGCATTTTATTTTATTTTACTTTTCAGTTTTACTTTATGTCTTTTACTTTTCAGTATTTTTACTTTATGTCTTTTACTTTTCAGTATTTTTACTTTATGTCTTTTACTTTTAAGTTGTTACTAGCCATAGTTATGTGTTAGTTATCTGAGGTTTTGATGAATTCTAATATCACCAGTTTATAAGGGGTTATTTTATAGTTTGGGTAATTTAAAGGTTTACTTATTCAGTCTTAAGCTTAATGCTTCTTGTTGTCTGATCACCAATAAGATTGATGGTAAATCTAAAATGAACTAGACATAGGGATTTTAGGTTTCAGCCTTACACTTAATAGCCCACGATCTTCCTTGAGGATAGATAACCCTTTAATAGATTTTCTTACAGGATAGACATATACCTGTCGGGCGGGGGTAGCCATAATTGGAACTTAAACTTAATGAATCCAGATAATTTGGTTGACATAGACATATGGTTCAATTGGGTTAAACTGGGTATTTGTCTCTGACCATCGACAGAGGCTTACACATAATTTAGTGTTCCAGGTTAGTAAACCGATTTATTACACAAACATAAAATAATCACTTCATCTTTTAAAAGATATTAGAATGATTCACAACCCTAGATCTTTGTGTCTTTTGTTATTTTCCTTAGTATTTTCTTTTTTCTTTTTATTTATTTATTTATTTAGCAAATCTACAATCAACCAAATAAATCAAGCAATCATTCTCTTCTCCCTCAATTAGATATCTGTAAATAAATAGATTCAATAGTTAATAACAACAGTAGGAATTAAGTCCTCGTGGGATCAATATTTTTTATACTACTTGAACGATACGTGCGCTTGCATTATACGCGTGTGTTTACGCCGGTCAACAGTTTTGGGACAATTCTGGACAGTTTCAGGCTTATTTCTTCATTTTTTTATGTACTATTATTGGATCGGTGTGAGGCAGTTTGGACTGGTTTTGGTGGGCTGTATGCGTGAAGGGGTTATGCGTCTGATTGAATGAGGCTGATTGAGTGGGTGAAGTAGAGTTTATGAGTGTTGTTGTTGAGTGGAGGTCTGATCTATGTCGGTGAGTGAGATAGTGGCTATGCGTGCGTGAGGGGAGCAGGTCTGCATGAGTGAATTGAGGGCCGATGAGGGTTAATTGCTATGGATGATTGGCGTGAGTGGGTGACGTTGAATTGAGTGAATATGGCTTACGTGCACTGTGAGTGTGTGCGTGGCTTCTTTGCGTGAATGGGCTGTGAGGGGCTCTTGGCGTGGATGTTAGGTGATGCGCTTGTGGCGTGAATTTGTGGGAATTATGTGGCTTACGTTTGAAGGTGCAGAGGGTGTAGAAGGAGGGCTGGCGTGAAGGCTAATTGAGTGAAGGCAAGGGGCAGGTTAGTGGGCTAGGTGTTGGCAGTTTGTGAAGGGTGCGTTAGTGGAGTTGAGGGCATGTTAGTGGGCTAGGTGTTGGCAGTTTGTGAAGGGTACGTTACTGGAGTTGAGGGAAGGTTAGTGGGCAATGGTGCGTGGAGTGTTTTGAAGGGTATGTGAGCTATGTGATGTTTGATGTTTTGCCGAGGAAAAGAATGATGAGGAGAAGCGTGAGCAGCTTAGGGGTTTCTTAGATTTTTGGAGAGAGAAGGAGAGGTCTTTAGGGTTTCGTTGCTGAATGGTTAAGGGAGAGGTGAGAGGCGTGAGCAGCTTGAAGAGAGGCGTGATCTGTGAAGGGTTCGGTGAGTGTATTTGTATTGTGAGGAGGGCTGTGCGTTTGTTGTCTTGTGAAGAAGCTTGTAGGGGACGTGTGTCCGAAAGGTTGAGGGAGAAGAAGAGATGTAGGGTTTCTTTTGTTTGTTGGCTTGTAGCTGCGAGGGGTGAGGGGATCGTTTTAGGTTTAGGGTTAGTTTGATGAGTTTTAGGGTTTTATTGATGGTTCGCCGTGCGAGAGGCAAGGGCTAGGGGTTCTGTTTCATTTTATTTTATTTTTGCCATGGGGGAAAGAGCTAGGGTTAAAGTTGTTGTTTTATTTTTTTTGTTTATTTTTTGTGTGAGCCGTGAATGGAGAGGAGGGTCATTAGGGTAGGGGTGAGCAACGGTTCCGGGTCTACCCGGAACCGGTTGGATCCATACCGGTTTTCCGGGTTTGGAACCGGAACCGGTTGTAATCGGGTAGGTTCCGGTTCTAAAAATGAAGGAACCGATTTTATCCGGGTAGGTTCCGGTTCCAAAATGATCGGAACCGGAACCGGACCATGGAACCGGTTTCACATCAACTTGACCATATTATTTCTGCTGATATCATGTGCTTGTAACCGTGAAATCAAATACTAAGAAGGTGATTAGGAGATAATTGTAGGAATAAGATGCCACAACCAAGCATTTGGTGTTTTATGGACCTGCTTGTGCTTGTTTCTTCTAGAGCGCACAAAGTTCAACTTCAGATAAGGTCCCCGGCTCTTCAAATCTGGGTCATATTTGTTGCTAGAAGCGCCTCATTGAGACTGCGGAAATATTTTGTTGGCAAATTAATAGCTCCTTGTTCTGCTTTCGAATAACAAAGTTTTTAAAATTTTTAAGTTTGGGCCTATAAATTAAAGAGGGGGAAACATGATCAAATTGACCACATTATTTCAACATTGTCACTCAGAATATAATCATGAGAAAGACAGAATTACATGATAATGAAATTCTAAATTTTTCTCCACAAGACTAAGAAGAACTGACTCCTGCTGCTGCAATCAGCTACCCTCAGCACCACCTGCAATCTACTGTGAAATGCTAAATTTGATCATGGACTGAGCATCAATAGGTGGCAAATTAAATTGGCAGAAGCTCTGCCATGCCACTTGCTTCTGCTCTTCATTTTCTGTAAAAGCATTGTATACAGAAATCACCATAGTACTTAAAAAATTATTATATGGTCCCCGTTTTTTCTTACGGACTCGTATTGGAATGTAGTTTTCATTAAAATATTTTAAAATAGGGTAATTCGGAACCGGACCGGAACCAGATTGGAACCGAATAATAGGGTACCTTGTTTAATTGGGTAGGTTCCGGTTCCACTTAGTGCAGAATCGAATTTTTCTGGGTAGGTTCCGGTTCCATGCGGAACCGGAACCGAAACCGGTTTTGCTCACCCCTACCTTAGGGTTGGTTATGTTATTCTTTTATAGAGAGAGGGTAGGGTTATGATTTGCATGGCTTTTGGAAAAGGAAAGAAATCACTTAATTTAATTTGTGTTTAATTTTAATTATTTAAGGCAAGAAATTATTTAAGTTTGGTGAATGAATCATTTTTAAATTGGTGAGTGAATTATTAAATTAGGAATGAATTTATTTTGATTTGATTTAATTTAAGTTTAATTTAATTTGTGAATGTGATTTAATTTAATTTAATTTAAGTTTAATTTAATTTGTTTTAATTTGTGACATGTATTTTAAATGTTTTAATTTTTTAATTTGTGGGATGTGATTTAATGGGTTTGGTGTGTTTTAAAATAGAGGTCCAACAAGAGAACCCGAAGCGAAACAAGCGAGTTAAATCCGACCAAATGCTAATTTCCAACTTTGCCCTTCCGACGTCTGTTTCCCGCGGCTTTCACAATCAAAGAGGTAGTGTCTCCATACGAGACTCATCATCGGGACTTATATGCAAAAATGCAGTGCCTACACCATCCATTCGGATTCATCCGGGTTTCCATCCGATATACCACAAAAGAGAACACGCATTCCGTTCATCCGGAATTCACATCATGCCTCAACAAACGACTCTAATGCGATAATATATTAAAATAAATTAAAGAAACGAAAGATAATAAGAAAAAAAGGTACCCTCATGTCTAACCTCTTTTTTCGTCTCTCGAAAGCGCGTTACACGGCCGTCGGAAGGGTGGATGCTCCGCAACTCTCCCGGTTCACTGGTTCAATGTTTTTTCCTCGCTGTTTCACTGTTTGGGCTGCTGTTTTCACTCTGTTTTACTGCTATTTTTTTGTCACTGTTTTTACGGTTTTTGGGACTATTTTGGGCAGTTTTTGATGTATTTTCTAGGGTGCAGTTTGCGGGTTTAAGGGTGCAGTTTCGGGGGATAGTGAGCATTTTTTGGTGATGGGCGATGATTATTTTTGTGCGGTAATTTAAGGGTTATTTCTCGGTAGTGAATTGGGCAATGTGAGGGGTGCGTGAGGGTTATGGATTGTTGAAGGTGGCTAAGCGTGAAGTGTTTGAGGGGGCTGGTGCGTGGCTTTGAGGGCTATGTGGCGTGGAGTATTTGGCTGGTTAGGGCTGTGTGCGTGATGAAGGCAGTGGCGTGTGAGGGGCTGATGAAGGCTAGGGGCAGTGGCGTGAGTGGTGTGAGGGCTTTGAGTGTGTGCTGTGGCGTGAGTGCAAGGTGTCAACGTGCGTGAGTGGCGTGAGTGCAAGGTGTCAACGTGCGTGAGTGGCGTGAGTGGTCTGAAGAGTGAGTGTGCGTGAGTGCAAGGTGGCTTTGTGTGAGAGCTGTGAGTGGTCTGAAGGGTTAGGGGCTTTTGAAAGTGGCTATGGGGGCTGTGTGGCGAGATGAGTATTAACGTGAACTGGGGGTCTCGACGTGGTTTATGTAAATAGGCAATATATGTGTTTAGTCGGCGAGGTCAGTGAGTGGGCTAGAGGTCTTCTCGTGGTCTGCGTAAAGAGGGTAATGAATATGTGGGTCGGTGAGGTCAGTGAGTGAGCTTTTTGTTTAGGGTTTGGTCGAGAGCTTTGAGTGAGAGGCGTCAGAGTGAGGTGAGAGTCAAGGGATAAAGGGAGTCGTGAGGGCTAAGGGGGTTGTGAGGGTTTGTGTGTTACGTCAAGGATGAAAGATGGGAGCTTGTGGTGTTTTTTGGTGTGTTTTTTGTGTGATTGAGCTAGGGGTTTCAAGGTTGGTTTGTGGTTCTTTTTATAGGCAAAGGTTGGGGGTTGTTCTTGTGTGAAAATGGAAGGAATTTTGTAATTATGGGAGTATCGTTTAATTAGTGTGTCTTAAGGAAAATTCTCTTTAATTAGGGATGTGATTTGGTTTGATTAGATTTGATCTCTTTTAATTAGAAATCTCAGCAAACGATCATTCACCGACCTATAATTTCTTCAACTAGTCACCTTGCCAACTACTCAGGTTTTCACTGCTAAGAACCTATAGTGAAATGCTTATGAGTCTAACATAGATCAATCACTCAAAGTATCAGATAAAATCACATCAAGAGTTTATCGTTTCTAAGATTTCACCCTAAAGCAAACAATTTCATCATTGGACTTATGCCTAACTATTAAGGACTAACAAACAATTTTTTCTTTTTTTTTTCTTTTTCTCTTTTTTCACTCTTTTTTTTCTTTTTCTCTTTTTTTTTTTTTCTGAAGGCCCCCAATGGTCTTTCTATCCTTGCAGTAAAGTTTTCTGTTCCTCGGTTTCCTTTTCCACGATATCCATGTTTGCTAAACTCTTCTTTGACAAGTCTTTTTTTTTCCTAACCCAACGGATATCTATGATGGCTTTTAAGACATGGAGGTTAACATGATGCATGGATGCATGAGATGCATGCAATATGAGATATATAAGTCAGCCCATTATCATTTTAAAACATTCAATCATACTACTGCGTGGTGCAAACTTGTCCCAGTTGAAAAGGCTCAACAGGTTTACGCTTTGCGATAACATGGCTAAACGACTTCAAATGACAAGAGGCCTAAACGTAAAAATGGCACATAGGCATTTTAGAAGCTTTTGGCCCAATTGCCATAAAGCATGGACTCGTCCCAGTTTAAATGGCCCAACAAGCCCATACCTCATGACAAAAAGTCCAACTGGATCCAAATGACGATGGTCCAAAACATAAACATAAAGAAATAATTTCTACTAGTTCTACGACTAAGGTTCACACGTGGGTTTATGGGAGTGCGGACAAAGGCTCTCGCTGACGAAGGATTGTCCACAACTAGGACTCCCCATTCAAGGGTTCAAGCGACCAAGTGAGCGCATCGTTTTTATATCTTATGGTACGTGCCAATGAGTTATGGTGTGTGACTAACTGTCAAATGGATTTCCCATTGTAGATTCCCGAGAGGGAGGGTGGAGCGAGGCTCTCTTAAGTACCCAAGCCCCTTAGGCTCTTATCGCTTGGTGACAAGAATAAACAACGAGTCCTCCAAATTAGTCCATCACAGTAGGCTACGAGTAGATGATTATCTAGGTGCCTTCACAGCTTTTCCTTATAGAAAGGTAGTGAATGAAAGAAGACACCAAACCATTACCTAGCCTTAAAAGTGCGTTTGATTAAACCCCTTTCAACCCAAAGTAAACACGGTTAACTAAAGCACAAATCACAATCATTACAAGACATTATTTCGGGGCCAATTCTATATTCCCCAATGGAGTCGCCAGACTATAGGACACAGAAATCGGCGATGCTGTTCCAGGTTCGCGGCCTGGTTGGGAGTACGGAATAGCTCACGGGGAACTAAACCGGAGAAATAACTTGGAGTCGCCACCTGGTGTGAACCGAGATAAAGATTTAAGGCCGCATTCACCCCTCACAAGGGAAAACCTCAAACCTGTTGGGTTCGGAATGGTCCCTTACTTATGCCACTTGTAATGATGTGATTTGTGCAATAAACTAACCGAATCTACGCAACATGCTCAAGAACAACCTATATCTAGTTCATGTTCATAAAGATAAATCCTATGTCTAAGTTTACATGCTTGGAAAGTAAGCCCTCATAACACACAACAACACAAGACAATCTCATGAACATATTTCAATTATATAAAGCAAACAACAACATAAACCTAATGCAAATTCCAAACGCAAAGTAAATAACTACTCATGCTTAAAAATAAACAACTAAATCATGCTTAATAAAATAAATAACATACTAGACTAAATCATGCTTACGAAGATAAATAACGTACTAGCAACCTAATTATGCTCAAATACATGGTTGGATGAAACGAAATACGTGTGTCTCTTAATGTTTTTTCCTCGCTGTTTCGCGGTTTAGGCTGCTGTTTTCACTCTGTTTTACTGCTATTTTTTAATCACTGTTTTTACGGTTTTCGGGACTGTTTTGGGTAGTTTTTGATGTATTTTCTAGGGTGCAGTTTGCAGGTTTAAAGGTACAGTTTTGGGGGACAGTGAGCAGTTTTCAGTGATGGACGGTGAGTGTTTTTGTGCGGTAATTTGAAGGTTATTTCTCGGAAGTGAATTGGGTAATGTGAGGGGTGCGTGGGGGTTAGGGGCTGTTGAAGGTGGCTAAGCGTGAAGTGTTTGAGGGGGCTGGTGCGTAGCTTTGAGGGCTATGTGGCGTGGAGTAGTTGGATGGTTAGGACTGTGTGCGTGATGAAGGCAGTGGCATGTGAGGGGCTGATGAAGGCTAGGGGCAGTGGCATGAGTGGTGTGAGGGCTTTGCGTGTGTGTTGTGGCGTGAGTGCATGGTGTCAACGTGCATGAGTGGCGTGAGTGGTCTGAAGAGTGAGTGTGCGTGAGTGCAAGGTGGCTTTGTATGAGAGCTGTGAGTGGTTTGAAGGGTTAGGGACTATTGAAAGTGGATATGGGGGCTGTGTGGCGAGATGAGTATTAACGTGAACTAGGGGTCTCGACGTGGTTTATGTAAAGGGGCAATATATATGTTTAATCGGTGAGGTCAGTGAGTGGGCTAGAGGTCTTCTCGTGGTCTGCGTAAATGGGGTAATGAATATGTGGGTCGATGAGTGAGCTTTTTGTTTAGGGTTTGGTCGAGAGCTTTGAGTGAGAGGCGTCAGAGTGAGGTGATAGTTAAGAGATATAGGGAGCCGTGAGGGCCAAGAGGGTTGTGAGGGTTTGTGTGTTACGTCAAGGATGAAAGATGGGAGCCAGTGGTGTTTTTTTGGTGTGTTTGTTGTGTGATTGAGCTAGGGGTTTCAAGGTTGGTTTGTGGTTCTTTTTATAGGCAAAGGTTGGGGGTTGTCCTTGTGTGAAAATGGAAGGAATTTTGTAATTATGGGAGTATCTTTTAATTAGTGTTTCTTAAGGAAAATTCTCTTTAATTAGGGATGTGATTTAGTTTGATTAGATTTGATCTCTTTTAATTAGGAATATGATTTGATTTGATTTGATTTGTTTTAATTTAATTTGGAATATGATTTATTTAATTTAGGAATGGGGATTTGATTTGATTTGTTTTAATTAGGAAGAATATTATTTTAATTTGTGACATATGTTTTAAATGTTTTAATTATTTGGATTGGGCTTTGGTGGGCTTGGTGTGTGACTTGCAGGGGTTTGGGCTAAGGATGTGTTTTAAAATAGAGGTCCAACATGCGAACCCGAAGCTAAACAAGCGAATTAAATCCAACAAAATGTCAATGTCTGACTCTTCCATTCCGACGTCTGTTTCCCGTGGCTTCCACAATTAAAGAGGTAGTGTCTCTATACGAGACTCATCATCGGGACTTATATGCAAAAATACAGTGCCTACAATATCATTATTAATTTATTTATCATGCCTTACTATGCTTTTAGAATGCATGTTTAAGGGTGTATGATGAGACCTAATCAAAGATAATTAATTGGTTGCCAATTACGCGAAAAACCCTCAACAAATATTAAACGTTTTCCTTCCATTGAATGATTCATTCTCAAGATCCAAGATTGGCACTGGTTTGTTGGCCAAAGTCAAGACCTTTGTCCATCACAGATGTGTTTGAATCATGAAGGCTTTGTTCCATTTTGCATGTCTTGTCCAAGTTGTGATTTGTTGGCCAAAGTCAAGATCACTTCTTGTCCATCGACATCGATTACGAAGCTTTCCAAGGTCAATGGGTCTCGCTTAACTGGAATCCTTAAGCTTGTTGTGCCAAAGCCAAGGCTTAGTTGATTCAGAGGAAAAAGATTAGGGAATATATCAGATATATTGGCATATATTAGATATATGTTTCGGACTTGGATGTCCACCTACTGGATCTAGGAATTGGATGAGATCCAATTGATCTTAGAGATCTACCTAGTTAAATATCATACAACTTGTTGGCCAAAGTCAAGGTTGTATGTTATTTAACAGGATCCTAGCCCACTAGGAAACTAGGTTTCCCGGGTACTCAACAGAAGGTTAGAGGCTCGCCGAAAAATAGTGGGAGGCAAGTATTAAATTTGCAATTTCGTTTAGATACTTTCCAATACGCGCTCATTTCATTTTTCGTCGTCACTTAAAAATATATTAGTTGGACTAATATTTAATTGTTGTTTTAAATTAAATAGTTGGAGTGTATTCAAACTACTTCAATTTATAGTTGATTATATAATTGGATTATAGTAATCAATATATTTGAATTTAACCAATCAAATAGTAGTTGATTATATAGTTAGACTATAGTAATCATTATATTTGATTATAGCCGAAATCGTTGATTCGATAGTTGGACTATTGGAATCAAGATAACTGAAAGATTAGCGTTTAAAACATAATCATGGGAGAAAATGTTTTTAAGCGGTTTTAATTTTCAGATTTGGAATAGAACCTCAGGATAGTCCTGGGAACTGAGAAGTTATTCTATTTGATAGAAAAACATCTCGGGCCTGAGCCCGGAGTTGAGCAAATAGTGGAGCATGAGTTTTGGATGACTCATGGTGATGATAACTTTAGTGCTCAATCCTTTATGCTTGATGCAATGACACTTTAATTCCGTCGTCAGACTAAAGGATTAGATCCTTATAACATGATGTTGAAATTAAAGATCTTCATAGATCTATTCTTAGATCTTAGAAGTATAAATTGCAAAAGAAGCTCTTTCGCTCGCGTATATCAGAGGGTACATCTGTCGAGCACTAGGTGTCGCAGATGATTGCTCACATCGATCAGCTAGGTTAGCTGGCATTACCTATGTGGCCGAGACTATCAAAGATTTGATTTTATAGTCTCTACCCGAAAGCTGGGGCATGTTCATTATGAATCAAGAGTAAACTCTTGGAGAGTTGATGGCTATGCTCAATGAGGCAGAGCCAGAGCTTCTAAAAGGGACAAAGGCAAAATCATCACAGTCTTCTGGGAAGACAAAGGACATATCCCAAGATGTCTGCCTAAACTGTGGCAAATGGGGTCACTGGATGCGTGACTGCCGAATGGACAAGGCAGACATGAAGGAAGTAAAGGCGGGGCAAGGCTCCAGCTTTAAGTATGTTTGTCATATACATGTTCACTATTAGTTTCAAAATTGGATTTTTTGATACTAGATATGGTATATAAATATGTACTGATGTGCAGAATCTGCTGATTAGCAGGAGACTGACTTCAGTTGAGATATACCCTGTGAGTCGAAAATGGGATGAGAGTCACTGTTTTAACCGTAGAAACCTAAGTTTAGGAACTACCCTTTGGGTATGTACTTCCATTAGGAAATTGTTAAAAATGTACATAGTTTGACTAAAAACATTATCTCTATATCTAAGTTTAACCCGTTGCGGGTATACCTTTATATTCTAGAACACTAATTGTTTTATTTTATAAAGATGATATTGAGATAAACACATTGGATGTGAATAACAATATTTATATTTTGAATATAAATGAATCTCAAACGTATGACATGACAAACAAATAGCTCAAACTGAATTAATGAGCTAAGATTTATTTGTGGCATTGTTGTTTGGGACACATTAACAAGAATCGTATATCCACACTTTCGAAGAGTGGATACTAGGACGGATTTGATTCTATTCAAATGATGTCTACGAATCTAGTTTAATAGGCAAAGTGCCTAAAACATTTTTACTTGGTAAAATTATAAGTGCCACCGATCTATTAGCCCTCGTTCATAGTAACGTAAGTGGGCCCATATCTAGCTAGGCTAGAGGTGGATAGAAATACTTTGTAACCTTTACGGATGTGGCATCGCATTATGGTTATGTGTTTCTTATGAAACATAAATCGAAAACTTTTGATAAATTCAAAGAGTTTCGACACGAAGTATAAAAACAGATCAGCTAAAGTATTAAAACATCATGATTGGACCGTGGTGAAAATACTTAAGCAATAAGTTTCTCAATTACTTGAAAGAGTATAGTATTCTTTCAATATGGACTCCTCCAGGAACACCTCAATTTGACGGTGTGTCCGAACAAAGAAACCAAACCTTGTTGGACATAGCAAGGTTAATAATGAGTCGCTCTGAGCTACCATTTTCCTTCTAGGGATACGCATTAAACAGTGCAATACTTATTTTGAATAAGGTTCCATGAAAATCTGTTTGACAGACTTCATATTAGATATGAACAGGAAAGAAACTGGGTTTTCTCATTCCTGAAGATTTGGGAATGCTGGGCATATGTTTGGATGATACCAAACTAGAACCCAAATCAGATAAGTGCATAATTTGTGGGTTATCATAGGGTAACCAAAGTATAGTACTTATACAACTCACAAGAGAACAATGTAATTATTGCTCGCCATGTGGTTTTCCTAAGAGGAATACCTATATGCAGTAGTAAGTGGGAGGAAAGTAAAACTTGATGAAAATCGGAGTAATACTGTTCCAAGCACCGAGTTCTCATGGAACATAAACAGTTCATCAGGGATGAAACTATACCATAATCTTAAAATACAGAAGAATCGCGCAAGTCGGAGAGAGTCAGAAAATAACCTGGGAGGTATGGGCTTCTGATCTCACCTAAAAAAGATGTCAATCTTATTGAGGAACACGAACCGGCTATGTATGAGGAAGTGATACAAGGTATCGACTCCCTATTATGGAAAAGTGCCATGATATCCGAAATGGATTCCATCTATACCAACCAAGTTTGGACACTGGTTGATGTACCGGAAGGCATTGTGCCTATTGGTACTATATAAGTCTTCAAGGAAAACATACATGGATGGCAACATACCAACGTACAAAGCTAGGCTTGTAGCGAAAAGGTATCGTTATCAACATAGTATCGATTACGACGAAACCTTTTACTTGCTACCATGATTAAACCCCATTTGGATAATGCTTGCTAATGCTGCATGTTTCATTTATGAAATATGGCAGCTGGATGTCAAAACCGCTTTCCTTAAATGGAAACCTTTTGGAGGATGGTTACAACATCCTGACGGTTTTGTCGTAGAAAACATGCGAACAAGGTTTTCAAGTTAAATCAATCCATTTATGGATTGAAGCAAGCATTGCGTTCTTGGAACTATCATTTTGATGTAATCATAATGGTATATGATTTAATTCAAAACGAAAATGATTCTTCTGTATATAAGGAGGTTAGTGGGAGCACACTAACGATGGTTGTCCTAAATAATGATGATATATCATTTCCTGGAAATGACATTCCCATAATACAATCGGTGAAAGCTTGGCTTTCATGAAAATTCTCCGTAGACTACTTGGGAGAGACAACCTTTATTCTAGGAATAAGGATCTATTGGGATAGATCTAAAAGTTGTAGGCACTCTTCGAGAACTCGTACATTGAAATAAATGTACGCGACCTGGTGTCTCATATGCTTTGAGCATATGGACTCACAATCAGGCCAATTCATGTGATAGTCACTGAATTAATGTTAAGAACATCCTTAAGTATCTTAGATGAACTAAGGATGCTTTCTTAAGCTATGGAGAAGGAAAACTTGAAGTGACTGGGTTCACCGCTGCAAGTTTCCAAACCGACGAAAATGACTATGAGTCGTAATAACAGTACTATATAGTTTGAATAACGGAACAGTGAGCTGGAAATCTTCTAAGCAAGATACTATTGCTGAATAAACAACAAAAGCGGAATATTATTGCAGTTGAGGCAGTAATAGAAGCGATTTGGATCTATAATAATCCTAATTAGATTAGGTGTAGTTCTGTAAGCGGCTGAGCTAGGCTACATCACAGGCTAAAGAATTAATGGTCTCATCAACGATCCAAATATATACTTCAATTATTTCATCTGATTTGTCGGATCATACATCATGGCGATGTGATGATCGAATAAATTGCATCAGATGATAACATTGCAAATCCGCTGACGAAAGTAGTTTCTCAGCAGAAGTTTGAGCGACGCGTATATAGCTCTGGTGTAGGACACTTGAGTGATTGGCTATAGGCCAAGTGGGAGATTGTTGGACAATTATGACCCATAGCATCACTATTTGTACAGAACATGGTGTTTTTGTACAAATTAACTATGTGACAAAAGAAATTTCTCTTTTATCATTTGTAATTGAATTACCGGGATATATAAATGAGAAAAGTCCATATGATTAGTTCCAGATTAATAAGATATGAGACAATATTAATCCATTAAGGTTTAATCATTAAAATATCCCTAGTCGTAGTATTATCGAGATTGGACATCGATAATACGGAATAGACTAGTATTGCACTTGTGCGCGTTGTGGGAGAGTAACGGCATAGTTCTCATATATTTAAGTATTGGATACTTATGCAAGTGTGATAGGAGGTTGTGTTTACCGATGGTATGGAAACAGCTTCGCTTTGGATAGACCCCTCGGAATTCCATTGGTAGTATGACTATGTGTCTATAGAAGTCCGAATCAGGGTAGGTAAATTTGGTCTTAACCTGAGACTTACATCATTAATACTTGCGACAATCGATATACTTTGGTTTTGGTCGTCCAGGGCTTTAACAGGTTCCGTGTACGCCTCTTCTGGGTATATTGAGAATCATAGTGTATTGGGTGTGATGTCAAGATGGAAATATCACTTCAGTCATATGGAGATGATGATCACCTAGGATAAAGAACTGATACTCTTATATGCTGCAGCTATCAGGATAATATGACTAGGTCATGTTTATCCGATTGTAGAGACTAGTTACCAGAGATCCGATATGTGATTCGTACGGGGCAGACACAATTCCAGCCCCAGACCTAGCATGTGTCATCCGATAATGGATCGCTATACACAATACTATGTATACTACGCCTGACAAAGATTAAATATTCCATTAAGAATATTTTTGGAGAATTGGGTAGGCACAATGCTTTGCTAGAAGTCAACCATGTCTCGAAAATCGGTAAAAACGTAGTACTAGGTACGTACGTGTTCGGATATTCCGATGACCGGATTTACTGCCAACATATCCAGGGATCTCACGGGTCGCTTCCCAAAGATTCACCGATGACGTATGAATCGCACATAATTAATCTGGGATTAATTATATGAGAGAAAATTAATCTAGGATTAATTGCGGAGAGATTTTATCTGGGATAAAATTCTATTAAAAGAGAGAGCGATTAATTTGTAATTAATCGATAAAATAATATATTCGATATATTAAATGAAATTAGATTTCGACGCGGAATTAAAATTAGATTTTAATTCGGGCGAACGAGTTAATTTAGAATTAATTCGCTAGCGACGTGAATAGTAATTTTGCTAGGCATAATTATTTAATTACATTAGATTTAATTATGTCGCAACGAAAAATTCGTTAATTCGGAATTAGCGAACCCGAGACCGGGATGTGTTGCGGGCTCACTTGGATTTTGAATCAAGTGGGGCCCATAAGTCACATCACGCGTCACATCATTAGTCACTCAAGTGATGGAAGTCTTATCACTTTTTGGTGATTGACATCTTGTCATTTTTTGATTAATGGGTGTTGTTGGAGGCATTAATGACTTGTAGCAAATTTTTGGAAGATTGGTAAATGGTATTTGATTTTTGAAATCAAATACACAACACATAATTTTTTCATTCTCTCTCTCTTTCTCACCATGGCCGAATGGTGTTCTTCCATTTTTCTCTCTATTGCCGTGAGCCTAGGGCTCATTGCTTCTTGATTTTGATTCAAAATCAGAAGGTGCTAGCATATCCAAGGAGTCATTCAAAGGTGATAGGGAAACCAATCCTTGAGCTTGGAATCAACACTCAAAGCTTGGAGCTTCAAGATCAACACCAAGGAGCTTGGCCGAATTCCATGGAGGAAAATTTTTTTGTCAACGCATCCAAAATCCGATCAAAGTGAGTATTTTCTGCATTCTTACTCTGTTGTATTCACATGTTTCATTGCTTAATTTGATCTTGGTTTGACCTAGAAAACCCAACAAGACGTTCTCTTGATAAATATATCATAACTATAGGAAACGCTTTCCTTACGCTAGACCTAGCCGGCGGTCCGGTTCGGTTCCCAGTTCCACATTTATGTGGAACTGAAACCGGAATCGGAATCGAAACCGAACCGAACGGTTCTGATTTTCTTATTTTTTTTTTAATTTTAATATTGATTTTAAAAATAAATAAATAAATAAATCAAACGATTCCACCATTTTCCGGTTCGAACCGCTTGAACCGAAATTTTTGGTTCCGATTCCGGAACCGGAACCGAAACCGTCCGGTTCCAACTGGTTTGGTTCCGGAACCTTGGCCGGGTCTGCCTTGTGTAGCGGAAACGGCTTAGGCGCACGCATCAGACTTGAAAATTATTTCTGCCCCTCCCTTTGAATGACCGAATGCAACCAATACAACCACTGAAAATTTGCTTGTGTTTTAGACAAAATTCTAGCCCCGAAACAGTACCGGAACAATCCCCGAACAGCCGCATAAAAACTGGATTGTTTTGGACCTGATTCGCGCCCAGTGTACTGCCAAAACAGGCTCTGAAATGCGTGGACAGTGGCTATGTTTCAGTTCTGATTTTTCACTTGAAAACAGCCCCAACACAGCCCCAAAACACCACTATATGTTCCCCAAAAATTCTGGATTAAAATGAATCCAAACCGAGTTCCGTTTTACCAAATAAGGGGCGGCTATAAGCAAAATAATGCTCACTGCTGAGAACCAAACAAGAAGAAGATGAAGATGATTATTTGTTCGACACCACAAAGTCCTCCGAGCTATATCTCTTTTCCAATGGAAACTAGTGTGGGCTAGACTCACAATTGACAATATTAATCCCTAAACTATTTAGAGATTGAATCACACTTATGTTTTTGTTTGTTTTTCCTCTTATTATTTGTATTTATTTTCTCAACACTTTGGGAGAATTTGGAGAAGAATAAGATGTTGGCTAGGGTTAGAATGAATTACCTTTTAAAAAGAAATTTTTTTTTCTTTTTATACTTAGGTTTATTTGTTTCCAAAATAAAATAAAATTCCTTCATTTTCCTCCATGTAAAACTCGGCCAACACATGTGTAAATGCAAAAATTTTGTAACATCTATATTTACTTTCCATAATGGAAAAGATGTTACAAAACAAGAAGGTTAATTGCCTATTTAAAAATTCTAACTTCCAAATAAAATCCAAGGGTTTCCAAAACCCAAAATTTAGAAATTACAAATTTAACCTTTTATTAAATTATATCTAATATAATTTAATAACATGTGTTTAAATATCATATATTTAAAAAAACTATATATTAAACTTTTAACATATAGTTTCAAGTATGACAAAATATTATTAATCATATTAATAATATTTATGCATATGTAAGTATATAATTGGACTATCCAATTATATTAAATCATCTATAGTATATCGAGATAGCACGGAGACCAAATGGACCTACGGTTCCGAGCTCCAATAATCTCAAAATATTAATTAAGCTCTTAATTAAATATTCTAAATTATTAATTCTGGGTTATTCCACTAAAAATCCGAAGCTGCACTCTCGTTGCCGCAGATAGTATATTAAGCCGAACCAAGTCGGTGTCCATCGATATAGTCACTACATATGAATTGATCCTTCACGAGTATCTCGTAATTAGAGCCAGGTCATAATGTCCGTTATACCCCTCTAATTATTTATACCTTCAGTACCATTGATTCTCTAATAAACGATTTATTCATAACCATTACGAATTTTAATCTTTCTATTCGTAATAGAAAGACTTGAGCGCTCTAACCGTTCAAGCACCGAATCAACCTTTAAGGAAGATACTCATCTACTTCTCGTAAGAAGGAGTGAACTCCATATCTATGTAAAATGTTCCTAGCTACACAACAGACCACGCCCCCAAAGTACGTAGCTATTGGTCGGGACTGCTACACCAACCCCACATTTGTAAATCAAAGGACATAGCCTGCCATGCAGGAGTTCGTAGTACACTCAGGATTAGGATCAATCCATATATGACCATCTAGTAAATCGAAATAATTTTCTTTATTTAATGGATATTATAAGAAAATCATTTCCATCTGGGTCCAGTCCTATATGATCACATCATACAAAGTGCCTCTATTCTCATGTCTCTACATGGACGATCCCGGATCAAGATCGCCATACAAATATAGAATGGACCGCAGCTATAGATAAACCATAAATAGAATACATGCTTTGCTTGCTCTCTATGGACTACTTAAGATTACTAACTTCATACTTAAATCCTCTTGTGTATGACACTCATATACTAAGTCTGAAGGCACATAAGTAATCTAGGGTAATCAAAATAATTTACAATATGCGAAATATAATTTATATCGAATCCTAAACGAATAAAAATAATTTACAATATGAATCAACGAATCGAATTTATATCGAATCCTAAACAAATCAAATAAAAATATAATGGATTCGTATTCGATTAATTTATTAAACGAATCCTAATATCAGGATTCGTATTCGATTCGTTTATTAAATGAATCGAATTTGAATATTCGTTTAGTCATGATATTATTCAATAACATAATTTACCATAATTTATTTACATTAATTCTTCATAAATATATACATATGAAATATGTAATTAATATATTTACTAAAAATATCACACCAAATATCGATAATATTATTTTTTCTATAGTAATTAGCCATAATTTATAGAATCTTAATTGTAAAATAACAATAATTAGTAAATGAAAATAATAAAAAGATTCATAAACGAATAAACGAATCAATGAGCTTAAATTCGTATTTGATTCGTTTAAAAAATGAATCGAATCGAATTGAGCCATTTATTAAACGAATTTTTTTTATCAAACCCGTTTTCGCTTTAAAGAGAATCGAATCGAGCTAATAAAGGAATCATAACCCAAATTTCCACCCCTAATGGGAAAGTCATATTGCGTTTGCCACTCCCTAATCCGTAGCTCGATTTTCCGGGACGTTGAATTGTAAGGTTCACAATTTTTGTTTTGGGTGGCATGGGATTGGTCATTATCTCAGGTTCCCTTGTTATTTCTTTTAGGTATGTACGGAGTATGTGCTAAGTCACCCTCGTTTTGTTTCTCTTGTTTTTATCTTGATTTTGTTTTTGGTGGATGACCTAAAATGAGACGCTATTTCCGGTCTCCATGGTGATTTCTGGAGGTTGAAAATCTTCCATCGTGGTTAAGTTTTGGAAAGACGTTTCGAGGCTTGGGTCTGATTTCGTACCGCCGAGGCCGTAGTGATTTGATGGCCCATGTATGCTTTCGTACCTCTGAGACCGTGGTGATTTGATGACTCGGGTCTACTTTCGTGCCACCGAGGCCGTGGTGATTTGATGGCTCAGGTCTGTTTTCGTACCGTCGAGGCCGTGGTGATTTGATGGCTCGGGTCTACTTTCATGACACCGAGGCCGTGTACCGTGCTGATTTGATGACTCAGGTATGCTTTTGTGTCACCGAGGCCGGGGTGATTTTATGGCTGGGGTCTTATTTCGTACCTCCGAGGCTGTGGTGATTTGATGGCTCGAGTATGCTTTCCTAACACCTAGACCATGGTGATTTGATGGCTTGGGCATGCTTTCATGTCGTTGAGGCCGTGGTGATTTGATGGCTCGGGTTTGCTTTCATACCGCCGAGGCCGTAGTGATTTGATGGCTTGAGTCTGCTTTCGTGCCGCCGAGGCTGTGGTGATTTGATGGCTCAGGTCTGCTTTCGTACCGCCCAGGCCGTGGTGATTTGATGGCTTGGGTATGTTTTCGTGCCGCCGAGGCCGGGGTGATTTGATGGCTCAGGTCTGATTTCATACCTCCGATGCCGCTGTGATTTGAATGCTCGAGTCTACTTTTGTGCCGCCGAGGCCGTGGTGATTTGATGGCTCGGGTATACTTTTATACCGCCAAAGCCGTGGTGATTTGATGGCCCGGGTCTGTTTTCATGCCGGTGAGATCGTGGTGATTTGATGGCTCGGGTCTGCTTTCATACCATTGAGGCCATGGTGATTTGATGCCTCGAGTCTACTTCGTGTCGTCGTGGCCATGGTGATTTGATGGCTTGGGTTTGATTTCGTACTACCGAGGCCATGGTGACTTGATGGCTCGGGTATGTTTTCATACCGCTGAGGCCATGATGATTTGATGGCTCGGGTATGCTTTCTTACCGCTGAGGTCGTGATGATTTGACGGCTCGGGGCTGCTTTCGTACCGTCGAGGCCTTATTGTCTTTGTTAGCATAGGGTCAAAGTTTCTCCCATATGGCCAAGTGTTTAGTGGCACACAGAGAAAGCATTCCCTTATGGCCAAGTGTTTATAGTGGCTCGAGGTTGGGTTACGTACCACCGAGGTCTTTTTACTGTATATTAGTGCAAAAAAGGGTTCATTTCCTTGCGACCAAGTGACTTAGATGGCTTGAGGTCGGTTTTTTCCCTCAAGGCCTCTCTTTGTCATATCGGCTCGAGATCGGGTCACATCCCACCGAGACCTTATTATCTTCATTGGCATGGGGTGGAGTTTCTCCCCCATGGCCGAGTGTTGATGGCACAAGTAGGGAACATTTATTTGTACCGATATATTATTATCATCTCGGGGCTGGGTTACATCATGCCGAGGCACTTTTACTGTGTGACAGCCCGATGTGAGCTTTCCCTCGTGACCTATATTTTGTTTTGTAGGTCTTTGTAGGTCTTTCTCTTCGGGGATCGCAACATCTCAAGAGCATGCATCAGCCCGAGGATATCAGATCAGTCTTCGGCTTCGAGCACCACCATTTTTTTACTTCTTGGCACTAACTTACTTACTCGTTGATATCGAGAACTAGGAGACAAATGTTGACAGTGGTTTTTCAGCCCCCAAGAATTCTGAATCCTAAGGAAGGGCAAAATGGATTTTAAAATTGACAGATAAAAGTACAAGGTCCTTGTGAGGATGAGAGGTTAGGCAGAGGGGCCCGAGCACGAGGTGCAGAGAGTCAACCCGAGGCAGAAATAGAGGATTGGTTGGGAAACCTACTCGACCTTATAAGAAAGTGTCAGACTCGACAACACCGGAACATTTATAAAGATTGACCCAATGTGTTCAGGTCTGGCCCAACATCAGACTCTCAGAGCAGCCTCGGTATCAGACTCAGCATTCAAAGCCTTGTGTTAGCCTCTGAAATCATGATTAACTCAGCAGATCAGATCTGGTCGAGGAAATGAGAGGAAGTTAGACCGAGCATCGTGAGTCTGGGTACACCGACCCGACATGATAGTAGATACAATAAAAGAAGTTGCTTATTCCGACGGACCAACCTGATGATGTTGGTCGATGTTGCAACGTTGTGTTATTTTATGGGTGACGTAAGCCCTGAGCCATAGTTTGAGCTTCCCAAGGTCTGATGTGAGAGAAGTGGGCCATCAGCTTACCTTTTGGCACACCCTACCGCGTGAGTGGGTGACATACAGGTTGGCATTTGGGGCAACGTGCATAATAGTTCCCCAAAAGGAGGCGCATTAATGAGTTTCAAGTAGAAGAGAGTGGTTGTGTCAGGCGACGCAGCTACTGCTTAGAGAGTAGTAGGGAAGAGAGCTTAAGCAATAATGGCTTGGCAGGTTCACGTGGCTGACGTCACAGAGTCAGTGTAACAGTGAAGTTTATCCTAGTATATAAAGGGATTGAGAACTCATTGTAAAAGGTTGGCTAATTTGTCTCTTCACTTGTAAAAGAGAGCAAAAAACTTAGTGTAAGTGAGAGCTAGTAAGAGGTCGGTCATGCGTGTATGCAAGAGATAAAGAGGTCGGTCTGACATGAGGTGGAAATAAAAACGTCATTTTACTTGTGTCCGTTGATGTAGGTTGGATCCATTCCGCCGAACCACATTAAACCCTATGTTTTGTCTGTGTGTTTTCTTATCTTTTGCTAAGTTTGCATTTGGTTCGAGGTGTGATTTTCCCGAATTACCCCTGGAATGAAAATTAGCCGTCAACAGCACGCAAACACACGTATTTTACAAGTAGTATAAAAATATCAATCCCACGAGGAATTGTTATTAATGTGTAATACTAAAGTTTTACCAGTAACCTTATTTAGACTAATGATTTTGAAGAAAGATGTATTAACTACTAAACTAAAGGAAAAGAAAAATAAATTTAAACAAGAGAAAGTAGCAAGGTAAGAATAACCTAGAATCACAACTTCCCCACAATAATTCCTTAAATTTTTCTACTCTCTTTATAAATGATCAACTATAATGAATTATTAACATAAACATGAAGTTATCTACAAGCTTCTTCCGATGGTCAAGTAAAAACATCCAACTTAGTTCAGTTACCTATATTATTATGATAGTTAATTTAAGCCAAACTCATTATGATCAGGTTATAATTATGGCTACGCATGCCCTGCATGTATATTTCTATCTTGCACAGAAATCTATTCATTAGAATGAGATCACATGTTATCAATTCCCAGAGCTAAACAAAAATTCACTTTTCTAAGTTTTTTAAGATTTACCACAACTATCCTATCGTTGATCAAACAATAGAACGCATTAAGCAAATAGAATGATATATAATCCACATAGAAGGTCACAAATCAATCATAAAAATATTCAATTACGAAAAGTTTATATTGGGTTCCATTACAATCCTAGAACAAGATCTAGTTCATGATGAAGAAAAATAACAAAATCATCATAGTATTCAACATAATAAATAACAAAGAATTAATAAAGAAGTGATAAAGAAAATAAATCATGAAGGTTGTCAATCTTCAATATCCAAGTTCATTAATCTTCTTTTCTTAATCATTGTTTAATCTTCTTGTTTTTGAATGATGTTTGGAGAATATTTTGGCCTCAAAAGGGCTTGTTTGACTCCCAAAAAACGTATGTGATGTAACCGTAGACGTTCTCTTGATACATATATCATAACTATAGGAAACGCTTTCCTGCGCTAGACCTAGCCGGCGGTTCGGTTCGGTTCCCGGTTCCATATTTATATGGAACCGAAACCGAAATCGAAATCGAAACCGAACCGAACGGTTCCAATTTTCTTATTTTTTTTAATTTTAATATTGATTTTTTTAAAAAATAAATAAATAAATCAAACGGTTCCACCGTTTTCCGGTTCGAACCGCTAGAACCGAAAGGTTCCAGCGGTTAGATTTCGATTCGGTTAGGGGTGAACCCTAACCGAACAGAAAATTTTCGATATCTGTTCCGGAATCGGAACCGAAACCGTCTGGTTCCAACCGGTTTGGTTCCGGAACCTTGGCCGGGTCTGCCTTGCATAGCAGAAACGGCTTAGACGCACGCATCAAACTTGAAAATTATTTCTGCCCCTCCCTTTGAATGACCGAATGCAACCAATACAATCACTGAAAATTTGCTTGTGTTTTAGACAAAATTCTAGCCCCGAAACAGTACCAGAACAATCCCCGAATATTCGCACAAAAACTGGACTGTTTTGGACCCAATTCGCGCCCAGTGCACTGTCGAAACAGACCCTGAAATGCGTGGACAGTGACTATGTTTCAGTTCTGATTTTTCACTTGAAAACAGCCCCAACACAGCCCAAAAACACCACTATATGTTCCCCAAAAATTCTGGATTAAAATGAAACCAAACCAGTTCCATTTTACCAAATAAGGGGCGGCACTAAGCAAAATAATGCTCATTGCCGAGAACCAAACAAGAAGAAGATGAAGATGATTATTTGTTCGACACCACAAAGTCTTCCTAGCTATATCTCTTTATCAACGGAAACTAGTGTGGGCTAGACTCACAATTGACAATATTAATCA
The DNA here is from genome assembly GCA_019454045.1 of Zanthoxylum bungeanum. Lineage (NCBI taxonomy): Eukaryota > Viridiplantae > Streptophyta > Magnoliopsida > Sapindales > Rutaceae > Zanthoxylum > Zanthoxylum bungeanum. The sequence goes on along the minus strand of SKCR01051204.1, from coordinate 207,860 downwards.
CTAAACTATTTAGAGATTGAATCACACTTATGTTTTTGTTTGTTATTTCTCTTATTATTTGCTTTTATTTTCTCAACACTTTGGGATAATTTGGAGAATAAGAAGATGGAGGCTAGGGTTAGAATGAATTACCTTGTAAAAAGAAAAAAAATAATTTTTCTTTTTATACTTAGGTTTATTTATTTCCAAAATAAAAAAAATTCCTTCCTTTTCCTCAATGTAAAATTCGGCCAACACATGTGTAAATGCAAAAATTTTGTAACATTTATATTTACTTTTCATAATGGAAAAGATGTTACAAAACAAGAAGGTTAAATGCCTATTTAAAAATTCTAACTTCCAAATTAAATCCAAGGGTTTCCAAAACCCAAAATTTGGAAATTACAAATTTAACCTTCCATTAAATTATATCTAATATAATTTAATAACATGTGTTTAAATATCATATATTTAGTAAAACTATATATTAAACTTTTAACATATAGTTTCAAGTATGACAAAATATTATTAATCATATTAATAATATTTATACATATGTGAGTATATAATTGGACTATCCAATTATATTAAATCATCTATAGTATATCGAGCTAGCACGGAGACCAAATGGACCTACGATTCCGAGCTCCAATAATCTCGAAATATTAATTAAGCTCTTAATTAAATATTTCGAATTATTAACTCCGGGTTATTCCACTAAAAATCCGAAGCTGCACTCTCGTTGCCCGCAGATAGTATATTAAGCCGAACCAAGTCGGTGTCCATCGATATAGTCACTACATATGAATTGACCCTTCACGAGTATCTCGTAATTAGAGCCAAGTCATAATGTCCATTATACCCCTCTAATTATTTATACCTTAAGTATCATTAATTCTCTAATGAACGATTTATTCATAACCATTATGAATTTTAATCTTTCTATTCGTAATAGAAAGACTTGAGCGCTCTAACCGTTCAAGCACCAAATCAACCTTTAAGGAAGATACTCATCTACTTCTCGTAAGAAGGAGTGAAATCCATATCTATGTAAAATATTTCTAGCTACACAACAGACCACGCCCTCAAAGTATGTAGCTATTGGTCGGGACTGCTACACCAACCCCACCTTTGTAAATCAAAGGACATAGCCTGCCATGCAGGAGTTCGTAGTACACTCAGGATTAGGATCAATCCATATATGACCATCTAGTAAATCGAAATGATTTTCTTTATTTAACGGATATTATAAGAAAGTCGTTTCCATCTGGGTCCAGTCCTATATGATCAAATCATACAAGGTGCCTCCATTCTAATGTCTCTACATGGACGATCCCGGATCAAGATCGCCATACAAATATAGAATGGACCGCAGCTATAGATAAACCACAAATAAAATACCCGTTTTGCTTGCTCTCTATGGACTATTTAAGATTACTAACTTCATACTTAAATCCTCTTGTGTATGACACTTATATACTCAGTCTGAAGGCACATAAGTAATCTAGGATAATCAAAATAATTTACAATATGCAAATTTAAACAAACACTTTGATAAATGAATAATGCATCATTTTATTTCAAAACATATAAGACCGTTTACATTACATGAAGCTCAATGGCATATATCCCAACAATCTCCCACTTGTACTAGAGCAAATGGGACATGTCACGTAATCCTAGACCATCTAGGTGACCTTCAAATACTTTATCCGACAAGGTCTGTGTAAACGGTTCAGCCAGGTTCTCCGCGGATGTTATCTTTGTGACAGTAACGTCTCCTCTCTGCACTATCTCACTTATGAGATGATATTTCCTCTCTATATGCTTTCCCATCTTGTGGCTTCTTGGTTCTTTTAAATTTGCCACTGCATTACTATTATCGTAATAAAGTGTGAGTGGTTTATCCATATCTGGAACAACTTCCAGATCTTCCAAGAATTTACGGAGCCATACTGCTTCCTTAGCTGCTTCACAAGCTGCTACATATTCAGCCTCCATGGTGGAGTCCGCAATGCAAGATTGATTTATACTCCGCCATACTATAGCTCCACCACATAGAGTAAACACTGATCCAGATGTTGATTTCCTAGAATCAACATCTGTCTGAAAATCAGAGTCTGTATATCCCCTTAGGATCATATCCTCACCGGAATATACAAGCATATAATCTCTCGTTCTCTTAAAATACTTGAGAATGTGTTTCACAGACACCCAATGATCCAATCATGGGTTAGACTGAAACCTATTGACTACTCCCACTGTAAAACAGATGTCCGGTCTCGTGCATAACATAGCATACATGAGACTACCAACTGCTGAGGCATATGAGATATGTCTCATTTTCTCAATATCTTGAGGTGTCTTAGGAGACTGTTCCTTTGATAAATGAATTCCATGCGGATAAGGCAGATTTCCTTTCTTGAAATTCTGTATCCCAAATCGCACAAGGATCTTATCGATAAAGGATGCCTGAGACATAGCTAACAGTCGTTTCTTGCGATCCCGAAGTATCTGAATCCCAAGAACATAATTGACCTCTCCCAAATATTTCATTTGGAATTGGTTAGCTAGCCAGGTTTTCACATCTGATGATATCTTTAGATCATTCCCAATGAGTAAAATATCATCGAAGTATAAAACAAGAAAATCCACATTCCCGTCAATGACACATTTGTATACACAAGGCTCACCAACATTCTACTCAAAGTCATAAGACTTGATCGTGGTATCAAATCTTATATTCCAAGATTGAGATGTCTGCTTAAGTCTATAAATGGACCTTTGCAGCTTGCAAACCTTTTGCTCTTTCCCTTGGGCTATGAACCCCTCTGGTTATACCATATAGATACACTCATCAAGATTGCCATTCAAGAATGCAGTCTTGATGTCCATTTGCCAAATTTCATAGTCATAATATGCAACAGTGGATAGAAGTGTGCAGATGGATTTGAGCATGGCTACCGGCGAGAAAGTTTCCTCATAGTCAACTCCCTCTTTCTGGGTATAACCTTTGGCCACTAACCTAGCCTTGAAGGTCTGTACCTTCCTATCTGCTTCCCTCTTTCTCTTGTAGATCCACTTGCAACCTTAGGTTTTACCCCATCAGGTTGGTCTACAAGTTCCCAGACTGAGTTGGAGTACAAAAACTCAATCTCTAGGTTCATGGCTTTGAACCATTCCTCTTTGTCAAAATCATCCATTACACTACGATATATTAATGGATCATCCATACCATCGCTGTATGCGACAACTTGTGCCTCTCCAACTCCTAGATAGCGATCAGGACGTTGTACAACCCTCCCACTATGTCTAGGTGGCAGATCATTCTGACGAGCTTGCATCTGACGCTCAGATGTCGAACGAGCTATGTATTTGTCAACTGTCATTGACGATGTTGTGCTGGTCGAACCAGCAAGTAACTCCTCGAGTAACACTTTACTTTGAGGTTTGAACTCCCTCATATAGTCCTCCTCTAGAAACGTAGCATTTTTCTATACAAACACTTTGTTATCTTCAGGGCTATAGAAGAATCCACCTATAGTCTCCTTAGGATTGCCTAAAGATAGGCACACCTGAGAACGTGGCTCCAAATCTGTAGTCTTATTCTTCAACACATGTGCTGGACACGCCCATATACGGAAATATCGTAAACTAGTTTTACGACCACTCCATAACTCAGAGGGAGTCTTAAGAACAGACTTGGATGGAACTACATTAAAGATATGCATTGGAGTTTGAAGTGCATATTCCCGGAATGAACTAGGTAGTGAGCTATAACTAAACATAGATCTCATCATGTCTAGTAGGGTCTGATTTCTCCTCTCTGCAACACCAGTCTACTGTGGTGTTCAAGGTGCTGTGAGCTGAGATACTATCCCATGCTCAACCAAGAATTCCTCGAAATCTATATCAAGGTATTCTCCTCCACGGTCTGATCGTGGAGTTTTGATTGTTTTACCTAACTGGTTCTCAACCTCAGCATGATACTCATTGAACTTTTCAAAAGTATTTGACTTGTGCCGCATTAGGTAAACATACCCATATCTAGAATAATCGTCATTGAATGTGATGAAGTATTCATAACCACCTCGGGCTCTTACATTCATCGGTCCGCAAACGTTCAAATGTATTAGCTCAAGTGGTTGACTGACTCTTATACATTTTCTTGTAAAAGGTCTATTGGTCATTTTTCCTTCTAAACAGGATTCATAGAATGGTAAAGTTCCGAACTTTAACTGGTTTAAGACTTCGTTCATTATCAACCTATCTATCCGATCAAGGCTAATATGATCAAGTCTAAGATGCCACAAATATGTGTCATCGTGAGAAATATTTTGCCGTTTAGTTTTAGGTTTTTCAACCTTAAATATTTCAACGTTGAGTAGTGACCTATGTGTTAACGGTCTTAACACATACAAGTTATTTTCTAAGTTTCATGGGCATACGGCTAATCCATTTCTACCAATAATAACTAAATTGCTATTAAAAACCTGAAAAACCATCATCCAAAAGTTTAGAAACAGAAATCAAATTCCTGCGAAAACCAGGAATGAATAACACATTGTTCAAATTCAAATAACTATTATTTGTAAAATTTAAATTGGAAACTCCCACTTCTCTTGCTGAAATGGCATCCCCTGTCCTGACCCTCATGGTGTAGTCACATTTAGCAATCTCCTTTCATAAGTCAAGTAGCTGCAAAGAAGAACAAACATGGTTAGTGGCTCCAGAATCAACAATCCAGACAGATTTATCATCCTCCACTGATAGAGATTCGATAACGAGTAAATCATATTTACATATATCAATTTTCTCATTCAGCTCAACAAGATATTTACGATAATTCTTTTTCCAATGCCCGTTATTGTTGCAGTGGAAACACTTTCCCTTGGGTTTGGCATCCTTGGAGACTTTCTTGTTCTTCTTCTTCATGGGCTTAGCCTTAGCCTTCCCAGTGTTATTCTTCTTCATCTTTGCATATTTTGAAGACTCGGTAACATTTGCCTCAATATTGGGCTTACGAGGATCCACAAGCATGGACTTGTAGTGGGTGAGGTCATTAAGCAGCTGGGTCAAAGTAAAAGTCAACTTGTTCATAACATAGTTGCTTTTAAAATGTAGGAAACTCTTTGGAAGAGTTTCCATAATCATGGTCACCTGGCTACGCTCGTCAATACGAGTTCCATGGGTTTCAGCAGTGTTGAGATAGGTCATCATCCTCAAGACGTGCTCTCGGACTGATGTCTCATCCTTCATCCTAGCAGTCATCGTTGAGACCATGGCCTCATGACGTTGACGCTCCGAAGGCTGCCCGAACATGCCCTGCAATGACTCCATCATCTGAGATGCTGAAGCCATAGGTTCATGCTTTGCAGCAAGAACCTCAGATATCCCTACTAGCAAGTAGCAACAGTCTTTCTCATTAGCTGCGAACCATTTCTGGTAGGTATCACGCACAGGTTGGCCAGTATTTCTGGCCGGCTCGGGAGGACACTCCTCCGTCAAGACAAACTTTAGGTCTTCGCAGACCAGGATAATGTTCATGTTACTTTTCCACTTAATATAATTTTCTCCCGTTAATTTATCATTTGAGAGTATGGAAATAATCGGAGAAACCATGGCTGAAAAATAAACATGCATTTAACATTCATTCATCGCATATTAAGATAATCAAACAAATTTTGGCATAAAATTAAACATGATGCATGAACCATGAATAACTAATTAGAAACCTAAGAGAATTACTATGCCATGGAAATCTATCATCCCATAAATAAGTGTCGCCGTAGGGTAGGTCAAGTTTTTACATGATAGATCGAGACAATCTCAATTGATTAATATATGCGGGAATAACTCTAATTCCTATATTAACCAACTACCGTTTGATTCGATCAAGGAATTTAGATAATAGTTAATCATTCCTTTGTGAGTGTGACCCGTCGATTCGGGACCCTTGGACTTAACTAGTGAAGTGCCACCGTAGGGTAGGTCAGTTCACCAGATACATCTAGAATCCCTATCATCTCGGAATCCAAACATGATATTGACCCAAAATGGACACCATCAGTGGGGGGACAAAAGTAAAGCCGTCTCGAGGCGCCTTTTGAATCTCACATTTTCGGATTAACAAATGAGATCACGGGATATACTGTCGTAGATCCTTCTCCCACTCACTATTTTAAGTTTAAGGTTTCTATTTATAAAATATCTAATATTTTAATTTAAGTAGTGTGAAAAAAAATTTATGGCGACTAAATCATAATTCTTATTTACAATAGTACACCATTAGTGACCTAACCAGTTTTAACTCTTAAAAATTATGTCACTAATTTCCATTAGTGTCTGCTAATAGTATTACTCAATTAAACTAATTTAATTAGAGTGGAATGTGTGACCTATTATATTTTAACCCTTAAAATACTAGAATACTAATTGGTTTAAAATTTTAGAATCCTAAAATAGTCAAGATTTATATTAAACTATTTAATTAATCTTGTGCTTTATAAAATCCAATGGGACGTGGAATTGTATCCCGAGTGTAGACCACATTACCGTCCATTCGGATTCAGCTATGGAATTTATGTCCGGAATTTATTATGCACTTATTAAGCCCAATATATTAGAATTCAATTTTTAAACCATAAAACCAATTAATCCAATTAATTATTTTTCCATGCATATCATATCCTAATTTAAACATTTTAAATCAAATAAAATCATATTTCATGTCTATAATGATAATGCATCTAAAGCATGTTATGACATGTGAAATGTAAGAGTAAACACCCTAAGCTATATGACATGTTATTCAAACATTTCGAATTAAAAATACATATAACATAAATATTATTTTGCATTGACCGGGCTCTTATTTTTCCCTATACTAATCTAATTAGTACAAAAATTCCCCAGGTATCCATTGGTCTTCAAAACACGCTCCAAGGTGGTATTGGCTCATTTTGCGACTCCGATGCTCCAAATTACAACAATTGAAATTTTACATTAGAAAATAAAAATACAACAATTGTAAACAATGGCCTTATGGCCTTACATCCCAAAATCAAAACCAACCTAAAAATAAGAGCCGAAAAAATTTACGACCAATGCAAAATCCATTCATCACATGAAAAATAATAACCATTCAAATGAATATTATTTTGTGCCTACTCATCTAAACATGCATCTCAATATTTATAACTCATATAAATATATAAAAACAGAAACTTTAAATGAAAAAGAGAAGGGTTAAGAACACTTTTCAACCTCGCTCTAGATGCTAATTGTAGGAAACACTTTCCTTGCACAGCGAAAACGGCTTAGGCACACGCATCGGACTTGAAAATTTTTTATGCTCTTCCATTTGAATGGCTGAATGCAACCAGTACCACCACTGAAATTTTTCTTCTGTTGTAGACAAAATTCCAGCCCCGAAACAGCCCCGGAACAGTCCCCGAACAGACCCGAACGACCGCATAAAAACTGGACTGTTTTGGACCCGATTCGCGCCCAGTGCACTGCCGAAACACCCCCAGAAATGCGTGGACAGTGGCTGTGTTTCAGTTCTAATTTTTCACTTGAAAGCAGCCCCAAAAACACCACTATACGTTCCCCAAAAATTCTGGATTAAAACGAAACCAAACCGAGTTCCGTTTTACCAAATAAGGGGCGGCAATGAGCAAAATAATGCTCACTGCCGAGAACGAAACAAGAAGAAGATGAAGATGATTATTTGTTCGACACCACAAAGTCTTCCGAGCTATATCTCTTTACCAACAGAAACTAGTGTGGGCTAGACTCACAATATTAATCCCTAAACTATTTAGAGATTGAATCACACTTATGTTTTTGTTTATTTTTCCTCTTATTCTTTGTTTTTATTTACTCAACACTTTGAGAGAATTTGGAGAAGAAGAAGATGAAGGCTAGGGTTAGAATGAATTACCTTGTAAAAAGAAAAAATAATAATTTTTCTATTTAAATTTATGTTTATTTGTTTCCAAAATAAAATAAAATAAAATCCCTTCATTTTCCTCCATGTAAAATTCGGCCAACACATGTGTAAATGCAAAAATTTTGTAACATCTATATTTAATTTCCATAATCGAAAAGATGTTATAAAACAAGAAGGTTAAATGCCTATTTAAAAATTTTAACTTCCAAATTAAATCCAAGGGTTTCCAAAACCCAAAATTTAGAAATTACAAATTTAACCTTTCATTAAATTATATCTAATATAATTTAATAACATGTGTTTAAATATCATAGATTTAATAAAACCATATATTAAACTTTTAACATATAGTTTTAAGTGTGAAAAAATATTACTAATCATATTAATAATATTTATACATATGTGAGTATATAATTGGACTATCCAATTTTATTAAATTCGCTATAGTATACCGAGCTAGCACGGGGACCAAATGGACCTACGGTTCCAAGCTCCAATAATCTCGAAATATAAATTAAGCTCTTAATCAAATATTTCGAATTATTAACTTCAGGTTATTCCACCAAAAACCCGAAGCTGCACTCTCGTTGCCGCAAATAGTATATCAAGCTGAACCAAGTCGGTGTCTGTCGATATAGTCACTACATATGAATTGACCCTTCACGAGTATCTTGTAATTAGAGCCGGGTCATATTGTCCGTTATACCCCTCTAATTATTTATACCTTAAGTACCATTGATTCTCTAATGAATGATTTATTCATAACTATTATGAATTTTAATCTTTCTATTCGTAATAGAAAGACTTGAGCGCTCTAACCGTTCAAGCACCGAATCAACCCTTAAGGAAGATACTCATCTACTTCTCACAAGAAGGAGTGAACTCCATATCTATATAAAACGTTCCCAGCTACACAACAGACCATGCCCCCAAAGTACGTAGCTATTGGTCGGGACTGCTTCACAAACCTCACCTTTGTAAATCAAAGGACATAGCCTGCCATGCAGGAGTTCTTATTACACTCAGGATTAAGATTAATCCATATATGACCATCTAGTAGATCGAAATGATTTTCTTTATTTAACGGATATTAAAAGAAAGTCATTTCCTTATGGGTCCGTCCTTTATGATCACATCATACAAGGTGCCTCCATTCTCATATCTCTACATAAACGATCCCGGATCAAGGTCGCCATACAAATATAGAATTGACCGTAGCTATAGATAAACCACAAATAAAGTACCCGCTTTGTTTGCTATCTATGGACTATTTAAGATTACTAACTTCAGACTTAAATCCTCTTGTGTATGAAACTCATACACTAAGTCTGAAGGCACATAAGTAATATAGGGTAATCAATATAATTTACAATATGCGAAATTTAAACAAACACTCTGATAAATGAATAATGAATCATTTTATTTCAAAACATATAAGACAGTTTACATTACATAAAGCTCTAGGGCAAATATCCCAACAATAACAACTAAGTTTCCATTCAAATTTTTGAGTCTTCCGCATTTGCGTTGTGGCACAACTGTCTGGGCATCGCGACGCATAATGATAGTGTAGAGTGTTGGACAATTATGACCCATAGCGTCACTATTTGTACAAATCATGGTGTTGTTGTACAAATTAACTATGTGACAAATGAGATTGCTCTCTTATCATTTGTGATTAGATCACCAAGATGTATAAATGATAGGAGGTCCTTATGATTTGTTCCTGGATTGAGAATGATATGAGACAGTATCAGTCCACGAAGGATAAATCATTAAATATCCCTAGTCAGAGTATTATCGAGATTGGACATCGATAATGCATAAAAGACTAGTATTACACTTATGTGCGTTGTGATGGCATAACGACATAGTTCTCATATATTTGGGTATAGGATACTCATGCAAGTGTAATATGAGGTTGTGTTTTACCGATGGTATGGGAAACAGCTTCGCTCTCGAAAGAACCCTTCAGAATTCCATTGGTAGTATGACTATGTGTCTATGGAAGTCCGAAATCAGGGTAGGTGTATTTGGTCTTAACCTGAGACTTGCACCGCTAATACTTGTGACAATCAATATGCTTTGGTTTTAGTCGTCCAGGGCTTTAACAGGTTCTATGTACGCCTCTGCTGGGTATATTGAGAATCGTAGTGTGTTGGGTGTGATGTCAAAACAGACGTATCACTCCAGTCATATGGAGATGATGTTCACGTAGGATACGGGACTGGTTCTCTTAAATGCTGCAGCTATCGGGATATTATGATTATGTCATGTATATCCGATTATAGAGACTAGTCACCAGAGATCCGACATGTGCTTCGTATGGGGCAGACACAATTCCAGCCCCAGGCCTAGCACGTGACAACAAGATACTGGATCGAAATACGCAATACTACGTATACTACGCCTGATATAGATCGCTTCTCGAAGATTCACCGATGATGTATGACTCGCATTTTATTAATCTGGGATTAATTAGATAAGAGAGAAAATTAATCTGGGATTAATTACGGAGATATTTTATCTGGGATAAAATATTATTTAAAGAGAGAGAATGATTAATTTAGAATTAATCGATAAATTAATATATTCGATATATTAAACGAAATTGGATTTCGACGCGGAATTGAAATTAAATTTTAATTCGGGCGAATGAATTACTTTAGAATTAATTTGTAATCGACGTGAATAGTAATTATGCTAGGCATGATTATTTAATTAAATTAGATTTAATTACGTCGCAACGGAAAATTCATTAATTTAGAATTAGCGAACCTGAGCCTGGGAATGTTTGTGAGCGCATTCGCATTTCGAATTCGAGTGCGGCACGCCATTCACATCAAGTGTCAAATCGCTAGTCACATCTAGCGTCACATCGCACATCATTCAAGTGATGGATGTCTTGTCACTTTGAGTGATTGACAACCAGTCACTATTCATGAGTGATGTGACTTGATGGAAGTGGTTGGAAAACATCTTTTGCTTTTTGGCTCCAAAATTTTGGTTGACCTTTTTGAAAGGCAAATACCAAATTTTGGTATATGATATTATTAGGTTTTGGAAACCTAATACAAGAGATATATCTCTCTCTCTCTTCTCCCTAAGTATTCGGCCATTGTGGCCATTTTCTCTCTTCACCATTTTTCTTCATGGCCGAATGTCTAAGAAGAAATATTGGAAGATTTCTTGCAAATCTTCAAGAGTGCTAGCACACAAAGAGGCATACAAGGTGATAGGGAAACCATCTCATGAGCTTGGAATCCATTGATAAAGCTTGGAGCTTGAAGAACACAAATGGAGCCCAACATGGAGGAGGAAAACCGAGAGCTTCCAATGAGGTTTTTCTTCATCGCATCCAATCCGATCAATGTGAGTATGATTCCGCCATTCTCTTTTGTGTATTCATATGTGTTTCATTGTATGATAATGATCATTGGGACTTAATAGAAACCCAGCAATGGTATCAGAGCCATTTTAGCATGAAACATGATTAGGGTAAAATTTGGGTAAAAATGATTTGAGCATGTTTTGATGAAATTGATTGTTGATATATGCTTGAATGATGATAACATGGTGTTATGCATTATCAATTTGATGAATTTTGAATTGGAAAAATTTTCCCCAGTTGGATTAGCTTGGCCGAATCCTATAATTGCCCTAACTCTTGGTATTTTTTTTGTTTCGTTGATCATTGGATGACTTGAAACGATTGGGAAATGTTGATTTAATGTTGATTATGGATTTAATTGAATTGAAACCGAATAAGATATAAATGTAGGAGTTAAATCAAGTCCCAAGATCAACAAATCAAGCATAAAAAAACCGAGTATGAACACATCAAAGGAGTAAGGCGGAAACATAACTCACATTGAACGGTTTTGATGAAATAAAGAACATGCATTTTTGCCTCCCTCCAAGCTCGGCAATGGCTTCTGGAACTGCAGTGAACGCACGGTTGGGGCTGTGAAAGTCTCCTCCATTTTCGGCCATTGAAGACTCCATTGAAGCTCCAAGCTTCAAGCTTCCATGCTCAAAGAATCACTTCCCTATCACCTATGTATCACTCAAGGTGTGCTAGCACTAAGTCTTGAAAAAAAATCAATTCTTGCTTCTCATTACTTCTCGGCAGAACCAGAAAAACGAGAGAGAAGAAGATGAAAAACGGCTTCAAGCCGAGAGAGAAAAAAGGAGGGAAAGAGAAAAGGACTGTATGTCCTTTGCATGTGAGAGAGAGAGTGATAAGTTAGCAAATAAAAAATGTAAAAAAGGTTTATATAATTTCCAAAATTATATATAATAAACCATTTACTTTTTCTATTTAAAATTAAAGCAAAAGCTTTCAATCAACTTATTACCCATCATTTCTACTATTCCTTTAAGTCACATCACATCACTTTAATAAAGTGACATGTTGTCAAGTCACATCACTCAAAGTGACAATTGATTTGACGATTGACGCGACTAACGATTTGACGCTTGATGTGACTCGCGTGCCGCGCTCGAATTCGAAATGCGAATGCGCTCGCAATCACTCACTCTCGCTCGGGTTCGCTAATTCCAAATTAACGAATTTTCCGTCGCGTCGTAATTAAATGATTACGCCTAGCGAAATCACTATTCACGTCGCTAACGAATTAATTCTAAATTAATTCGTTCGCCCGAATTAAAATCTAATTTTAATTCCGCGTCAAAATCCAATTTCTTATAATATATCGAATATATTATTTTATCGATTAATTCCAAATTAATCGTTCTCTCTCTTTAATTAATATTTTATCCCAGATAAAATATCTCCGCAATTAATCCCAGATTAATTTTCTCCCTCATCGAATTAATCCCAGATTAATTCTATCTCTCTCTTCTAATTAATCCCAGATTAATCAAAGTGCGAGTCATACGTCATCGGTGAATCTTCAGGAACCGACCCATGAGATCTCCGGATATGTTGGCAGTAAATACGATCGTCGGACTGTCCGAACACGTAAAGTACCTCGTACTACGTTTATATCGATTTACAAGACAAGGTTGGCTTCTAGCAAAGCGCCATGCCTACCCAATTCTCCAGAAATATTCTTACAGGAATATTTAGATCTGTATCAAGCGTAGTATACCGTAGTATTGTGTATATTGGCCCAGTATCGGATAGTCACGTGCTAGGGCTGGGGCTGGATAAGTGTCTGCCCCGTCCGAAGCACATGTCGGATGTCTGGTAACATAGTCTCTATAATCGGATATTTATGACCTGGTCACAATATCCCGATTGGTTGCGCAACACTTAAGAGCACTAGTACCGTATCCTGCGTGACATCATCTCCAATATAACTGAAGTGATACTTCCGTCTTGACATCACACCCAATACACTACGACTCTCTGATAAACCCAGAAGTGGTGTACACAAAACCGGTTAAAAAGCCCTGTACCACCAAGACCAAAGTCTACCGATTATCGCAAGTATTAGCGATGCAAGTCTCAGGTTAAGACTATACACACCTACCTTGATTTCGGCCTCCCATAGACACATAGTTATAATACCAATGGGATTCCGAGGGGTCTATCCAGAGCGAAGCTGTTTCCCGTACCATCGGTGAAACACGACCTCCTATCACACTTGCATAAGTATCCAATACTTATATATATGAGAACTATGCCGTTGTGCCCTCACAACACGCACAAGTGCAATACTAGCCTATTCCGTATTATCGATGTCCAGTCTCGATAATACTCCGGCTAGGGATATTTAATGATTAATCCTTCGTGGACTGATACTGTCTCATATCATCTCAATCCAGGAACTAATCATATGGACCTCTCTTCATTTATACATTTATAGTGATTTAATCACAAATGATGAGAGTGCAATTTCCTTGTCACATAGTTAATTTGTACAACAACACCGTGATCTGTACAAATAGTGACGCTATGGGTCATATTATCCAACAATCTCCCACTTGGCACATAGCCAGTCACTCGAGTGTCTAACACCCGAACTATGTACAATTTGCTCAAATTGCTGAGGAAAGGTTTCGTCAGCGGATTTGCTTAATTATCGTCTGACGCGATTTACACGATCATCACATCGCCACGATGTATGATCTGAACGAATCAGATGATATAGAAGTATATATCTGGATCGTCGATGAGACCTTTAATTCTTTAGCCTGTGCTGACGCCTAGCTCAGCTGCTAACAGAACTATATCTAATCTAATTAGATTTATTATCGATCCAAATGGCTTCTATTGCTGCCTCAGCTGCAGCAATAATCCGCATTTGTTGTTAATTCGGCAACAGTTATCTTGCTCGGAAGATTCCAGCTCACTGTCCCAGTGTTCAAACTTTATAGTACCGCAATATTTACCGTTTGGAAACTTGCAGCAGTGATCCCAGTCACTTCAAGTTCTCCATCTCCATAGTTTAAGACAACATCTTTAGTTCTCTCAGATACTAACATATGTTCTTTAATCTTCAATCCAGTGACTATCACTTTGATTGACCCGATTGTGACTCCATATGCTCAAAGCGTGTGAGACACCAATACAAGTACATTTTAAATGTATAATTTCTCAGAGAGTGTTACCAACTCTAAATCTAGCCCAGCAGATCTTTATTCCTTGAATAAAGGTTGTTACTCCCCAGAATTCTACGGAGAATTTCTTATGAAAGCCAAGCTTTCACCGATTGCTTTATGGGAATTTCATTTCCAAGAAATGACATATTATCATTATTGTACAGGACATTCATGTCAATGCACTCCCACTAACCCTTTTATATACACAAGAATTATTTCGTTTTGAGTCAAATCATAAACCATTATGATTATTTCAAAACGTCAGTTTCAAGAACCTTATGCTTGCTTCAATCAAAACATGGATCGAATAACCCGCAAACCTTGTTTGTCGGTTATACAAAATCGTCAGGATGTTGAAAGCATCCTCCAAAAGGTTTCCTTTTCAGGAAAGCGATTTTGATATGCAAGTGACACATTTCATAAATGAAATATGCAGTATAAACAAGCATCTTCAAAATGGATTTACCATGGCAACAGGTAAAAGGTTGAACCGTTATTAACACTATATTGGTAACGATACCTTTCCGTCAAAAGCCCTGCTTTGTACGTTGGTATGTTGCCTTCCATGTATGTCTTCCTTGAAGACGTTTAAAAAGTACCAATAGGCACAATGCCTTGGGGTACAACAACTAGCATCCAAAATAGTTGTTAAACATGGAATCCATTCCGTACTCATGGCACTTTGCCATAATAGGGAGTCGATACCTTGTATCACTACCTCATACGTAATCAGTTGGTGTACCTTAAAAGATTAACATCTTTATGAGGTGAGATCAGAAACCCATACCCCAGGTTGTTTTCTGACTCTCTCTGATCTACGCGGTTTCTTGTGATTTGAAGATTAAGTATAGATTCATCATTGATGAACTATTTGTGTTCCATTATGGACTTCGTGCCTTGAACAGTATTACTCCGATTTTCATCGAGTATCACTATCCTCCCACTGACCACTGCATATCGGTATTCCTCTCAAGAAAAACCGCATGGTGAGCAACAATCTAATTATTCTCTGGTGAGATGTACAAGTACTATACTTAAGGTTTCCCTTAGGATAACCAATATTGGCACTTATCCAATTTGGGTCCTTAGTTTGGTATCATCCAAACGTTATGCCTGGCATACCCAAATTATCAGGAATGAGAAACCTCGTTTCTTCCCCGTTCATATCCTACATGACATCTGTCAAACAGATTTATATGGAACCTTATTCTAAATAAGTTTTGCACTGTTAATACATATCCTTTAGAAGGAAATAATAGCTCAGAGTGACTCGTGATTAGCCTTATCATGTCTAACATGATTCGGTTAATCCGTTCGGACACACCGTCTAACTGACGTGTCTCGGGAGGAGTCCTCATATGAAAGAATATCGTACTCTTTCATGTATGTACGAAACTTACTGCTTAAGTATTTTCCATTACGGCCTTACCGTGGCAGAATAATACTATAGCCGATCTGTTTATTTACTTCATGTCGAAACTTTAAAGTTTCTGATTTGTGTTCTTCAAAAGAAACACATAACCATAACGTGATGCCACATCCGTTAAGGTCACGAAATATTCATGTTCACATCTAGCCTAGCTAGATATGGGCCCACTAACTTCACCATGAATAGGGCAAACAGATCGGTGGCACTTACACTATTACCAAGCAAATAGTATTTTAGGTACTTTACCTAATAAACTAGATTCGCAGACCTATTTGAATAGTCAAATCAGTCCTAGTACCCACTCTTCAAAAGTGTGGATATACGAGTCTAATTAAATTGTGTCCTAGACAACAATGCCACAAATAAGTCTCTATTGATCAAATCAATTTGAGCTATTTATTTGTCAATTTATATGTTTGAGATTTTTATTTATATTCAAAATATAAATTTTTATTTACATCTAATGTATTTATCTCAGTATCATCTTTATATAATAAAACACTCAGTGTTCTATAATATAAAGGTTTTATCCGCAACGGATTAAACACTGATAAAGAGATAATGTCTCTAGTCAAACTAGTTACATTATAACAGTTCCTAATTCAAGTACATACCCGAAGGGTAGTTCCTAAACTTAGGTATCTACGGTCGAAACAGCGACTTTCGTCCCGTTTCCGATCCGCAGAGGAATCTCAACTTGAAGTCAGTATCCTGCTTAAAGCAGATTCTGAACATCAATACATATATTTTATGTACCACACTAAGTATTTAAAATCTAATTTCAATACTAGCTGTGAACATAACTAAGACAAACATTTTTAAAGTTAGAGCCTCGCCCTTTCTTTAATTCCTTCGTGTCTTCCATATCCAAATGGTAGTCACTTTGGGATATGTCAATTATCCTTTTCAATATTTTAGGAACCTTAGGCCAAGCCTTGGGTTTTTAGAATATTGAAAGGAATGTGCACCTCGTGCTACATGCCCAATTGCAAACTTTGACTTTACATGAATAGTCAATTAATTCTCCAAGAATTATAAATTGCAATTTTAATACTTCTTAAATCTAAAATTAGATTTATGACAAGTATATTAAATTAAGCATAAAGTCATCATCACAAAAATCTTCCAAAGATTTTATGCTCTACTTATCTTGCTTAATTTGGGCTTAAGGTATAATGAATTATTTATCAAATAAAGTAACCTATTATTATTCCCAATTTGAAAATTAAATCATTTAAAATATTTTAATCCTAGATTATATTTTAAATATCCAACTTTTCAATTTTATCTTGATTACAATAGTCCAACTATTTAATCAACGATTAGTGGTACTTTATATATTATAATGATTATAATAGTCCAACTATATAATCAAATATAATCCAAATTAATTAACCTCAATTACATTGATTACTATAATCCAATTATAAAATCAACTGTAAACTGAAATTAATTAATTCAAATATATTGATAATATAATCCAATTATATATAATCAAGTATAATACAGTCCAACTGTTTATTAAAATAACAATTTAAATATTAGTCCAACTAACATTTAATCTAATGACGAAATAATTTAATTGAGCGCTTATGGCGAGTAATTGAACGAGTATTGCAAATTCAATCTTGCCTCCCACTATTTTTCGTCGAGCCTCTAACCCTCTGTCGAGTACTCGGGAAACCGTGTTTCCTAGTGGGCTAGGATCCCGTTAAATATCACACAATTGACTTTGGCCAACAAATTGTATGATAATTAACTAGGTAGATCTCGAAGATCAATTGGATCTCATCCAACTCCTAGATCCAGTAGGTGGACATCCAAGTCCCAAACATATATCTTATATATGCCTATACATCGAATGTATACCCTAACCTTTTCCTCTGAATCAACTAGGCCTTGGCTTTGGCACAACAAACCTAGTGATCCCAGTCAAGCGCGGACCCATTGACATGGAAGCTTCGTAATCAATGTCAATGGACAAGAAGTGGTCTTGACTTTGGCCAACAAACCACAACTTGCACACGACACCGATATAGAACAAAGCCTCGTGATTAAACACATCTTTGACGGACAAGGGCTTGACTTTGGCCAACAACCCCTGCCAATCTCGGATCTTGAGTAAGAATCACTCAATGGAAGGAAAAACGCATGATATTTAACGAGGGTTTTTCGCGTGCAAATTGGCTACCAATTTAATTATCTTTGTTAAGGTCTCATCATCATACACCCTTAAGCATGCATTCTAAACACATAATAAAGCGAGTATGAAATAAAATAATAATGATATGCGGATGGATACTTTACATTGATCCTAGATCAAATCTCTCATTTCTCTCTCCCGCTTGCACTTGTATTACTTCTACCCGTTACACTACACTTCTAAAGAAACCTCTTTTACATGGAGGGGAATAGGTGAGAAGAGAATACAAAGAAATAGGAGATAAGGCTGGACTCGCAGGTCCAATTTAATAAATCAAATTTATTACAATTTCCAAAATCGCCCAACCCGACTAATATCCATCCGATATACATTATTCAAACATCACAACCATGTATTCATACAAGCATGTTATCAATCAATCAATCAAATTAATTAATCTTGATTATTAGTGATCATCCAATGTTCAAACAAAGATTTGATTTTGTTCGAGTCAAACTCGTATTGCGAACACGTACTCAAAGTAATTTCTCAAATAAAATTAAATTACATGATTAAATCCAATTTAATATGTATTTAATTCTAATTCATTATTTAATTCCAAATTAAATATTACACCTTTATTAACGAACCTTTACGACTTAAATTCCAAATTTAATCGCAGCGGGTCTCAAAACCGATTAACATCTAATGTTTTATTTAATTAAAGTCCAATGGGCTTTTAATTAATTTCTATTAAGCGTGGACTTTTGGTCAACTCGGGTCAAACCGAACAACCAAAATCCAATCCGGGAGTTACCCATAAGCCTTTAAATTAATTTTGGCCCATTAGGCCCAATTAAATAATTAAGGTCCATTAAGTCATAATTGGACCTTTTGGATTCGGTTTTGGGCCTAATTGGATCCAACCAATTTTGCCTAAACCCAACTTTGTTACAACAAAGCCCAAAAGCCCAATTACAACCTAACAAGCCCAATTTCCAAAATCAAGCCCAAATTAATTAACTTATAAAATTCCAAATTTCACAATTAATTAACCTAAGTGTAATACACAATCAATTACCCAATTAACATTCTAAAACATCAATTAGCCTAATTAATCATGCACTTTAACAACCAAATAGTGTCCAACACAATTCAATTAAAATCAAACCCAATTAACATGCTTTTAAGTCTCGGCAATTAGGGTTTTTTCAATTCGATTCGGTTTCAATCCAATTGAGTCCACAATCATAATTTCCCAAATCAATTCAACTCATCCAATGAATCAAAAAAAAAATCACAATGAATTTCATGTTCATTAAGATTCGGCCAAGCCACTTTAAAAGGGAAAAAATGTTCCAAATCAAAATTCAATCCAATTGAACTTCAAAACAACATTAACCAATTGTTTTAAGTCATCCAATGATTAAACAAAACAAAATTACCAAGACATTAGGGTTATCAAATTTTCGGCCAAGCCTCCAATTTGGGGAAAATTGATCCAATCCAATTTTCTTGAAATTGATCACACACAATCTCAATTAAACATGTTCTAAGCATACTTAAACATCCAATTCAATTAAAACATGCTCAAACACATTTTACCCAATTTCAAGTTACATGTTCAACCTAAAGAATTGGGGAAAATTGATCTAATCCAATTTTCTTGAAATTGATCATGCACAACTTCAATTCAACCTCATTCAAGCATACTTCATCAAACAATTCAACCAAATCATGCCTAAATCGAGTTTACCCAAATTAAAGTTTTGACCAAAAATAAGCAAATTGGGGAAAATCAATCCAATCAATTTTTTTATCAAATTGATTACATATAACTCAAATTCAATCATATATAAGCATTCTTAAACAATCAATTTGTCAGAATCAAGGTTAAATCAAAAAGCCCAAAATTTGCTCAAGAACCCTAATTCGGTTTCATGCATCAATAGCTCATGATACCATTGTATGAGTTAAATCAAGTCCCAAGATCAACAAATCAAGCATAAAAAAAACCGAGTATGAACACATCAAAGGAGTAAGGCGGAAACATAACTCACATTGAACGGTTTTGATGAAATAAAGAACATGCATTTTTGCCTCCCTCCAAGCTCGGCAATGGCTTCTGGAACTGCAGTGAACGCACGGTTGGGGCTGTGAAAGTCTCCTCCATTTTCGGCCATTGAAGACTCCATTGAAGCTCCAAGCTTCAAGCTTCCATGCTCAAAGAATCACTTCCCTATCACCTATGTATCACTCAAGGTGTGCTAGCACTAAGTCTTGAAAAAAAATCAATTCTTGCTTCTCATTACTTCTCGGCAGAACCAGAAAAACGAGAGAGAAGAAGATGAAAACGACTTCAAGCCGAGAGAGAAAAAAGGAAGGAAAGAGAAAATGACCGTATGTCCTTTGCATGTGAGAGAGAGAGTGATAAGTTAGCAAATAAAAAATGTAAAAAAGGTTTATATAATTTCCAAAATTATATATAATAAACCATTTACTTTTTCTATTTAAAATTAAAGCAAAAGCTTTCAATCAACTTATTACCCATCATTTCTACTTTTCCTTTAAGTCACATCACATCACTTTAATAAAGTGACATGTTGTCAAGCCACATCACTCAAAGTGACAATTGATTTGACGATTGACGCGACTAACGATTTGATGCTTGATGTGACTCGCGTGCCGCGCTCGAATTCGAAATGCGAATGCGCTCGCAATCACTCTCGGGCTCGGGTTCGCTAATTCCAAATTAACGAATTTTCCGTCGCGTCGTAATTAAATGATTACGCCTAGCGAAATCACTATTCACGTCGCTAACGAATTAATTCTAAATTAATTCGTTCGCCCGAATTAAAATCTAATTTTAATTCCGCGTCAAAATCCAATTTCTTATAATATATCGAATATATTATTTTATCGATTAATTCCAAATTAATCGTTCTCTCTCTTTAATTAATATTTTATCCCAGATAAAATATCTCCGCAATTAATCCCAGATTAATTTTCTCCCTCATCGAATTAATCCCAGATTAATTCTATCTCTCTCTTCTAATTAATCCCAGATTAATCAAAGTGCGAGTCATACGTCATCGGTGAATCTTTAGGAACCGATCCATGAGATCTCCGGATATGTTGGCAGTAAATACGATCGTCGGACTGTCCGAACACGTAAAGTACCTCGTACTACGTTTATATCGATTTACAAGACAAGGTTGGCTTCTAGCAAAGCGCCATGCCTACCCAATTCTCCAGAAATATTCTTACAGGAATATTTAGATCTGTATCAAGCGTAGTATACCGTAGTATTGTGTATATTGGCCCAGTATCGGATAGTCACGTGCTAGGGCTGGGGCTGGATAAGTGTCTGCCCCGTCCGAAGCACATGTCGGATGTCTGGTAACATAGTCTCTATAATCGGATATTTATGACCTGGTCACAATATCCCGATTGGTTGCGCAACACTTAAGAGCACTAGTACCGTATCATGCGTGACATCATCTCCAATATAACTGAAGTGATACTTCCGTCTTGACATCACACCCAATACACTACGACTCTCTGATAAACCCAGAAGTGGTGTACACAAAACCGGTTAAAGCCCTGTACCACCAAGACCAAAGTCTACCGATTATCGCAAGTATTAGCGATGCAAGTCTCAGGTTAAGACTATACACACCTACCTTGATTTCGGCCTCCCATAGACACATAGTTATAATACCAATGGGATTCCGAGGGGTCTATCCAGAGCGAAGCTGTTTCCCGTACCATCGGTGAAACACGACCTCCTATCGCACTTGCATAAATATCCAATACTTATATATATGAGAACTATGTCGTTGTGCCCTCACAACACGCACAAGTGCAATACTAGCCTATTCCGCATTATCGATGTCCAGTCTCGATAATACTCCGGCTAGGGATATTTAATGATTAATCATTCGTGGACTGATACTGTCTCATATCATCTCAATCCAGGAACTAATCATATGGACCTCTCTTCATTTATACATTTATAGTGATTTAATCACAAATGATGAGAGTGCAATTTCCTTGTCACATAGTTAATTTGTACAACAACACCGTGATCTGTACAAATAGTGACGCTATGGGTCATATTATCCAACAATAAATAACCCTAAATTGCCGAGAGTTGATAAGCATGAAATGGGTTTGATTTTTTGATAAAATACGTTGAACATGTTTTGTTGTTAATGAGCATGATTAATTAGGCTAATTGATGTTTTAGAAATGTTAATTAGGTAATTAATTATGTAATACACTTTGTGTAATTAAATTGTGAAATTGAAATTTTGTAATTTAATTATGTTGGACTAATTTTGGAAATTGGGCTTTAATGTTGTAAGTGGGCTAATTGGGCTTGGTTGTACCAAGTTAGGTTTAGGCTAAAATTGGTTCGATCCAATTGGGCCCAAAACCGCTTCCATAAAGCCCAAATGCGACTAATGGACCTTAATAAATTTAATTGGGCCTAATAGGCCTAAATTGATTTCTAGGCTTATGGGGTTACTCCTTGATTGGACTTTGGTTATTGGGTTTGACCTGAGTTGACAAAAAGTCCACGCCTTAAAAAATTAATTAAAAGCTCATTGGACTTTAATTAAATAAACGTTGGACGTTAATCGGACATTGAGACCCATAACGATTAAATTTGGAATTTAAGTCGTAAATGTTCATTAATAAAGTGTGATATTTAATTTGGAATTAAATAAATGAATTAATATTAAATACATATTAAATTGGATTTAATTTTGTAGTTTAATTTAATTCGAGAATTCGTACTTTGAGTACTTATTCGCAAAACGAGTTTGACTCGCACAAAATCAAATCGTTGTTTGAACATTGGATGGTCATTAATTATCAGATTAATTAATTTGATTAGATTGATTGATAACATGCTTGTGTGAATACATGGTTGCGATGCATGAATAATGTATATCAGATGAATATTAGATGGGTGGGGCAATTTTAGAAATTGTTGTAATAAATTTGGAATTTATTAATTGGACCTGCGTGTCCAGCCTTATTACCTCATTATTCTTTGTATTCTCTTCTCAACTATTCCCCTCAATGTAAATGAGGTTTCTTTAGAAGTGTAGTGTAACGGGTAGAAGCAAATACTTGTGCTAGCGGGAGAGAGGAAATAGAGAGATTTGATCTAGGATCATTGTGTAAAATATCCATCCGCATATCATTATTATTTTATTATACGTGCTTTATTATGTGTTTAGAATGCATCTTTAAGGGTGTATAATGATGAGACCTTAAAAATGATAATAAATTGGTTGCCAATTTTCACTCGAAAAACCCTAACAAAATATTAAGCGTTTTTCCTTCCATTGAGTGATTCTTACTCAAGATCCGAGACTGGCATTGGTTTGTTAGTCAAAGTCAAGGCCTTTGTCCGTCGAGGATGTGTTTGAATCACGAGAGCTTTGTTCCATATCAGTGTCTTGTCCAAGTTGTGATTTGTTGGCCAAAGTCAAGATCACTTCTTGTCCATCGACATTGATTACGAAGCTTTCCATGGTCAATGGGTCACGCTTAACTGAGATCAATAAGTTTGTTGTGCCAAAGTCAAGGCTTAGTTGATTCAGAGGAAAAAGGTTAGGTAATATGTTTGATATATTGGCATATATATTGTATATATGTTTCGGACTTGGATGTCCCCCTACTGGATCTAGTAATTGGATTGGATCCAATTGATCTTAGAGATCTACCTAGTTAATTATCATACAATTTTTTGGCCAAAGTCAAGATTGTGTGATATTTAACGGGATCCTAGCCCACTAGGAAACACGGTTTCTCAAGTACTCGACAGAGGGTTAGAGGCTCGCCGAAAAATAGTGGGAGACAAGAATTGAATTTGCAATATTCGTTTAATTACTTGCCATACGCGCTCAATCAAATATCATTCCTCAAATATATTAAATATATGTTGGACTAATATTTAAATCGTTGTTTTAATTAACAGTTGGACTGTATTCAATCTATTTAAATTATAGTTGATTAAATAGTTGGACTATAGTAATCATTATAATAAAAAGTACTTAAATCGTTGATTAAATAGTTGGACTATTAGAATCAAGATAAAATTGAAAGATTAACGTTTAATACATAATCCTAGGGAAAATGTATTTAAATGGTTTAATTTTCAAATTGGGAATAAAATTTCAGGATGGTCCTGGAAAATAATAAATTACTTTATTTGATAAAATAACATATTATGCCTAAGCCCGGAATTAAGCGAATAGTAGAGCATGATCTTTGGAAGATTCATGTGATGATAACTTTAGTGCTTAATCCATTAAGCTTGTCAAATAGACTCATTAATTTCTGAATCAGAACTAAGGATTAGATCCTTAATGTATGATAATGAAATTGAAGGATCTTCATAGATCCATTTTTAGATTTTAGAAGTACAATATTGCAATACATAACTCTTGGAGAGTTAATGACTATTCTCAAGGAGATAAAGTCAAACTTTACAATTAGGCAAGTAGCGCAAGGCGCACCTTACTTCGATATTCTAGAAACCCAAAGCTAGGCCGAAGTCTTCTGGAGTGTTGAAAAAGGGCAAAGGCAAAATCATTATAATCTTCTGGGAAGACATAGGACATATCCCAAAATATCTGCCTAAATTGTGGCAAACGGGATCGCGGAAGCGTGACTGCCGTTTGGACAAAGTAGACATGAAGGAATTGAATACGAGCAAGGCCCTGACCGGCGTAAACACACGCGTATAACGCAAGCGTACATATCGTTCAAGTAGTATAAAAATATCGATCCCACGAGGACTTAATTCCTACTGTTGTTATTAATTATTGAATCTATTTATTTACAGATATCTAATTGAGGGAGAAGAGAATGATTGCTTGATTGATTTGGTTGATTGTAGATTTGCTAAATAAATAAATAATTAAAAAGACAAAAGAAAATACTAAGGAAAATAACAAAACACACAAAGATCTAGGGTTGTGAATCATTCTAATATCTTTTAAAAGATGAAGTGATTATTTTATGTTTGTGTAATAAATCGGTTTACTAACTTGGAACACTAAATTATGTGTAAGCCTCTGTCGATGGTCAGACACAAATACCCAGTTTAACCCAATTGAACCATATGTCTATGTCAACCAAATTATCTGGATTCATTAAGTTTAAGTTCCAATTATGGCTACCCCCGCCCGACAGGTATATGTCTATCCTGTAAGGAAATCTATTAAAGGGTTATCTATCCTCAAGGAAGATCATGGGCTATTAAGTCTAAGGCTGAAACCTAAAATCCCTATGTCTGGTTCATTTTAGATTTACCATATCAATCTTATTGGTGATCAGAAAACAAGAAGCATTAAGCTTAAGACTTAATAAGTAAACCTTTAAATTACCCAAACTATAAAATAACCCCTTATAAACAGGTGATATTAGAATTCATCACAACCTCAGATAACTAACACATAACTAGGGCTAATAACAACTTGAAAGTAAAAGACATAAAGTAAAAATACTGAAAAGTAAAAGACATAAAGTAAAACTGAAAAGTAAAATAAAATAAAATGCTAAGGTAAAAGGAATTACTTTTACTACTACTAATTTAGATATCTCCCATAAAATAATATATAAACTTGTGATTCTTTCTCCAACCAGCCATATAGGCGGTAACCTGATTAAGTCAAATTAAGTCCAACCAGCCATAAAGGCGGAATCAAAATTAAATTACCAACCGACCAATCTGGCGGTATCCTTTTTAAGTCAATATTTTAAATAGTGAATATATTATTTTTAAGGGAGATTAATCTAAATAGTAACAGTAAAAGAATTACCTTTCGCCCTAGCTGGAGAAGTTACCTCCTCATGGTAAATAGTAAAAACTGTAAAAAGTAAAAAGTAAAAATTAAATTACTATTATCACAAAACGTAATTAAAATTATTTACAAAACTAAAAATTAAAAAACTAAAAAACTAAAAAAAAAACTAAAAACTAAAGAATCTAGAGAGAGAAACTCTCTCTTTAGAAAGAATTTAAGAGAGAGGAAGGTGCATTCAATTCTGAAATCTCGAGCTCAATTTATAGGCCTCGGTAGGCTTCCAGCGTCGCGACGCCAGAGCCCTCAGCGTCGCTACGCCAGCTTTTGTCGACGTGGCACACTCTGGTTCGCTGGTTTGAAGATTCTGGATAAGCTGATAAGGTGACACGTGGCAGAGTGGTTGGGCTTCAATTATTGTGACACGTGGCAGCTTCTGATTGGTCACTGAGATTCTTATCCGCCACGTGTCAGATAAGGATATGATATCCAATAATTGATGTTGACGTGGAGATGACGTGGCGGTGAGGTGGCGGTGACGTGGCGACACGTGGGAAAGAGACTGTCGGCACCGTAGAATTGCGACACGTGTCACTTCCTGATTAGCTGATGATGATGTGGCACGACACGTGGCAATTTTGACTTGTTGACTTGCTGATGTGGCTGATGACATGGAGACATGTAGGATGACACGTGGCACACGTGGCGATGATGTCTGTCGGCACCGTAGGATGCGGACACGTGGCACGGCGTATTTTAGCAGATCGGCTGTGATGGTGACACGTGGCACGGCGCACGTTAGCAAAGTCAAACTTTTCTCAGATTCTGATTTGTGGACCCGGCGCACGTTAGCACTGTTCGGCGCATTTTAGAAGTCGCGACGCTGAAGCCTTGGCGGCGCGACGCGCTAAAGACCAAAATATCCCTGTTGACGCATTTTTGTCCGTTTTTGCCCCAAATTGCCTCCAATGCTTTCCAAACTTTATTTATCTGCAAAATAACAACAAAACACATCAAAACGTTCATAAAACTTGAGAAACTATACGAAATATTAGGTTAAATGAGTGGGAAATAGTGATAGATTTACCACTCATCACACCCCCAAACCTAACATTTTGCTAGTCCTCGAGCAAAACATAAAATAAAATAACATGAAAATAAAATTAACTAAGCCATTTTCGTAGGGATCACGATTGCATTTAGCGTATGCAACAAGCCTTTAATTCCCTAGGTGTCCCTAGTGGACGAGTTGTAGTCTCGTGAGGGTTTACAGCAATGATACCCACAAACATTTTTACAAAAGTAAAAAGTTAGTAAAACTAATGCACACAAAAGCAAAAAGACAAGCGAAAAGAGAATAAAGAAGTTAGTGACTAATCAAGTGAAACTTCTACTCCAAGTTACTAGTTGTTTTGTTTTATTCTAAATTATTGAATAAGTAAATTCTCCGATTATTTTTACCATTCTCCATATACATAGCCAACAAAATATTAAACAACTCATTTTTGCCCACAACAGTCATAAGTGCAGTTGATAAGAGAGTAATATTTTTGTCCTAAAGTTCTATCAGATTTCACATCTTTTTGCAGCAATGGAATAATTTTTCAGATTTTTTCCTTGATTTTTTATTTATTTATATACAATATCTTCCATCTAAGTAACGAGTGTTGGGTCGGTGGCTCCCAAACCAGTTGGCTTTAGGGCACCAGGTGTTAAGACACCCCTACGGACTTAATTACTCAGACTTCAGATATATATATATTTTTGCAGCATCTTTGATCCATGTAACGAGCTTTGGGCCAGTGACTCCCAAACCAGTTGATTTTAGGGCACTAGGTGTTAAAACACCCTTACAGACTTAATAACTCGGATCTCAGATATATGTTTTTTTTTTTTTTTTACTCCATTGCTATTTGAGATGTTTCTTCCAATTAAACTATAGCACTGAATATTACAAACTTTTCAATTTTAGCTCATGTCCGTATGTTACTATATATGTTGATAATATCTGTCAACTTAGCATATGAAGATTCCTTTTAGTCCGTTTTAAGGAGAATTCACAAATTAAATAATTCAAAAAGAAATAAACAACAATTAACTTATTTCGAAAATAGGCTTGAGATACATCTCAGGAGTGGAAACTTCTTACTCGGCTATCTTTTACCAATTTCACCTTTTTAGTCAAAATAAAAACACAAAAACACAAAATATTTTTGTAATTTTTGAAAAATTTCTAATTTTTTTATATTTTTCGAAAAATTTTGGACTAAAAATAAAAATAACATACAAACTAAAAACAAGGTACTAATCAACTAATTTCCTCCCCTAAACCTAAATGAGACATTGTCCCCAATGTCTTAAACAGTAGAAGAAGAGTTTAGAAGATAATACCTGGTTAGCTGAAAATCTACATGAAATTAAAGGTTAAGATCCAGATTAATTCTACGTCTCTTACCACGATCGTCCTCAGACCAATTTATCTTTGATAGGATAGGGTCAACTTGTGGTTCATAGGCTATGAGTTGGTCTATCAAATTCGGAGCAGTTCTGGCAGTAAAGAGGAGTTCTTTCATCGGTTTTGACACGAACCCATTTCTCCGAGCATCATCAAGAAACACACAAAGAAAATCATAAAATCCATCAACGTTAAGCAGTCCAAGCGGTTTCTGGTGTATGTTCAGGTTCGCCCAAGATAGAACTATAAAAATTTCCTCCAATGTGCCCAAGCCACCTAGCAAAGCGATAAAAGCATCAGCACGGTTAATCATTTCTACCAGTCGTTCAGACATACCTGGCACGATCAGTTCCTCTCCGTTTGATGATCCAATAAGATTTGCCTCTGCCAAGGGTTTTGGGATGATTCCCAAAACATGACTGCCTCCCTCCTGTACAGCCTTTGAAACGATCCCCATAAGTCCAAGATTGCCTCCGCTATATATTAAATGCATATTCCTTGCAGCTAAGACTCGACCCAATTCCTGTGCTGCTTCTATGTATTATGGCTTAGTACCAACACTAGTACCGCAAAACACACAGATGTTTTCAACTCGTCTTCTTGAAGTGGCTTCCATTTTTTATGTATTTCTTTCTTAAATCATGATGCCTTCAAAAGTGCAATGATGGGCTGAATTTATAGTACCTGAAAAAGGGTGAGTAATAATAGCACTAATATCTTCCAAAGGACGATTGTTAGCTAAACAACAAAAGAAATCGTGAAAGGTCAAAAAGTCTGGATTCTGTCTACGAAATAAAGATAATTACAACAGAAAAGCGAATCAAAGCAATAATTAAGGCAACGGAATTGTGTACGCAATACGCCACTCGCTTAGTATAAATTCATTAGGATGTGTCTCAAGATTTCATTACTTACTCAACCATCGCTAATGAATTGTTTCTCATCTTTGATTGCCAAACACAATTCCTTCTATCTTAAAATGCTTCGTTTGTGCATTTCCCTACAAAAATAACACACAAAATTAAAAAGTTCACACAAAACATGAAAATAAATTACAACAAATTGCATAGGTTGCCTCCCTGCTAGCGCTAAATTTTACGTCTTCAGCCAGACGTGACTAAAATCCATCTGTTAAGGAGGTTTCAATGTCATTTTGGATGTCCGATTAAAGACAATCCCGTGAGCGTTGCTTTTGAAGGGTCTCTTCCAACGGTAAAGTGGCAAAAAGAGTTTTGTCTCATTCAGTGCTCGTGCCACCTTTTTACTCCTTGTTGTTCCAGTGATTCCTGCAAAGAAAGAAAGAAAATCAGGAGGTCTCATATGATGCTTGACTTTGAATGGAAATTCCATTCTATCAAGCTTCTGGTTGATATCTTTGATTTGTACTCCCCAAAACAGCGATGTTTCTCCTGAATGCTCTGGATCTTTATTAAGGTCAGACATTTGCTCCTCCATTTGCTCTGTTTCTTGCTCCACCTTTTCTTCACAGATGAATTTTAAAATTTCCATATTCTGCTCTTTATCTGTTATCTGTGAAATACATGCTTCAAAATTGTCAATCTGAGGATGAAAAGAAATGTCAGATTTTTTGTCTTCATCCTCTGATATGACTGGAATGGATGGTTCAGGAAGATCTTCTTCAAACATCATGGTAAAACATGCTCCAAGATCTTCATTTTGAGGATTGAAAGTTTGATCTTCCGTTGTTGGTGCAGTTGGTAAAAATAGATCAGTTTCATCCTCGTCAGAGTCTGAATAATAAAAGTCAAATTGAGATTTTGCCGTTTCGGGCTCCTGAACTGATACCTCTGGTTGTTGATACTACTCAGCTTCCTCCTCTGTTGCAGTGTCATTGTGAAATGAATGGTACTCGAAGGCTTCATCAGTGTCATCCGAAATGGTTCTTGAGGTATGTAGTTCTGGTTTTCTGTGAATTGTCTCATTCGATCTGTCATCCTCTGAATGAATTCTGATTGTCTCTGAATACTTTCCAATTGATTCTGGCTTGTTTCAAGCATTGCATCCAACTCGAACATATCTTTGAGCATGTTTAACAACTGATCTTCCTCTGATGGTTCTAGTTGTTGATGAAAATCGCATATGGATGGTGGATAAGATGGAAAATGTGATGGTTTTTCATACTTTGAATGATTCTGAAAATTCTGCCACTCTCAAAGGTATATACATTGATCGCTCGGGTGGTTACCATCACATATTACACATCTCCCCATTTCGTTATGTTGAGCAAATGTGGTATTGCTTGGTTCTGTCATCCAGTGATAATTGTTGGGCTGGATAACAGGCCTCAGAAAACCGGACTGTTGCTCCCAGATGTGGGGTGTATCTTCTTGTAAAGCTCGTAATCTTTCAATCTCTCAGTAATGTTCCATTTGTTCAATCACCTGAAAACAGAAGAAAGAAATAAAAATTACAGATAAAAATAAAGAAAATTAGATACAAGTAAATTAGATAGCTTCAAAATTAACAACTCAAGAAATATAAGTCCCCGGCAACGGCGCCAAAAACTTGACCGGCGTAAACACACGCGTATAACGCAAGTGTACGTATCGTTCAAGTAGTATAAAAATATCGATCCCACGAGGACTTAATTCCTACTGTTGTTATTAATTATTGAATCTATTTATTTACAGATATCTAATTGAGGGAGAAGAGAATGATTGCTTGATTGATTTGGTTGATTGTAGATTTGCTAAATAAATAAATAAATAAAAAGACAAAAGAAAATACTAAGGAAAATAACAAAACACACAAATATCTAGGGTTGTGAATCATTCTAATATCTTTTAAAAGATGAAGTGATTATTTTATGTTTGTGTAATAAATCAGTTTACTAACCTGGAACACTAAATTATGTGTAAGCCTTTGTCGATGGTCAGACACAAATACCCAGTTTAACCCAATTGAACCATATGTCTATGTCAACCAAATTATCTGGATTCATTAAGTTTAAGTTCCAATTATGGCTACCCCGCCCGACAGGTATATTTCTATCCTGTAAGGAAATCTATTAAAGGGTTATCTATCCTCAAGGAAGATCATGGGCTATTAAGTCTAAGGCTGAAACCTAAAATCCCTATGTTTAGTTCATTTTAGATTTACCATATCAATCTTATTGGTGATCAGACAACAAGAAGCATTAAGCTTAAGACTTAATAAGTAAACCTTTAAATTACCCAAACTATAAAATAACCCCTTATAAACCGGTGATATTAGAATTCATCACAACCCCAGATAACTGACACATAACTAGGGCTAGTAACAACTTGAAAGTAAAAGACATAAAGTAAAAATACTGAAAAGTAAAAGACATAAAGTAAAACTAAAAAGTAAAATAAAATAAAATGCTAAAGTAAAAGGAATTACTTTTACTACTACTAATTTAGATATCTCCCATAAAATAATATATAAACTTGTGATTCTTTCTCCAACCAGCCATATAGGCGGTAACCTGATTAAGTCAAATTAAGTCCAACCAGCTATAAAGGCGGAATCAAAATTAAATTACCAACCGACTAATCTGGCGGTATCCTTTTTAAGTCAATATTTTAAATAGTGAATATATTATTTTTAAGGGAGATTAATCTAAATAGTAACAGTAAAAGAATTACCTTTCACCCTAGCTGGAGAAGTTACCTCCTCATGGTAAATAGTAAAAACTGTAAAAAGTAAAAATTAAATTACTATTATCACAAAACGTAATTAAAATTATTTACAAAACTAAAAATTAAAAAACTAAAAAACTAAAAAAAAAAAACTAAAAACTAAAGAATCTAGAGAGAGAAACTCTCTATTTAGAAAGAATTTAAGAGAGAGGAAGGTGCATTCAATTCTGAAATCTCGAGCATAATTTATAGGCCTCGGTAGGCTTCCAGCGTCGCGACGCCAGAGCCCTCAGCGTCGCTACGCCAGCTTTTGTCGACGTGGCACGCTCTGGTTCGCCGGTTTGAAGATTCTGGATAAGCTGATAAGGTGACACGTGGCAGAGTGGTTGGACTTCAATTATTGTGACACTTGGCAGCTTCTGATTGGTCACTGAGATTATTATCCGCCACGTGTCAGATAAGGATAGGATATCCAATAATTGATGCTGATGTGGCGATGTCGTGGCGGTGACGTGGCGGTGACGTGGGAATGAGACTGTCGGCACTGTAGAATTGTGCCATGTGTCACTTCCTGATTGGCTGATGATGATGTAGCACGACACATGGCAATTTTGACTTGTTGACTTGCTGACGTGGCTGATGACATGGAGACACGTAGGATGACACGTGGCACACGTGGCGATGATGACTGTCGGCACCGTAGGATACTGACACGTGGCACGGCACATTTTAGCAGATCGGTTGTGATGGTGACACGTGGCACGTCGCACGTTAGCAAAGTCAAACTTTTCTCAGATTCTGATTTGTGGACCCGGCGCACGTTAGCACTGTTCGGCGCATTTTAGAAGTCGCGACGCTGAAGCCTTGGCGGCGCGACGCGCTAAAGACCAAAATATCCCTGTTGACACATTTTTGTCCGTTTTTGCCCCAAATTGCCTCCAATGCTTTCCAAACTTTATTTATCTGCAAAATAACAACAAAACACATCAAAACGTTCATAAAACTCGAGAAACTATACGAAATATTAGGTTAAATGAGTGAGAAATAGTGATAGATTTACCACTCATCAGGCCCTGACTTCAAATATGTTTGTCATAAATTTGTTCACTACTAGTATTAAAATTAGATTTTAAATACTTAGTGTGGTACATAAATATGCACTGATGATCAGAATCTACTATGAGCAGGATACTGACTTCAGATGAGATTTATCTGCGATTTGGAAACGGGACCAAAGTCGCTGTTTTATCCGTAGATACCTAATTTTAGGAACTACCCTTCGGGTGTGTACTTAAATTAGGAAACTGTTATAATGTAACTTGTTTGACTAGATACATTATCTCTATATCAGTGTTTAACCCGTTGCGGGTGAACCTTTATATCCTATAACACTAAAGTATTTTATTATATAAAGATGATATTGAGATAAACACATTAGATGTGAATAATAGAATTTATATTTTGAATATAAATAAATCTCAAACGTATAACATGACAAACAAATAGCTCAAACTGATTTGATCAGAATACACTAATTTGTGGCATTGTTGTCTGGGACACAATTAAACAAGAATCGTATATCCACACTTTTGAAGAGTGGGTACTAGGACTGATTTGATTGTATTCAAATAAAGTTTACGAATCTAGTTTATTGGGCATAGTGCCTAAAACACCTTTACTTGGTAAAAGTGCAAATGCCACTGATCTGTTAGCCCTAGTTCATAGTGAAGCAAGTAGGCCCATGTCTAGCTAGGCTAGAGGTGGATATGAATATTTCGTGACCTTTATGGATGTGGCATCACGTTATGGTTATGTGTTTCAAAAGAAACACAAATCAGAAACTTTTATAGTTTCGACACGAAATAGACAAACAGATTGGCTAAAGTATTAAATCATCACGGTTAGACCATTATGAAAATACTTAAGCAATAAGTTTCTCGAATATACTTGAAAGAGTATAGTATTCTTTCAATAAGGACTCTTCCCGGAACACGTCAGTTTGACAGTGTGTTCGAACCGAGTAACCAAATTTTATTGGACATGATAAGGTTAATCATGTGTCACTCTGAGCTACCATTTCCTTCAACGGATACGCTTTAACAGTGCAAAAATTATTTAGAATAAGGATCCATAATAATCTATTTGACAGATTTCATATTAGATATGAACAGGAAAGAAACTGGGTTTCTCAATCCTGAATATTTGGGATGCCAGGCATACGTTTGGATGATACCAAACTAAAACCAAAATTAGATAAATGCCAATTGTAGGTTATCCTAGGGATACCAGAGTATAGTACTTATACAACTCACAAGAGAACAATTTAATTGTTGCTCGCCATACGGTTTTCCTAAGAGGAATACCGATATGCAGTGGTAAGTGGGAGGATAGTAAAACTCGATGAAAATCGGAGTAATACTGTTCAAGGCACCGAATCTTAATGGAACATAAATAGTTCATCAAGGATGAAACTATGCCAGTAATCTTCGAATACACAAGAACCGTGTAAGTCGGAGAGAGTCAGAAAACAACCTGGGGTATGGGTTTCTGATCTCACCTCATAAAGATGTCAATCTTATTGAGGAATACCAACTGACTACATATGAGGAAGTGATACAAGGTATCGACTCCCTATTATGGCAAAGTGTCATGAAATCTGAAATGGATCCATGTAAAACAACTATGTTTGGATACTAGTTGTTGTACCGTAAGGCATTGTGCCTATAGGTACTATATAAGTCTTCAAGGAAGACATACATGGATGGCAACAGACCAACGTATAAAACTAGGCTTTTAGCGGAAAGGTATCGTTATCAACATTGTGTTGATTATGACGAAATCTTTTACCTGTTGCCACGATAAATCCATTTGGATAATGCTTGCTAAAGCTGCATGTTTCATTTATGAAATATGACAGCTTAACGGGAAAATCGCTTTCCTTAAAAGGAAACCTTTTGGAGGATGTTTAAAACATCATGACGGTTTTGTCGTACCAAAACTAGCAAACAAGGTTTGCGGGTTATTCGATCCATGTTTGGATTGAAGCAAACATTAGGTTCTTGGAATTATCGTTTTGATGTAATCATAATAGTTTATGATTTAATTTAAAACGAAATGATTCTTATGTATATAAGGAGGTTAGTGGGAGCGCACTGACAGTGGTTGTCCTATAAATAATGATAATATGTCATTTCTTGGAAATGATATTCCCATAAAATAATCGGTGAAAGCTTGGCTTTCATGAAAAACTCTCTGAGAAATCATACATTATAAAATGTACGCGACCTGGTGTCTCATACGCTTTGAGCATATGAAAACACAATCAGGCCAATCTAAGTGATAGTCACTGGATTAATGTTAGGAACATCCATTAGTATCTTAGAGATCTAAGGATGTTGTCTTAATTTATGGAGAAGGAGAACTTGAAGTGACATGGATCACTACTGCAACTTTCCGAACCGATAAATCAACTATGAGTCGCAAACGGTACTATACAGTTTGAATAACGGAACAGTGAGTTGGAAATCTTCCAAACAAGATACTGTTACCGAATAAACAACAAATGCGGGTTATTGCTGCAGCTGAGGCAGCAATAGAAGCCATTTGGATCGATACAAATCTAATTAGATTAGATATAGTTCTGTTAGCATCTGAGCCAGGCTTCAGAACAGGCTAAAGAATTAATGGTCTCATCAACGATCCAAATACATACTTCGACTATTCATATGATTCGTTCGGATCACACATCGTTGTGATGCGATGATCGAATAAATCGCATCAGATGATAATCATGCAAATCCGCTGACGAAAGTCTTTCCTCAGTAATTTGAGCCAACCGTACATAGTTCGGGTGTAGGACACTCGAGTGACTGGCTATAGGCCAAGTGGGAGATTGTTGGACAATTATGACCCATAGCGTCACTATTTGTACAGATCATGGTGTTGTTGTACAAATTAACTATGTGACAAAGGAGATTGCTCTTTATCATTTGTGATTAGATCGCCAAGATGTATAAATGATAGGAGGTCCTTATGATTTGTTCCTGGATTGAGAATGATATGAGACAGTATCAGTCCACGAAGGATAAATCATTAAATATCCCTAGTCAGAGTATTATCGAGATTGGAAATCGATAATGCGTAAAAGACTAGTATTACACTTGTGCGCGTTGTGAGGGCATAATGGCATAGTTCTCATAGATTTGGGTATAGGATACTCATGCAAGTGTAATAGAAGGTTGTGTTTTACCGATGGTATGGGAAACATCTTTGCTCTAGATAGACCCCTTCGGAATTCCATTGGTAGTATGACTATGTGTCTATGGAAGTCCGAAATCAGGGTATGTGTATTTGGTCTTAACCTGAGACTTGCACCGCTAATACTTGCGACAATCAATATGTTTTGGTTTTGGTCGTCCAGTGCTTTAACAGGTTCTGTATACGCCTCTGCTGGGTATATTGAGAATCGTAGTGTGTTTGGTGTGATGTCAAGATGGACGTATCACTATAGTCATATGAAGATGATGGTCACGTAGGATACGGGACTGGTTCTCTTAAATGCTGCAGCTATCGGGATATTATGACTAGGTCATGTATATTCGATTATAGAGACTAGTCACCAGAGATCCGACATGTGCTTCGTATGGGGCAGACACAATTCCAGCCCCAGGCCTAGCACGTGACATCAAGATACTGGATCGAAATAAGCAATATTGCGTATACTACGTCTGATATAGATCGCTTATTCCTGTAAGCATGTTTCTGGAGAATTGGGTAGGCATGGCGCTTTGCTAGAAGCCAACCTTGTCTTGTAAATTGGCATAAACGTAGTACTAGGTACTTACGTGTTCGGATAGTCCGACGACCGTATTTACTGCCAACATATCCGGGGATCTCATGGGTCACTTCCCGAAGATTCACCGATGATGTATGACTCGCACTTTATTAATCTGGGATTAATTAGATGAGAGATAAAATTAATCTGGGATTAATTACGGAGATATTTTATCTGGGATAAAATATTATTTAAAGAGAGAGAATGATTAATTTAGAATTAATCGATAAATTAATATATTCGATATATTAAACGAAATTGGATTTCGACGCGGAATTGAAATTAGATTTTAATTCGGGCGATGCGAATAGTAATTATGCTAGGCATGATTATTTAATTAAATTAGATTTAATTACGTCGCAACGGAAAATTCGTTAATTTAGAATTAGCGAACCCGAGCCCGGGAATGTTTATGAGCGCATTCGCATTTCGAATTCGAGTACGGCACGCAAGTCACATCAATCGTCAAATCGCTAGTCGCATCTAGCGTCACATCGCACATCATTCAAGTGATGGATGTCTTGTCACTTTGAGTGATTGACAACCAGTCCCTATTAATGAGTGATGTGACTTGATGGAAGTGGTTGGAAAGCATCTTTTTCTTTTTGGCTCCAAAATTTTGGTTGAACTTTTTGAAAGGAAAATACCAAATTTTGGTATATGATATTATTAGGTTTTGGAAACCTAATACAAGAGATACCTCTCTCTCTCTTCTCCCTAAGTATTCGGCCATTGTGGCCATTTTCTCTCTTCACCATTTTTCTTCATGGCCGAAAGTCTAAGAAGAAATATCGGAAGATTTGTTGCAAATATTCAAGAGTGCTAGCACACAAAGAGGCATACAAGGTGATAGGGAAACCATCTCATGAGCTTGGAATCCATTGATAAAGCTTGGAGCTTGAAGAACACAAATGGAGCCCAACATGGAGGAGGAAAACCGAGAGATTCCAAGGAGGTTTCAAGTGGATTTTCGTCGTCGATCCAATCCGATCAATGTGAGTATGATTCCGCCATTCTCCTTTGTGTATTCATATGTGTTTCATTGCTTGATAATGATCCTTGGGACTTAATAGAAACCCAACAGAGAGTTGGCAGCTTTAAGCTCGATTTTAGCCATGAAGAAGTTTGATTCAGTCTTTGACGTAAACTATAAAATTATAGATAATTGAGTTGTCTTTCCAACAACTCAATTGAACATCGTATGAAAAATTTATGGCCGAAATACTGAAGGTTGCGCAAATTAGGAATTCACCAGTGCAAATCGGGAATTTCAGGTTTTCCACTCATTTTTGCTTAATTCTTCATATAATGCATCCCTAACAATAAATTAATGAATATTATTATATTTAACACATTCAAGAACATAATTTAGGAGGGAAATCAATTATAAATGCACTTGAAAAATGTATATTATAGGTACTTGTCAATTTTTGTGTTAAATTATTTTAAATATAGAAGTGCCATATGGAAGCAATATACTTGTGATTGTTGGAAATTGCGATTTTAATCTTGTTTTTCTATTCTTTTGCCCAGTGATGACTATTGTGCTTTCAAGGTTAGAAATCTAGATGACCCTTTTTTTTTGTCGCATTTTAAATTTTTTTTAACGGCATTGGTTATGTACTGCTTACTAACGGCATTGGTTATGTACTGCTTACTATATAAAAAGATATGTCATTTCACTGTCATTGATCTTCCAGGAAATTGCTACAGTTATGTGAGGAGCATCAATTGCTGTTCTCTAAAATGGTAACATGGAAAATTAATTTGATGTCATTCTGATGCGTCTGTTCTCACATTTCGTGATGTTTTGAGGTGATTTTTGTAGACATCATTCCATGATAACTCACATTTCATGATAGAAATGTTACGGTGAGTGTATTAATTTGCTTGATGTCCATTTTTGTCCCTCACCAGTATAGTTCAGACGTTAATGAACTTGTTGTGTTCTCTTGCTGTCAGGGAGTGTGGATTAACACATAAAACAATTATATTTGTGCTTGATGAGTTTGATCTTTTTGCTCAGGTATGAATCTATAATCATTTTCCCCCATATCTTTGTCTAATTGCTTAAGCATGGTGGTATTGTTAGGGTTGGTGCTTCAAGTACCAATCCGGATCGTATTTACGTTCGATTCATAAATACGAGCAATTCAATTTTCCATAATCTTACAAATTTACTGGTAGCACCATTGTCTTTTATACAAATTCGGTCTAATTACGATTAGATATCTGATTCCGATTAGACCGAAACTAAATCCGGTTTAGTGATATGTGTCTATTAGACAAAGACCCTATGATTTACAATATAGTGCGCAGTTACAACGTAGTTTGTAATTGACATTGGGAAGCGCATTATAAGATGTATTATACCGAACGGTTTGACGTTTTTCATATATACCCCAGGTATAATACGGATAGCCTGTGACAGAGGGATTATACGTATGCAGTGACCTCGGCTTGCATAGTTTATCGAGATTACCCGTGGTCGTCATAATCCATGAGTGGGTGGATTATGGACACGAAATTAGATTTCGTGACGGATAAACCTAAACTTAGAGAGTCCCATAATATGAAGTGTATTCGTTGAGCACTTGGGCAACTCGATATGAATAATACAGATTATTCATAATACTTCACCGGATTAAATGAATTAATTCGGATAGTTTAATCGGTAAACGAATTTACACATGTCGGGAAAATTTTGGTCATTTTAATGTGTATTTGTATTTGATACATAATTAGATTAGATATGCATTTATTAACAAATAAAGGCATGACATTTTAAAAGTAAATAAATAATGTCTAATTAATGAATTAGAATATTTATTTTTTACTTTACAAATGTAAGATGCCTATTTGTTGTCTAATATATATTAAAGTAATATATATTCTTTTATTAAGCGAAGTGTTGGCTTTATCACCGAGCTTTTTTTTAATATGATTAAATGAAAACAATTTTGACCAAAATTTTACAAGTCACACGCCACTTTTTGTAAAAAGGAAATTGTTTTCTTTTTCAAAAAGTTGTTGTTGACCATATATTTATATATACCTCTCTATCTCTCACGTTTTTGTTGAAAAAAAAAGAAAAAAAAATTGTTTCTCTCTCGTGTTCACTTATCCACTGCCGAGAGCCATTTTTGAGGAAGGAGTTCTCAACTTGTTTGAAGAAACAAGGATCAAAGTGAAGGAAACCACCAAGAAAAGCTTAGGAAAGATGGAGATTAGTAGGTAATCTTTAACTTTCTTGAGTTAGAAACTTATTTCTTGTTTTCTTGATGATCTAGAAATGTTCTAGGGTTCTTGGATTTATGAAATTTGGGGCTTTTTGATGATGGTGGATGAATGGAAGAGCTTGAGCATGTGTGAAGTGTAATTGGTTAATATTATTGTAATATTAGGCCAATTTTGTTAAAATTGTTGTTGGACATTTTAGTTGCCATTCTAGAGTTATCGATCCACTCTAAATAGCCTAGAATTGTTCTTGGATTGTTCATATGTGGTGGGACTCAATTAGTGTTGGATTAATTAGATTAATCTTTGTGAATTTTGGATTAAAGTATGAAAAATTTTGCAAATTTGGTCACTATTTCAGACCTAGAAAAGTTCATGTTTTTGTGATGAAAATGTTGTTATTTGAATGTTTTGGATGTGTTTTGGGAGTTTACACAATTTCCGAAAAGTGTTTCCGACTTGAAATAAGCGAAAACGGCCAAAAACGGTGTTACTGGGTGGATTTTGAGCCAACCGAGTGACGGCTGTGTGAACAGTGAATCCGTCACTGTTTGGGCAGCCCGTGAACTGTCCCGACACTATTGGATCTGACCTGGGCGGTTTCCATAAGTGTCAGGTAGTTGGTTCGATCAAAAACGTGTTTTATGCCATTTTGCGGAAAAACGATTTTCGTAAAAGTTTCGCAATGTTTCAACATTATTTATATTAATATTTGATATTGAATAAATTGGTTTAGGTGAAATATGAATAAATTATTCATATTAGATATTGAATAATTTATTCGGTATTTTGAAAAAGTTTTAAAATATGATCTCGCCCGAACCCGCGCTTCCGCTGCGCCCCATCGCCCAAAACCCCAACAAAATGGTATCATAGCAGGCCTGATGCTTCATCCATTACATTATTCATGCTTGATATTTCATATGAAATCAAATTTTAATGTTCTAACATGCACGTTATCTAGATATGTTTCTTTACTTTTCGGTTCGACGCTAACAGAAATGTAATGAAATTTAATAGTTAGATTGAATTATGTTTCCTAAGGTTGAATTGAAATGTTTAGAAAATAATTTAGATTAAAATTTTGCATTGGATGTAGAGTTAAGCTTCCATAGGAAAATCCCCGCTTTTAAATATGGTTGTAAAATAACGTGTATTGGATACATGTTCCTTGGTCCGTCTTGTCAATACGGTTTATGAGTATTTTTCTATAAGTGCATTCGAGAACGTGCCAAAACGGTGAGGGTGTAGTTATAGGATTATTATACATACTAGTTATATAGTGATACTGGACAAATTCAAGTGAAAGTGGAAATCCTGAACGTGCCAAAGCTGTCAGGACTACACCGGTAGCTTGAGTTTGTCATTGACAACTGTAGCCTTGATACGCCTCCCTATGAACGTGCCAAAACTGTCACATCGAGAAATGGTCAGGACCAAAACTGGGAGTCACTGGTGAGTGATTGACAACAAGTTGTCTACCTAATGAATATACGTAGGCGAGAACGTGCCAAAGCTGTGAGTCGAAATATATTCATGGGATCCCACTCTCACTATGGAATTCGATTTAATTATCGAATTCCTGTTGTTCGTTGGGGATTACGGTATTATGTAAAGTAGTGGGAGACACTGCTGGGTTAAAAATCCATAACCTAAGAGGTGTGTAATATTATGGAATGTTCTGCTTCGTTTTCCTTTTATTCTATATTGTTTATAGAATTTTACTTCTAATCCACTGCATGCTTATTACATGAATATGTTTTCTGACTTTACTTATGGTTGCGTAGTTCTAGAAAGACAGTAGACTTAGATATAGTTAGATTAATTGAAACCATCGGGAACTGTTGTTCCGAATTTCTTGAAAATCAAGATGGGTTGTGACTTAGTTTCTAAGTCACGATTAGGTAATCTAAGTGGATATCTGTGTTTAGGCTATTATTCTAGTTAGAATTTTTTCTTATGCAGTAAGAATTGACTTGAATAGTTCATGTCTCGAGATTCTTAGATGGCATTAAGAAAACCCATTAAGTGTTTGTTTATCTTATAATGACGTTTCTTGGCTTTAGTGATTTTTAGGAGTCATGTGTTTGAAACAGTTTGCTAATCAATTATTTACAATTGTTGTAAATAATTGAAAGTAAATTATAAAGCTTGGAGAAAATGAGATGTGTATAGTTATGTATAGAGAATATTGATTCTCGCAATACGACAACTGTAGGTATTGGATACCGGATCTCCCATCTAGTTAATTAAAATAATGTTTAATAACTGTTTTGATATTTGATATCAGAACTTGTGACTATTGGATAGTTACTTGTTCTGTATAAACAGTTGTTACATATTTTAAAGTAACTAGTAGTGTCATTAATGGAAGATAAACATTAAGAAAAATATTCGGTAAAATAAATAACTGAGAACTGTGCTTTATAAGGTTTTATCATAAAAGCATTAGATATTCGTTCTGTATGGTAAAGGATGGTCTGATATGAGTTCACACCACATATCCTTATCCATTTAATGAATATTGTATTCAGGTAATGATTAAATCTCATTTTACTAATGATTGTCATTGGATCACATATTTATTAAACTAATACATTGGATGTGTGTAGTTTAATGAATTAGAAATTACCTTGTAGAGTTTTCTTTGCTTCGTAACTCAGCTGATGAATTTTCATGACTTAGTTACGTGTTTCTAATAGAGAACATATTGAATGTCTTGAATTGTTCAAGAACTGTCAATATATTTCTAATAAAACTCAGATAGATTATTTTGAATAGTTCAAAGATATTTTATCTGTAGTGTTGAAAAATTTGTCTTTAAAATTCATTGCGTGTCTTTGAATTGTTCGAAGATGTTTGATTTGATCAAATGCATGAATTTAAGGCAATTAGTTCTGTATTTATTTAATGAATGTGATTCTTACTCAGTATTAAACTTCCGCGATTCCATTCTGATGGAATTGGTCAATAGGAGTAATCGAATCTTATATGATTTGATTTGTTGATATTGAGTGTTACCGAATTAGTTTTCAATACTCTTGGGGTTATGCTCCAGTAATACTAATTCATTCTTTTAGTTATTGTTCCATTCGTTCCTACAGTTACATATATGATATCTACAGTATAAATTTTTCGAATCTTGAAAAATTTGAGATTTGAATCTTTTTTTTATATAATGGTTATATAATTGAAAGTACTTGTACCTCGGAGGTACGAGTGATATGTTTATCATTTATTCTATTTAATGGAATATTGTATTCTATTTGATAGAATATGTTTTCTACGATCCCGAGTAATAAAATTATTGTTACTTGGTGGTTAACATTGGATGTTGACAATTGCAGAAATGATATGACTTTGTGAAGTCAAATATGAGAATGATAAACTACATTGGAACTATATAATTAATAAGATGAAAATACCCTTAGACAACTTCTGTATAAGTATAATAGGATGTCAAAATCGTTTGCAAAGTATAAGATACTTAATGATTCTATTGTTTTCTTATTGAAGAAAATTATCCTATAACTTATAGTGGGAGCGATATTTGATATCGATTATGGAAATAAGCATTGAATCTAAGATTGTTCATAGCTTACTACGATCAAGTTTAGAACTTTATTAGGCTTCTGTTATGAATAGTTCATAAAATGTGCAAATTATTTGCGCAGCAA
Source organism: Zanthoxylum bungeanum (assembly GCA_019454045.1). NCBI lineage: Eukaryota > Viridiplantae > Streptophyta > Magnoliopsida > Sapindales > Rutaceae > Zanthoxylum > Zanthoxylum bungeanum. The sequence goes on along the minus strand of SKCR01051204.1, from coordinate 164,133 downwards.
AAACGAAGTAGGGTTGATAAAGGTTTGACCTTTGTAGTATGACAGTGAGAAAGATTATACTCAGTAATCTATTGTAGATTCTAAGGAAGCTTGTCTTTTGTCGTATTGATTAAACAATTAAGGATCATTTGGTTAATGTTGATATTAAACCGTATGTTTTGGCTAAAGAATAAAAAGTGGAGTTCTTGAGTGATACTTCGAATGAGAAATCCGTCGTGATTTCTTTGTTTGAAGAGTTCATTCTAAAATGGCCCTAGAGTTTGTATTCTGCTAAGATCACAGTTTGATATACTAGCTTATGGAGCCTATTGTAGACTCAGGTAAGCTTTCCGGAAATTTGTGTTCTCTGATTTTGACGTTAGTCAGATTGTCTGGTTTTATCGAAGTATAGAGAATGTTGTGTTCTAATATAGGTCCCAAGATCAACAAATTCAAGCACAAAAACGCATGAATACATCAAGGAATAATGGCGGAAACATATACTCACATTGATTGGTTTGAGATGCAAAGAGCACAAGTCTTTTTCTTTCATCCATGGAGCTCGGTTTTGGCCATTTGGAACTGCAGTTGGGCGCACAATTGGGCTGTGAGAATCCTCCAAAATCGGCCAAGAAAGACTCCATTGAAGCTCCAAGTTTCAAGCTTTCCTTGCTCACAAATTCGTTTCCCTATCACCATAATATAACCCAAGGTGTGTGCTAGCACTTTACTTCTTCCATGCTTCTCCAATAGGTTCGGTCAAACCAGAAAAATGAGAAGAAAATTGGCTCAAAGCCGTGTGATGGACAAAAGAAAAAGAGGAGGGAGATAGGTTTCTCAAAGAAACCGTGAACAATTAATGGTCCAAGAGAGAGAGAATGGCTTTTGTATATACATATATATTCTTTATTCCATTTACCAAGTAAATGAATAAAATATATATACACAACAATTAATTCAAAAGTCAAAAAGGTACAAGTCCTATCAACTTTCAAATAATCACCTTTCACTATTCACATCAAGTCACTTTAATAAAGTGACAACATGTCAAGTCACATCACATCACTCAAAGTGACAAGTGATTTGACAATTGATGCGACTAGCGATTTGACGCTTGATGTGACTTGCGTGCCACGTTCGAATTCGAAATGCGAATGCGCTCGCAATCACTCTCGGGCTCGGGTTTGCTAATTCCAAATTAACGAATTTTCCATCGCGTCATAATTAAATGATTACGCCTAGCGAATTCACTATTCACGTCGCTAACGAATTAATTCTAAATTAATTCGTTCGCCCGAATTAAAATCCAATTTCAATTCCGCGTCGAAATCCAATTTCATATAATATATCGAATATATTATTTTTTACCGATTAATTCCAAATTAATCGTTCTCTCTCTTTAAACGATATTTTATCCCAAATAAAATATCTCCGCAATTAATCCCAGATTAATTTTCTCTCTCTTCTAATTAATCCCAGATTAATTAAAGTGCGAGTTATACATCATCGGTGAATCTTCGGGAAGCGACCCATGAGATCTCCGGATCTGTTGGCAGTAAATACGGTCGTCGGACTATCCGAACACGTAAGTACCTCGTACTACGTTTATACCGATTTACAAGACAAGGTTGGCTTCTAGCAAAGCGCCATGCCTACCAAATTCTCCAGAAATATTCTTACAGGAATATATAGATCTGTATCAAGCGTAGTATACCGTAGTATTGTGTATATCGGCCCAGTATCAGATAGTCACGTGCTAGGGCTGGGGCTGGATAAGTGTCTGCCCCGTCCGAAGCACATGTCGGATGTCTGGTAACTAGTCTCTATAATCAGATATTCATGACCTGGTCATAATATCATGATTGGATGCGCATCACTCAAGAGCACTAGTACCGTATCCTGCGTGACATCATCTCCACTATGACTGAAGTGATACTTCCGTCTTGACATCACACCCAATACACTACGACTCTCTGATAAACCCAAAAGTGGTGTACGCAGAACCGGTTAAAGCCATGTACCACCAAGACCAAAGTCTACCGATTATCGTAAGTATTAGCGGTGCAAGTCTCAGGTTAAGACCAAATACACCTACCCTGATGTCGGACTCCCATAGACACATAGTCATAATACCAATGGGATTCCGAGGGGTCTATCCAGAGCGAAGCTGTTTCCCGTACCATCGGTGAAACACAACCTCCTATCGCACTTGCATAAGTATCCAATACTTAAATATATGAGAACTATGCCGTTGTGCCCTCACAACGCGCACAAGTGCAATACTAGCCTATTCCGCATTATCGATGTCCTGTCTCGATAATACTACGACTAGGGATATTTAATGATTTATCCTACATGGACTGATACTGTCTCATATCAGTCTCCGTCCAGGAACAAATCATAGGGACCTCTCATCATTTATACATCTAAGGTGATCTAATCACAAATGATAAGAGTGCAAACTCATTTGTCACATAGTTAATTTGTACAACAACACCATGATCTGTACAAATAGTGACGCTATGGGTCATATTATCCAACAATCTCCCACTTGGCACATAGCCAGTCACTCGAGTGTCCTACACCCGAACTATGTACGGTTGGCTCAAACTGCTGAGAAATGGTTTTCGTCAGCGGATTTGCATAATTATCATCCGATGCGATTTACACGATCATCACATCGCCACGATGTATGATCCGAACGAATCAGATGAATATAGAAGTATATATATGGATCGTCGATGAGACCTTTAATTCCTTAGTCTGTGCTGACGCCTAGCTCAGCCACTAACAGAACTATATCTAATCTAATTAGATTTATTATCGACCCAAATGACTTCTATTGCTGCTTCAGCTGCAGCAACAACCCGCATTTGTTGTTTATTCGGTAACAGTATCTTGCTTGGAAGATTTCCAGCTCACTGTACCGTAATTCAAACTATTTAGTACCGTTTGCGACTTTTAGTCGTCTTTATCGGTTATAGGAAACTTGCTACAGTGACCCCAGTCACTTCAAGTTCTCCTTCTCCATAGACTAAGACAGCATCCTTAGTTCTCTAAGATACTAACGTATGTTCTTAACATCAATCCAGTGACTATCATTCGGATTGGCCTGTTTGTGAATCCATATACTCAAAGCGTATGATACACCAGGTCTCGTACATTTTTAATGTACGGTTTCTAGGAGAGTATTTCGAAAGCCAAGCTTTCGCCGATATTTATTTTATGGGAATATCATTTCCAAGAAATGATGTATTATCATTATTTTATAGGACATCCACTGTCAGTGCGCTCCCACTAACCTCCTTATATACATAAGAATTATTTTCGTTTTGAATTAAATCATACACCATTATGATTATATCAAAACGATAATTCCAAGAACCTAATGTTTGCTTCAATCCAATCATGGATCGAATAACAAGCATTATCCAAATGGATTTACCGTGGCAACAGGTAAAAGGTTGAACCGTAATCAACACAATGTTGATAACGATACCTTTCCGTTAAAGCCTTGCTTTATACGTTGGTATGTTGTCATCCATGTATGTCTTCCTAGAAGACTTTTAAGTACCATTAGGCACAATGCCTTGTGGTACATTAACTAGTATCCAAACTGGTTGATATACATGGAATCCACTTCGGATTATATGGCACTTTGCCATAATTAGGGAGTTGATACCTTGTATCACTTCTTCATACGTAGTCAGTTGGTATTCCTCAATAAGATGAACATCTTTATGAGGTGCGATCAGAAACCCATACCCCAGGTTGTTTTCTGACTCTATCCGACTTACGCGGTTATTGTGTATTCGAAGATTAATGGTAATAGTTTCATCCTTGATGAACTATTCATGTTCCATTAAGATTCGGTGCCTTGAACAGTATTACTCCGATTTTCATCGAGTTATACCATCCTCCCACTTACCACTGCATATCGGTATTCCTCTCAGGAAAACCGCATGGTGAGCAACAATCTAATTGTTCTCTCGTGAGGTGTATAAGTACAATACTTATGGTATCCCTAGGATGACCTACATTTGACACTTATCCTATTTGGGTTTTAGTTTGGTATCATCCAAACATATGCCTAGCATACCCAAATTATCAGGAATGAGAAACCCGGTTTCTTTCCCGTTCATATCTAATATGATATCTGTCATACAGATTATTATGGAACCTTATTCAAAATAAATTCTTGCACTGTTTAAAGCTTATCCGTTGAAGGGAATGGTAGCTCAGAGCGACTCGCGATTAACCTTATTATGTCTAACAAAATTCGGTTAATCTGTTCGGACACACCATCAAACTGACGTTTTCCGGGAGGAGTCCTTATTTGAAAGAATATTATACTCTTTCAAATATACTAGAAACTTATTGTTTAAGTATTATTCATTACGGTCTTACCGTGACGGTTTAATACTTTAGCCGATCTGTTTGTCTATTTCGTGTCGAAACTGTGAAAGTTTCCGATTTGTGTTCTTCAAAAGAAACACATAACCATACGCGATGCCACATCCGTAAAGGTCACGAAATATTCATATGCATATCTAGCCTAGCTAGACATGGGCCCTCTTACTTCATTATGAAGTATGGCTAACAGATCGGTGGCATTTACACTTTTACCAAGTAAATAGTGTTTTAGGCACTTTGCCCAATAAACTAGATTCGTAGACTTTATTTTAACAGAATCAAATCAGTCCTAGTACCCGCTCTTCAAAAGTGCGGATTTACGAGTCTTGTTTGATTGTGTCCCAGACAACAATGCCACAATTAGGTTTCTTAACTGATCAAATCAATTTGAGCTATTTATTTGTCATGTTATATAATTGAGATATTATTTATATTCAAAATATAAATTCTGTTATTCACATCTAATGTGTTTATCTCAATATCATCTTTATATAATAAAACACTTTAGTGTTCTAGAATATAAAGGTACACCCGCAGCGGGTTATACGCGATATAGAGATAATGTTTCTAGTCAAACTAGCTACATTATAACAGTTTCTAAATTTAAGTACTAACCCGAAGGTAGTTCCTAAATTCAGGTATCTACGGTTAAAACAGCGACTTTCGTCCCGTTTTCAATTCGCAGATAAATCTCAATTGAAGTCAGTATCCTGTTCAAAACAGATTCTGAACATCAATATATATATTTTATGTACCACACTAAGTATCTAAAATCCAATTTAATACTAGCTGTGAACATAATTATGACAAACATAATGGATTAAGCACTTAAGTTATCATTACATGATCTTCCAAAGATTATGCTCTACTATTTGCTTAACTCCGGGCTTAGGCATAATACGTTATTTTATCAAATAAAATAACTTATTATTTTTCCAGGACCATCCTGAAATTTATTCCCAATTTGAAAATTAAAGTCGTTTAAATACATTTTCACCCAGGATTATGTCTTAAACACTAATCTTTCATTTTTATATCTTGATTCTAATAGTCCAACTATTTAATCAACGATTTGTGGTACTATTTATTATAAAGATTATAATAGCCCAACTATATAATCAAATATAATCTAAATTAATTAACCTCAATTACATTGATTACTATAGTCCAACTATAAGATCAACTGTAAACTGAAATTAATTAATTCAAATATATTGATTAATATAATCCAATTATATATAATCAAATATAATACAGTCCAACTGTTTATTAAAACAACAATTTAAATATTAGTCCAACTAACATTTAATCTAACGACGAAATAATTTGAATGAGCGCGTATGGCGAGTAATTGAACGAGTATTGCAAATTCAATTCTTGCCTCCCACTATTTTTCGGCGAGCCTCTAACCCTCTGTCGAGTACTCGGGAAACCATGTTTCCTAGTGGGCTAGGATCCCGTTAAATATCACACAATCTTGACTTTGGCCAACAAATTGTATGATAATTAACTAGGTAGATCTCGAAGATCAATTGGATCCCATCCAATTCCTAGATCCAGTAGGCGGATATCCAAATCCTAAACATATATCTTATATATGCCAATACATCCAATGTATTACCTAATCTTTTTCCTCTGAATCAACCAAGTCTTGGCTTTGGCACAACAAACTTAGTGATCCCAGTCAAGTGTGACCCATTGACCATGGAAAGCTTCGTAATCAATGTCGATGGACAAGAAGTGGTCTTGACTTTGGCCAACAAACCACAACTTGGACAAGACACCGATATGGAACAAAGCCTTCGTGATTCAAACACATCTTCGACGGACAAAGGGCTTGACTTTGGCCAACAACCCAATGCCAATCTCGGATCTTGAGTGAGAATCACTCAATGGAAGGAAAAACACTTGATATTGAGCGAGGGTTTTTCGCGTGCAATTGGCTACCAATTTATTATCTTTGTTAAGGTCTCATCATCATACACCCTTAAACATGCATTCTAAATACATAATAAAGCGTATATGAAAATAAAATAATAATGATATGCGGATGGATACTTTACATTGATCCTAGATCAAATCTCTCATTTTCTCTCTCCAAAGCTAGCACATGTATTTACTTCTACCCGTTACACTACACTTCTAAAGAAACCTCATTTACATTGAGGGGAATAGGTGAGAAGAGAATACAAGGAGTATAGAGGTGATAAGGCTGGACACGCAGGTCCAATTTAATAAATCAAATTTATTATAACAATTTCCAAAATTGCCCCACCCGACTAATATCCATCCGATATACATTATTCATGCATCGCAACCATGTATTCATACAAGCATGTTATCAATCAATCTAATCAAATTAATTAATCTGATAATTAGTGATCATCCAATGTTCAAACAACGATTTGATTTTTGCTCGAGTCAAACTCGTTTTGCGAATAAGTACTTAAAGTACGAATTCTTGAATTAAATTAAACTACATTATTAAATCCAATTTAATACGCATTTAATTCTAATTCACTACTTAATTCCAAATTAAATATTACACTTTTATTTAATGAACCTTTACGACTTAAATTCCAAATTCAATCGTTTTGGGTCTCAAAGCCCAATTAACGTCCAACGTTTATTTAATTAAAGTCCAATGGGCTTTTAATTAATTTCTTAAGGCGTGGACTTTTGGTCTACTCGGGTCAAACCGATAACCAAAGTCCAATCCGGGAGTTACCCCATAAGCCTTTAAATTAATTTTGGCCCATTAGGCCCAATTAAATATTTAAGGTCCATTAAGTCATAATTGGACTTTATGGATGCGGTTTTGGGCCCAATTGGATCCAACCAAATTGGCCTAAACCTAACTTGGTACAACCAAGCCCAAAAGCCCAATTCCAACCTTAAGGCCCAATTTCCAAAATAAGCCCAATTAATTAACTTATAAAATTCCAAATTCCATAATTAATTAACCTAAGTGTAATACACAATTAATTATCCAATTAACATTTCTAAAACATCAATTAGCCTAATTAATCATGCACTTTAACATTAAATAGTGTCCAACACAATTTATTAAAATCAAACCCAATTTACATGCTTTTGTTCTCGATAATTAGGGGTTTTACAATCCGATTCGGTTTCAATCCAATTGAATCCACAATCATCATTCCCAAATCAATTAAATTCATCTAATGAATCAAAATACAAAAAACACAATGAATTTCATATTCAATTGAATTCGGCCAAGCCACTTTAAAAGGGAAAATTGTTCCAAATCAAAATTCAATCCAATCAAACTTCAATTCAACATTACCCACTTGTTTTAAGTCATCCAATGATCAAACAAACAAAATTACCAAGAAATTTAGGGTTCTTTAATTTTGGCCATCATAAGCAATTTGGGGAAATTTGTTCCAAACACAATTTCAACAAATTGATCCAATCAATCTTAAATTAAACATACTTTAAGCATTCTCATTCATCCAATTTCACAAAATATGCTCAAAATAAAGTTTACCCAAATTTATCACTTTATGCCAACATAAAAAATTGGGGAAATTTGTTCCAAACACAATTTCAACAAATTGATCCAATCAATCTTAAATTAAACATACTTTAAGCATTCTCATTCATCCAATTTCACAAAATATGCTCAAAATAAAGTTTACCCAAATTTATCACTTTATGCCAACATAAAAAATTGGGGAAATTTGTTCCAAACACAATTTCTTCAAATTGATCTAATCAATCATTAATTCCAACTCATTTAAGCATACTATAACAAAAAATTTCATCAAAACATGCTTCAATTGATTTTACCCAATTTGTCATGCCCAAAATTTTGGGGAAAATTTAATCCAATCCAATTTCATGAAATTGATCATGCACAACTTCAATTCATCAACATACAAGCATACTTAAACATCCAATTTAACCAAATCATGCTTCAATTGATTATCCCCAATTTTAACCCTAACTTTTTCATGCTTGTTCAAAGGCTCAAGATACCATTGTTGAGTTCTAATATAGGTCCCAAGATCAACAAATTCAAGCACAAAAACGCATGAATACATCAAGGAATAATGGCGGAAACATATACTCACATTGATTGGTTTGAGATGCAAAGAGCACAAGTCTTTTTCTTTCATCCATGGAGCTCGGTTTTGGCCATTTGGAACTGCAGTTGGGCGCACAATTGGGCTGTGAGAATCCTCCAAAATCGGCCAAGAAAGACTCCATTGAAGCTCCAAGTTTCAAGCTTTCCTTGCTCACAAATTCGTTTCCCTATCACCATAATATAACCCAAGGTGTGTGCTAGCACTTTACTTCTTCCATGCTTCTCCAATAGGTTCGGTCAAACCAGAAAAATGAGAAGAAAATTGGCTCAAAGCCGTGTGATGGACAAAAGAAAAAGAGGAGGGAGATAGGTTTCTCAAAGAAACCGTGAACAATTAATGGTCCAAGAGAGAGAGAATGGCTTTTGTATATACATATATTCTTTATTCCATTTACCAAGTAAATGAATAAAATATATATACACAACAATTAATTCAAAAGTCAAAAAGGTACAAGTCCTATCAACTTTCAAATAATCACCTTTCACTATTCACATCAAGTCACTTTAATAAAGTGACAACATGTCAAGTCACATCACATCACTCAAAGTGACAAGTGATTTGACAATTGATGCGACTAGCGATTTGACGCTTGATGTGACTTGCGTGCCGCGTTCGAATTCGAAATGCGAATGCGCTCGCAATCACTCTCGGGCTCGGGTTTGCTAATTCCAAATTAACGAATTTTCCATCGCGTCGTAATTAAATGATTACGCCTAGCGAATTCACTATTCACGTCGCTAACGAATTAATTCTAAATTAATTCGTTCGCCCGAATTAAAATCCAATTTCAATTCCGCGTCGAAATCCAATTTCATATAATATATCGAATATATTATTTTTTACCGATTAATTCCAAATTAATCGTTCTCTCTCTTTAAACGATATTTTATCCCAAATAAAATATCTCCGCAATTAATCCCAGATTAATTTTCTCTCTCTTCTAATTAATCCCAGATTAATTAAAGTGCGAGTTATACATCATCGGTGAATCTTCGGGAAGCGACCCATGAGATCTCCGGATCTGTTGGCAGTAAATACGGTCGTCGGACTATCCGAACACGTAAGTACCTCGTACTACGTTTATACCGATTTACAAGACAAGGTTGGCTTCTAGCAAAGCGCCATGCCTACCAAATTCTCCAGAAATATTCTTACAGGAATATATAGATCTGTATCAAGCGTAGTATACCGTAGTATTGTGTATATCGGCCCAGTATCGGATAGTCACGTGCTAGGGCTGGGGCTGGATAAGTGTCTGCCCCGTCCGAAGCACATGTCGGATGTCTGGTAACTAGTCTCTATAATCAGATATTCATGACCTGGTCATAATATCATGATTGGATGCGCATCACTCAAGAGCACTAGTACCGTATCCTGCGTGACATCATCTCCACTATGACTGAAGTGATACTTCCGTCTTGACATCACACCCAATACACTACGACTCTCTGATAAACCCAAAAGTGGTGTACGCAGAACCGGTTAAAGCCATGTACCACCAAGACCAAAGTCTACCGATTATCGTAAGTATTAGCGTTGCAAGTCTCAGGTTAAGACCAAATACACCTACCCTGATGTCGGACTCCCATAGACACATAGTCATAATACCAATGGGATTCCGAGGGGTCTATCCAGAGCGAAGCTGTTTCCCGTACCATCGGTGAAACACAACCTCCTATCGCACTTGCATAAGTATCCAATACTTAAATATATGAGAACTATGACGTTGTGCCCTCACAACGCGCACAAGTGCAATACTAGCCTATTCTGCATTATCGATGTCCTGTCTCGATAATACTACGACTAGGGATATTTAATGATTTATCCTACGTGGACTGATACTGTCTCATATCATTCTCCGTCCAGGAACAAATCATAGGGACCTCTCATCATTTATACATCTAAGGTGATCTAATCACAAATGATAAGAGTGCAAACTCCTTTGTCACATAGTTAATTTGTACAACAACACCATGATCTGTACAAATAGTGACGCTATGGGTCATATTATCCAACATAGAATACATATTTTTCAGTAGGGTCAATGGGAACGTACAAATTTCTTTCTAGTATTACATATCCTAAGTCTTCTTTTCTCCGTGTGAGCAGTGAGAGCAGTCTCTGTTATATTTGATATAAAGTTTTATATAAGATATAAAACATAGAGACTTGTGAGATACTCCCATTAGTCGCATATTAGATACGATCTAATAAAGGACACAATAAGGCTATTTGTATGACAGTTAGTATAACTGTTTGACAGTTAACGTGTCTTTTATGTATATAGTATTCATCTTTCGTAAAGGATGATTCCTTTGTCGAAAGATAGATTGATTGGAATGTCTAGTCAATCTTATGCATCATAGGATGATGGCGTAATGAATACTGTATTATGTGCGATTATAGATGTCAATTTAATCGTAATTGTTACGAGTTATTTTGATATGCTGCAGACCAAATGATGGTTCTAGAAACATGTTCTTTGTGATCTTTGAGATATTAAGAACGAGTTTCTCATACATGGAGAATTTAGTCAGCAACCATATGGTGAGATTAGTTTGATCCTAATTATGACAATAGATGATCTATGTCATATAAAGTCAAAAAGGATGCAGTGGGAGTGCCACTGTTGATTCTACTAAACTAGTGGAATCAGTTGCAACTTATGAAGTATTGACTTACGAATTTGCAAAGTGACCTCATAGATTAGAAGTTTTCATATTAGTGTGGTATTTGCGGTTGTCTCAAAGTATTTGGATTTGATTTCTAAATACATAGACAACTCATTAGCTATAGCACAATACTGATATAGCATCTGAGTCATATTGATGTGGAATTTGAATTCTACAAAATATAAATGATGCTGGCTCAGGAAAACGGTTGGGTTTGTTTGACAGACTCGATTTGTTAAAGCAGACTTACTTGTTGCTGCCTACCTCTTGAGTGCTGGTGAGCTCTTGAGGGCCATGAATATGCGATACAAATTGAGATGTGTATATGATACCATGGATTGGCACTAGAGCAAGTGGGAGAAATTGTTAGGGTTGGTGCTCCGAGTGCCAATCCGGATCGTATTTATGTCTGATTCATAAATACGAGCGATTCAATTTTCCATAATATTACTAATTTACTGGTAGCACCCTTGTCTTTTATACACATATTCGGTCTAATTACGATTAGATATCTGATTCCGATTAGACCGAAACTAAATCCGGTTTAGTGATATGTGTCTATTAGACAAAGACCCTAGGATTTACCATATAGTGCGCAGTTACAACATAGTTTGTAATTGACATTGGGAAGCGTACTATAAGATGTATATCCTTAAATAAACTTCATGGTCAAGATTTACTAACACGGGTCGGTTAGTAAAATCCGCTGAGACCAGTATATGTCATATATCGTGACTTGGTCCGATGGTTTATCCCAGTGAACCATGAGTCTCGGGAGACTCGTATAGACATGTAGGTGTTTATTTGATAAGACACTGAATGACTCACTGAAGGTTTCATAATAGATGGTACACCAACGTCAATAGGAACCTTCTCGAGTTGAGCGAGCATAGTGGTCATTCGACTTGAGATACCATTGTGGATATATGAACTATCCTCCACACTTTGATGGCAGTCACGTCAACGATCTAGTCATGATCAGACCTCCGCCTGTTCGTTGGGTGTGGACTGATGCTCATGATATCCTGTGCGTATCAAGATAGGATTCGTCAGTCCAGTGTACAGGGCATCGGCATCCTCCCATGTTTACGATCTAGTAAATCCATGGCCGTGGTATATCATCGGAAACCGGTTTCGAGTGTTATTTCGTGATCGTAAATTGAAAGTCGACTATATTATACCGAATGGGTTTAACGTTTTTCATCTATACCCCAGGTATAATACGGATAGCCTGTGACGGAGGGATTATACGTATGCAGTGATCTCGGCTTGATGATCTAGAAATGTTCTAGGGTTCTTGGATTTATGAAATTTGGGGCTTTTTGATGATGGTGGATGAATGGAAGAGCTTGAGCATGTGTGAAGTGTAATTGGTTAATATTATTGTAATATTAGGCCAATTTTGTTAAAATTGTTGTTGGACATTTTAGTTGCCATTCTAGAGTTATCGATCCACTCTAAATAGCCTAGAATTGTTCTTGGATTGTTCATATGTGGTGGGACTCAATTGGTGTTGGATTAATTAGATTAATCTTTGTGAATTTTGGATTAAAGTATGAAAAATTTGGCAAATTTGGTCACTATTTCAGACCTAGAAAAGTTCATGTTTTTGTGATGAAAATGTTGTTATTTGAATGTTTTGGATGTGTTTTGGGAGTTTACACAATTTCCGAAAAGTGTTTCCGACTTGAAATAAGCGAAAACGGCCAAAAACGGTGTTACTGGGTGGATTTTGAGCCAACCGAGTGACGGCTGTGTGAACAGTGAATCCGTCACTGTTTGGGCAGCCCGTGAACTGTCCCGACACTATTGGATCTGACCTGGGCAGTTTCCATAAGTGTCGGGTAGTTGGTTCTGTCAAAAACACATTTTTATGCCATTTTGCGGAAAAATGATTTTCGTAAAAGTTTTGCGATGTTTCAACATTATTTATATTAATATTTGATATTGAATAAATAGATTTAGGTGAAACATGAATAAATTATTCATATTAGATATTGAATAATTTATTCGGTATTTTGAAAAAGTTTTAAAATACGATCTCGCCCGAACCCGCGCTTCCGCTGTGCCCTATCGCCCAAAACCCCAACTGGTATGACATGACCAATCCTCATGTTCTTACTTAGTGTGTTCCTATTAAAATTGATGCTTAACCATAAAGTTAGCCTTTTATTCAGAATAGTACTCATGTGGAACTGTTCAAATTATTAGATTTATAGTTTTATTTTGGGATTTGATGTGTTTTGGATGTGTTTTTACAGGTCAAAATAATATCTTATTTTGAGATTTGATGTGTTTTGGATGTGTTTTTGCAGGTCAAAATAATATCACGACTCAATGGAATTAACTAGAGATAAAAACGACAAGATACAGAGCAAATCAGGGTTAATTTTGGAGTTAAAATGCGCGTCCTGACACTTGGCGTGCTTCGAGACACGTATAAAATCAAGCCTCATAACATATTTTGGAGCATCCAGAACAAACAAGAACGCCTAGAATAAGACAAGAACAAATGCATCAATCGGAGTTGGAGTTTGAAGCCGAAGACTTTAAACGAGAGTTTATTTCTTCCATTTTCTCTCTAACTTTACCTTTTATGAGTTCTTGTCTTATAATAATGATTAGCTTATTTTTATTGAATATTATGAGTATCTAATTCATAAAATCTAGGGTTGTAATGGATCCAAGCATGTTTAATTAATTATTTGCATATTTTTATTCTTTTGGATTTGTTATTTATTATTTATTATTCTCTGTATTTTGATGTTTATTTTAATTGTTTGGCCAATAATAGAATAATATTGGTAAATCCTTGGGAAGTCAACATAGGGAATTTAGGTTAGCCGTGAAAATAATAGCGTGTAATTTATTCATTGAATAGATTTCCCTGCATGATAGAAATATACCTAAAGGACATACGTAGCCAATATTAGAATTTGTTCTTAATGAATTTGGTTTTAATTAATTAACATAGACATATAGTTAATTAGTTTAAATTGAATATTTCTACATGATCATCGAAAGAGGTTTGTAGATAGTTTAAATAAAGTTCTAGTTTAATAATTAGTAACAACAACCCAATTGAATAAAAAGTGTATGAACTTATTGTGTGCATGCTTAAGTGAAATTACAACCCTAGGTTCTTCTATCTTATAAGGTTTCTTCAAAAAGTGTTATTTATTCTCTGTTTAATTTCAGTTAAATTTGATTAATTAACAATTCTCCTATCAATAGTTAGGTTTAAGTTAAGTAGGTTAATTTTGGTATTAATAAGAGATATATTAAGTCCATGTGCTTTCGACATCCGACTATCAATCACTATATTATTTGAGCGATACGTACGCTTGCGTGCTAGATATATAGTATCGCAATCACTTCCTCATGACTGTGCTATTGAATTCAATAAAAAGATTAAAGTATCATTCTCCCAAAATTCTCTAATTTCTTTTCACCAGTGAAGATGTACAAAAAAAAAAATGTAAATCACAAATTATATGCATACATTTTAAATCCTTGAGATTTGTATATTTTGGCAAAAAATACCTAATCTCTCACTATAATTGCTGCATATAAACTCAAAGGTCGAGATAAATAAAATATGTATATTTTTCCAAGGTCCATTTTTTTCAACTCATGTATAGATCCGGTCATGGTTCTGGTTCGGAATCGAAATTGAACCGGAACCGAATCGGTTGGAATCTTCCGGCTCCGGTTCCGGAATCGATTTTGTTCGGTTCAGTTAGGGTTCGACCCTAGCTAAACCGAACGAAACCGGACGGTTCCAACGATTCTATGGTTCCAACCGGAACTGAACGATTCCAGTTGGAACCGTAGTGCCCAACGGCTAGTAGCCATTGGGCTACATAGTGGCTCCAAGCCTTAAGAAAATATGTTTTTTTTAAAAACAATTACTAAATTACCCTTGATAATATTAATAAAACATCTAGTTTTAGGGGCGATTTAGGTATCATAAAAATAATCCAAAAATATATAAATAAGGGCCATTCTTTATTTTTTCAACACACCAATTCTCAATTCTCTCAATTTCTTTAATTCTCTCATTCTCAATTCTCTCATCTTCAATTTTTTATATTGATTTAAATTTACAATTATTCAATATTAACAAAAAAATGGCAAGTTCATATGAGAACACCATGTCCAATGTGCCAACTTAAGAGAGCGGGCAAAATATCGGTACACAGAGAAGAGAAGTTAAGTCTCGATCTTCCGATATTTTCAAAATTCATTTTCATTTAGTCGAGACTGAAAATAAAGGTCCAAGAGAAATATGCAACTATTGTGGTGTATCTTACAAATTTACTGGCAGTTATGACAATATGATTAATCACTTTGATATATATCATGCTGCTGAAATTGAATTTGATACAATGCAAACTCAAAGGGCATGTACGCTTCATCTAGTAGAGGTATGAGTTCTTTAGATTTATTTAAATATTCTGATTATAAAAATAGAGAAGAATTTGCTAAATTTACTTGTATAATGCATATTTCTTTAAGTTTTCGTGAAAAAAATTAATTTTACTAACTATGTTCGAAATACTTTAAATTATGCTGCCTGTAAAATGACTAGAAATACAACAAAACATCAAAATTTTAAATTATACAAAGATGATAAAATTATTTTAAATGAAATATTTAAAGATATTAAATTTCGTCTTTCTATTTGTTCTGATATTTGGAGTTACCATTAGCAAACACACTCACACATGGGTGTGACTTGTCATTGGATTGATATATCATGGAACATGCAAAAATGACTTATTGTATTTAGAGTTTTTGATGAGCAACATACTGCACAAAATATTTATAGAATGATTAAAGTAAATTTTGATGAATATGGTTTATTAGATAAACTTTTAGCAATTGGTTTTAACAATGCATCTGTAAATATTGCATCAATTAGAGATTTAAAATAAATATGCCAACCAAATTTGAGGGGTCGATTTTTTCATGTTCGTTGCACATGTCATGTCCTTAATTTATGTGTTTAAGATGGTCTGACTTGTTCATGAGTCATTTCATTATGGGATTCTAATTTGGTTTGTATTTTGGATTCAAAATTTACGCAAGTGGGTATCTAGAATAAATTTATGATTTTTGTAAAAATATTTGATATTTTGAAAAACTTGATTTTTATTCTATAACATGTGTTGATGTTAAAATTAATTTTGGGTGTTTTGAAAGTATTTTAGGGAAGGTTAGAAGCAATTAGGGTTAAAAACCCTAAAAACCTCCAGCTCTATGTTTCAGAGAGCTAAATGCATAGCTAAAGTAACATTTGAAATGAAAAGAAAATAATTAGAAAGCTTTTTTAGCGCACTGTAGTGCACACGGCGCTTGTTACACGCATTGAATTTTGTTTCCTTCCGTTCTTGAGTTTCCGGACTCCGATTCAGCCCCTGTTTTTTCCTATACTCTCGTAATGGAATATAGTATTTTATTAAATTATTTAAAATTACACCCATGCTTGATATCCATAGGTTAGACCCACTACCACTGTGCGGGAAACCGAACCGACCCTAAGGGTCCCACTTCCGCCCAACAGCAACATCATGTGTGGATGATTGGACTCGAACTGATCTGAGGCAACAATAAGATGCATCCGATGACTTTGAAGACTTTTTCAACAATGCATCTGCAAGTGCAAGCAGAACGAGAGTTGAAGGATCAACAAGCACAAATAATGATGATGATTGATGAGTAAATAATTATAATGGGGAACTATCTTAAAAATATAATGGAACTATATGTGCTTTGATTCCTCTCACACATAGAGGATATGTAGGCAACTTAAGTTTTTATAAATTTAACTTCAAGCTCTTTTATTTTATTTTATTTTTAATTTAATGTAATCTAAATTCAAATTAATAATTTTAAATAAATTTTTTAATCTCATTTTTATTTTAATTTTAAAAAATTATTATTAAAATTAAAAATTTAAAAAAACGGAACTAAACTGGAACCGTCTGTTTCGATTCCGGTTCCCGGTTCCACAATCTTGTTGAACCGGAACCAAACCAAAATTATCGGGTTCCACAAGTATGGAATCGAGAACTATTTTGTTCGGTTTCGGTTCGAAACCGATCCGAATCGTTGACCGAGTCTACTCATGTAAACATCATTTAACACAGAGAAAGATGTTAACATGACTTTTGCTTATAGGAACTCTATTTTTAAACTCATACCACTACATTTTCATTACTGAACTTTTGATTAACATTATTTATTTGCAAGGTTAGTTATTTATGCATCAAAGGTTTAGACAATACATAATTTTCATACATCTCAGAGAATTGGTTATGTCAGATGCCCTTGACATTAGCTTTCTTCCAGTTTCTTATATGGATTTGGAATATACCTTCCTGTCACTTGAGAACTTCAAGACTGTACTCTCGAATTCTCACAGACAGCCAAAGTTGGAATGTATAAAAAGGTCAGAGGATTTAACTTTTATGATACGAATCTTGATACGGTAGAGACAAATCCAATCCAAGATCTCGTAGACCCTCAAAGAACTTGTCCTTGAAAACCCTTGGAGATTGCCTCAGATGAAACATGCAGGCAAAAGGACGCCACAAAAGATGCAAACCATTTGATGAGTCTTTGTTCAATCATTGAACTTGGAAGAATCACCATTCTCTTACCAATGAAAAGTCACACAAAATACTATATTTTTTTTGACAAAAGAGTTATGTCCATTCATTAAAAAAAATATGGTTTTAAATAGTTACACAAGCCAAAACCCTACCAAAGCAAAAAGGACAAGAATAACATTAAATTAACCATAATCAATTCAAGCCCATAACTCTTAATTTCTAGCTTATTAAGAATTTTAAAAATAAAATAAAATAAACTAACACAAGGTTAAAACAAAATAACAAAATGAAATTATGCCTAAACACATGAAATTGATCCATTATGTTCATCGATGACATTTGTCAAGTGCATGAAACTCGAACCCTCTTCCGTGAAGTCCATTTGGCCTATAAGGTGCTTGTTCACTCCGACCACATGATATTAGACTAGGTCTGCCATGATGTCTTTGATCTTCTTAGCTTTATACCTTGTAATTGGTCCAGCTGGTACATGGATTGGATTACTGATGCTCTGGACCGATTCTGGTGCTGCTAGATTCATGTCCTAGGATTGACTATGAGAAAAATTTTTCACCCGTAGCAATGCTTAAATTCATTAGGATATTATTAGTCATTGTTGTATATCATGATTATGATATATGCAAATGGATGTCAAAACTGCATTCCCGAATGGATTCCTCGGGGAGGCTATCTATATGGAACAACCAGAGAGTTTTGCATCCGATGAGACTTCAAACTTAGATTGTAAGCTCAAGAAGTCCATTAATGGACTTAAACAGACTCCCCAAAGCTGGAATCATCATTTTGATGAGAAAATTAGATTATCTAAATTCATCAAGAACGAGGAAAAATTGTGTGTTTATAAGTAAATTAGTAGAACATGATAGTGTTGCTTGTGTTGTAAGTAAACAATGTCATTTTCAGTGGGAATGATATAAAAATGATGCAAAATATTAAGGCCTACATTTGCAATAACTTCTCCACGAAAGACTTAGATGAAGCTTCCTATATACTGGGTATAAGGCTCTACCGGGGTAGAGAAATGAAGCTTGTAGGATTTTCGCAATCCACATACATAGATAAGATGTTGGAAAAATACAGTTTTACTAATTGTAAGACAGTAAACGTTCTTTTCCAATACGACTGTAACGACCGGAAATCCCAACTACTGTTACATCGTGGGATGAGTGTTACATAATATAAACTATGTTTGAACACATATTCAATCATGAAATGACTTTGGGGACAATCGGTGAATTCCTCGAAATTCTGATACGAAACTATTTTTCCACTTCGGACAGCCCATGGTATTTGGGCCGTAACTTTCTCATACAAACTCCGAATTTTATGAATTTGATATCTTCGAAAATCTGAGATTGAGACCTACAACCTTTGCGTTGAACCTTTTTCTAAAATCGAACCAGAGACTAGTCAAAATTCCAACTCAAATCTCGGATGAATAGTGACTTCGGACCGAACTAGAAGATTCTATAGTTTTCTCCAAAATTTTGGTTTTCTTTCAAACTAAAACACTTCAAATTAATCATTTTAGCCCTATTATAAATAGAAGTACTATTCACTCATTTAAGAGAAAGAGAAGAAGAGAAGAAACGTGAGGCAAGAAGAAGAGGAAGAATAAGAAGAGGAAGAAGAAGAAGAGGAGGAAAGAGAAGAAGAGAAGAAACGTGAGGCAAGAAGAAGAGGAAGAAGAAGAAGAAGAGAAGAAGAAGAAGAAGAAGAAGAAGAAGAAGAAGAAGAAGAAGAAGAAACTCAAATCTTTCCAAAACAAGCCATGAGTGAGGATAGCAACTTACAAAGCTTGGAAGTTGAAGGAGAATCAAGAAAAATGAGATCATCGCGGGAACCAGGGCTTTCTTCAGCTAATGTGTAACGCCGACCAGATTCCAAAATCTATGAGTGGACACTTTCCTTTTTAGTTGATTTTCATTTCGTATTTTTCATATCAGACTTATTTTTACGCACTTAGGGCGTTAGCCAGGTTTATCACAGTTATTTCATGAAAGAGTATGTTTTAAGAAATGTTTTAGAAAAAGTATTTTAAAAAGCTTGAGATTTATGATTTTTGAGGCATGAGGGAAAATCCACTCAGTAAGTAACTTATCACATATATGGAATTGACAGAGAGGACATGTGCACATGTAGAGAACTGGGGGGACGACGATACATAACGCCCTCAGATCCTAGTTCAGGACTAGGGATTACAGATGCCCCTAGATCCTAGTTTCAGAGCTAGGAGGGTAGCATAGATCCGCACCCCCAGTTCTAGTTCAGTGGCTTGGGGATTGTGATACATAACGCCCCAAGACCACTAGTTTCAGGGACAAGAGTGGCATGCTTTGGGGGACGGCGATACGTAACACCCCAAAGTCATGGATTTCCACTCCTAGCTCTAGTTTGGCATATGTGGGGACGACGATACGTAACGCCCCCATACGTCAGGTTTTCAGAGACAGAGATCATTATTCAGAAATGGTTTTTTGATACAGATTTCAGAAATGGTTTTCACATACAGATTTCAGAAAAGGTTTCTAGAAAGAAAGTTTTCAGAAACAACAGTTTTATAAGAAACTTTCAGAAAAGATAAGTTTTACAAAGAGATTTCAGACGAGATTTTCAGAAAAGAGTTCAGAGTTTTCAGATAGGAAAATAGTTTTCATATAAAGCTATTTCTTGGATTTTATTTTAGAACCAAACATTTTCATAATAGTATTTCTGTTTTCGTCCACTCATTTAGATCGTATAACAGTCTAACCCCTCACTCTCAATTTTCTTGTTTTACAGGTAATCCCGAAGGACAAGCTCAATAGGATGGATACTGATAGCAGTCACTAGAGGGTTTGGTCCACCAGATCGAGTCAGAATTCAGTCTAGACGGTGTCAGAGAATGTCATGTAGCATATAGTTTGATTAGTAAAGAATTTGCATGTAAAGAGTTATAAGTGTCTATTACTAAAATTGTGATATATAGTGAATTTGAGTATTTAGTTAGAAAAGCATTATGCATTCATAAACGTTGAGTTGGGCATCGGTCCCGTGCATAAGTTCATACACGAGATAAGTTAATATTGTTAGAAAATCATAGGCTCAGGGGAATAGTACGAGCTATTCCTTGTCGGTAGCATCTCCCGGATTGGGATGTTACAAAGATGGTATCAAAGCATGATCTAGGGAGTCAGTGACTGCAATGGGCAGAGTGATGGGGTCCGGTATACGCATTATGTCTGGGATACCCATATACGAGGCATTACCTCTTCACTATCTGATCCTCGAGTACGTCCTCAAGTCCTATAGACAGGTTAGTAAGCATTCTCAAAGCTATTTGAACTTCTCCCCAACAAGTAACCCTAATTCTCACTCTAGTTACGAATCATTCCATGATTTCTCGGAACTATTAGTAAAGATTAGGTTAAGTTGTGAAACTAGAAAATACAAGTACTAAGAATAGTTATTTAAGGGAGTGGGAAAAGAAGCTATAAGAAAGGAAGAAAAGATACATATAGGTTAAAGCAGCCGAGGACAGAAAAATAAAGAGACAGAAAGGAATAATAATGTTCTAAGTATAACCACCCAGGAAAGTAGGAAGAGAAAGAGAAAGCTTTAAAGAAAGGTAAAGAATAAAGTCATAGATGTTTAAGCAATCAGAATCACATGGAGGTAAAGATATAGAAACATATAAGTAAGAAGGTACATAACCTTAGTACTAAGGAGAATAAAGCAAGTTAGAACAATAGTAAAATGTTGAGTTAACCTGAGTAAGATTCCTTCTTTTCTACTAAAATTTATTTTCTCATTAGAAAGCTTTTTCAGGTAGACCCAATAGCCATTAGTATCTCTTATAGATAGCAAAGTTTCAACCGAATAGCGAAAATAGTCAGAAAAAAAAGAGAAGTAAATATCAGGATTAGTTAATGGAGTTTCCATTAAAAACCAAGCTATCACAAAAGATGTAGATGTTCTAGGTACCCAAACCCAGATCCATGAGCAAGTAAAATGAAAGACGGAAAGAAAAGTGATTAGTTACCTTAACTAAAGAAATCGATATAATAAGATCTGACGTATCAAGATCTTCATCTCTCAACTATACTAGTCAAAGAAGTGGTCCTGACGGAGTCTATCTCATACCTACCTTACATGAGTAATAGACTCTACCAGGGTATAAAGTATAAGAAACAACGACGCTGACACCCATTGAGACGTAGATTCCTACTCCACCCTATACTAGCCGAGATAAAGGCAACCGTAAGAAAACTCGAGGAGCTTCTACATAAAAACAGAAATAGAAGACATGAGGAGATAGATCATCCAGAAAAGGACCTAAAAGTCTTCGAAGTTAGAAAAGAGAGGACCCAGTATAGTCCACAAACTAGACCGACCATAGTAGAACTCATAGATCAGATCAATGCCAATAAAAACCCACACGAGTTTAAGGAAGACAGACCCATAATATTGGAGGTACTCGGGAGTTAATAAGATTACCAGCACGAACAAATAAAAAATTAAATGGCATAGCCATAGCCGATAGTAAGGGCAGAAAGTAAAGACCTAGAAAATAGCCTATGCGAACCATCACCAGTCACAGTAGTACAACATAAAGCCAAGAGATAAGATAGGGAAATACAAAGCAGTAAGAAAGACCAATATCTATTATAGTAAAGATAACGTAATTTAAAGACAACAACGCATATGGGAACCTCAGCATAATTAAATAAGGTTGTGAAAACCTTAAGACCTATAGTAGTCATTGTAGACCCCAATAGAATGAGCGATGAAATTTTTGTTCAGTAACTCCGATCCCAGTAATTGCGAAGACACCTAACTAGACTATCGTTGGGCTTAAAACAGTTAATAGAAACTTGCACTTTCAGATCTCTAAGAAAAAAATGTATTCACCCCCAATTTATTCCCCAACGAGAAGATGAATAAGTAAAGAAGAGCATTGGACAAGATAAACAGATCATGTGACAGCCAAACCCAGAAGCTCAACATGACTTAGATAAGAATTAGAAGATTGTAATATCTCGAATAAGACAGAGTAGTTTATAGCCACAGTAAGTTTAGCCACATATAGAAAGGATAACTTGATCTGTAGAAGAGCAGAAATTTCTCAAGGAAGCTAAGGCTCCAAAGAGTAAGAAATTAAAATAAGCACCACATATCAACATAAGAGTAAGGCATCCAACTTATACAGAGCTTCCCACCATACTAGAAAAGAAAGAATTAGTGAGAATGTATCACCCAAGTTAAAGATACAATACTAATACCATAATAAGATGTAGAAGTGGAGTTTCCAAGGAAGTAGTGATCTAAGAGGGTCAAAAGATTGAGATAATAAGGAAAGCCAAGTAATAGAGAAAAACTTAGTAAGGAAGAATAATAATGGGAGTATGGTATGAGTTTGGGAAAGCATGAGCCATATGGAGGTTCTTAATAGAAGGTAGTATAATTAATAGCCATAGGTAAAATATGAGTAAAGCTGAAAAAGATAATTAAGATGGTTTTAGCAAAAGTACCTAAGTTTGGGAGCTAATATGAGATATGCAGATAAGAGAATCCTAAGCTCATGGATAAGCAGCACATGTAACCGCGGAACGAGTAATTAGTGAGAACACCGAAACCAGAAAACTCCAGGATAATCCCCACCCTCCCAGCCCTCATTAGATAACAGCGACAAAGATGAATCTCGATATTCTCCTCGAAATACTCCCAGAAACAAGTGCATGTGTAGTGAAAGGAGCTCGAAACATAAAGCCTTTGAGTATAGTATAAGAAAAAAATGGAAAAAGGAAAATAGCCCTAAGTGACAGATTTAAAAGAAAAGTTGTCTAGTTGAAGCGATGAAAAGATAAAGAACTAGTTTAGTAGTGACGAGGATATAAAATAATAGTGTTAGACATGGCTAGATACATGTATAGATGATATCCTTTTGGTAAAAAAATATAGATATAGATCACGAAACTTTCAAATATAGAAGGATATCGGAAGAGAAGTTAATAAGGTCAATAAGTCAAAGGTTTAGAAGTGGATCTGTTGAGATATGGTGACAATAACGAGAATATTGAGTAAGTGATGACAAGAGTGTGTAACAACAAGATTTCTCAGTATTGGAAGGAACTAAAGTTCTATTATGTTTCAACTCATGCGATCTTTAAGAAATAGTTAGTCATAGTTTAAGCTAACTAAACAACCAAGAATTTGGGATGGCCTTAGTCACAGGTATGGGTGTTTTGGCAGATACATAGTTTCGTAGGGATCGATGGGATGAGTTGCTATAATTTATATTCAGTATAGTGAGTGAGCCATCAAGGAATAATGTACATAAACAGACATCAGGTATAAATAAGATTTATAAATCGTGTGGGAGATAGTAATAATATTGCAATAGCAAGGAAATCAAAGATACAGAAAAGTAAACCAGAACAATATAACTGATGTTAACATAGTAATAAAGAACATAACTTTAGTATATAGGCATATATAATCAGGCTTAGTACATATACCTTACCCCGAAACTCCTTAACCAATCTAAGAGAATCACTAGAGAAAACTACCTTGATGTAACGTCTTAAATAAGGAAATCATCAGTTTATAATAAGCGTGCATGGAGAGATTAGTTATAAGTCATGAAGTCCAAAACACAGAGATAGTCATAAAAGTAAGAACTTGAAAGAGGAAGCTTATAAGTAAAGAAGGTTTAGTAAGGTGGAAAACTGAGAGGGTTAAATAATTGGTCAAGATAAGATAATAAATATTAAGATAAGGTATATAAAGTACAATAGGGATGCTTTAAACATGAAGAGTAACAAAAGTTCATAATAATATTTAGAAGTTTTTATTATCGCGACAAGGAAGTATGGAGGTTCCAAATCAGAAGAGAAATAAGATGAGTAGGATGTCAGGCCACAAACATTGTATGATTTTGGAACTAATATTTATGTGAATAGTTGAGATAAAGAAAGTCGAATATAGATAGAGGATTAGAAATGAGATCTCCCTAATACGTAAGAATAGTTAAAGTATGACAAAAGTTTTCCAAAAGTTTTAAATCCAGAAGAAAGATAAGTATAGCAGCAGTAGAAAGAAAGGTAAGGAAGGTAAGTATTGCAGAATCACAAAATATTCTTGAATCGAGACAAATCCGTGAATTAGACCACGGAAAGGATTCGAGGACAAATCCTATTTAAGGGGGGAGAATTTTTAACGACCGGAAATTTCGGCTACTGTTACATCCTGGGATGAGTGTTACATAATATAAACTATGTTTGAACACATATATAATCATGAAATGACTTTGTGGACAATCGGTGAATTCCTCAAAATTCCGATACGAAACTATATAATGTTCCACTTCGGACAGCCCATTGTATTTGGGCCGTACCTTTCTCATACAAACTCTGACTTTTATGAATTTTATATTTCCAGAAAGATGAGATCGAGACATACAACTTATGTGTTGAACAATTTCCAAATTAGAACCAGAGACTAGTCGAAAATCCAACTCAATATTTTGGATGAATAATGACTTCGGACCTAACTAGAAGATTTTATAGTTTTCTCCAAAATTCTGATTTTCCTTCAAACTAAAACACTTCAAATTAATCATTTTAGCCCTATTATAAATAGAAGTAGTATTCACTCATTCAAGAGAAAGAGAATAAGAGAAGAAATATGAGGCAAGAAGAAGAGGAAAAAGAAGAAGATGAAGAAGAAGAGGAAAAAAAAAGAAGATGAAGAAGAAGAAGAAGAGGAAAGAGAAGAAGAGAAGAAACGTGAGGCAAGAAGAAGAGGAAGAAGAAGAAGAAGAAAAATAAGAAGAAGAAACTGAAGAAGAAGAAGAAACTCAAATCTTTCCCAAATAAGCCATGAATAGGGATATCAACTTACAAAGCTTGGAAGTTGAAGGAGAATTAAATAAGATGAGATCATCGCAGCAACCAGGGCTTTCTTCAGCTAATGTGTAACTCCCGCCAGATTCCAAAATCTATAAGTGTACACTTTACTTTTTAGTTAATTTTCATTTCGTAATTTTCATATCAGACTTATTTTTACGCACTTAGGACGTTAGTGTTACTAACCGGTATCAATATGATCCAGGTGACTATCATTGGATGGCTGTGAAATATATCCTAAAATATCTTAAGGGTTCTAATGATAAGTTTCTAATTTATGGAGAAAATGAGTTACAGGTTAAGGGTTATACAGACTCGGATTTCCAAGTGATAGAAAGTCTACATCTGGATATGTATTTACCCTTAATGGTGGTACAGTTAATTGACGTTGTTCAAAATAAGGCTCCATAACTGATTCCATCACTAAGATGGAATTTATACCTGCTTCAAAAGCTGCTAAAGAAGCTGTTTGGATTATAATTTTTATCCTAGTTCTAAACATTATGCCTAGTATAATGGATCTGATCCTACTTTACTGTGATAATAGCAGAGCCATTACGCAAGGTAAGGAGCTGAGAGCGTACTCCAAATCTAAACACGTGTATAGGAAATATCGTGTGATTAGAGAAATTATCGAACAAAAGGACATAATAGTCTTGAAGTTTCAAGGACAAGACAACATAGAAGACTCACTTATGAATTCCTTACCTCCAAAGTTATTCGATAGACATGTGGGGGAGATGGGGTTGAGATACCATCTGGATTGACCCTAAGCAAGTAGGAGTTTGTTGGATTCGTTGCTTCGAGCACCAATTAGAAAAATATATTGTATGATATTTAATAATTAGATAATAATATAACTATCTTTTCATTTCGATTACTTTATTAATGGTAACAATTATTTTGTTATTTTCTCTCAAAATATGCTGGATTAAATATTTATTATTAGATATATATATATATATATATATATATATATATATATATATATATATATTTGTATGTTGATTATGACATCGATCTTGGAATAATCATGCAATTATATTGGATACTGGGGGTGGTCCGTCGTTGGGATAATATCGTTATTATAAATTATTTTTAAAAGATATATTCCCAGTCGTTGGTTTGGGAACACATTCAAATTCCTATAACCTAGAATACTATCACTTGTCGATATTGGAATTGGAGTTCCAATTGTCAGACCCAATAGACCGTGAGCGACGATAGCTCATATGGGTATTCGTTAGAGCGAATACTGAATGACTCACTGGATGATTCTTAGTAGTTGGCAGTGCACGCCACATTCAAGAGGAATCTCATTGAGTCGAGTAGCATATCTAATCCTCTACCTATATGATAGCATTTATTTTATGTGTGATCCTCCACACATAGATGGCATGCATATCAGAGACCTTTCATGGTCTGACCACTGGATGTTCGTTAGGTGTGGACCGATGCATTCATTAATCAAGTGCGGATCAAGATAAGATCTGTCGACTTGAATGTGTACCACTAATGAGTTTAGGTATCCATCATTTTGAGTCGTGATTCTGAAGACTTTATCCAAAACTGATAATCTAGGGTTGATCGTGTTTACATCGGAAATGGTGTTCTGATTTGTTATAAGGAATTATGGAACTGTCGACAATATGAGATGTGCAACTTGAAAACTTGATGGATAATCTGTGTTTCCTACACATGACTCGGATAACCTATAATGGAGGGATTGTTGATGAGTGGTAATTATATCACTATTTCCCACTCATTTAACTTAATATTTTGTATAGTTTCTTGAGTTTTTTTGAATATTTTGATGTGTTTTGTGTTATTTTGTAGATAAATAAAGTTTTAGGACTCTCTGGAGGTGATTTGGGGCCAAAACAGTGAAAAAGAACACAAAAGGACATTTTGGACATTTCACGTATCGTGACGTGCAGGCTGCGTCGCGACACCTAACGTGCGCCGCTCCATACTAACGTGCGCTGGGTCCACGTGTCAGAATCTAAGAAGTTTGACTTTACTAACGTGCGCCGTGCCACGTGTCACCATCACAACTGATCTGCTAATGTGCGCAGTGCCACGTGTCATTATCCTACGGTGCCGACAATTACCATCGCCACGTGTCACTCCATGTGTCAGCCACATCATCATCCACATCACCAGTTGACCGGGTCAAAGTGCCATGTCATCACCACGTCATCATAAGCTAATCACAACGTGCCACATGTCGCAATCCTACAGTGCCGACAATCACTTTCGCCACGTCGGTGCCACATCATCGCCACGTCAGTGCCACATCTGCATAATCATTGAGTTGCCAGCCGCCTTACCATGTGTCACTTTATCACCTTATCTGAAATGCCACGTGTCAGATAAGAATCTGAAGCCGACGAATCAGAAGCTAACACGTCAGCGCGTCGCGATGCAAGAAGAACCTTGCTCGTCGCGACGCGGAGGGCTTACCGAGGCCTATAAATAGAGCTCGAAATTTTAGTTTCAGATGTACCTTCCTCTCTGAATTCTCTGATGTAAATAGGGAGTTTTCTATCTAGTTTATTTTAATTTCAGTTTTGTAATTAATTTTAATTACGTTATGTAATAATAATAGTTTACTTTCTTTACTTTTTCAGTTTTTACTTTTCAACATGAGGAGGTAACTTCCCACTGCTAGGGTGAAAGTAAAACTTTTATTACTACTATTTAGATTATATCCCTTAAATATAATATATTCACTATTTAAAATTTGACTTAATGAGGATACCGCTATATTGGTCGGTTGGTAATTCATTTTAAACTGGTTTAAACCTGACTAAGCAAGGATACCGCCGGATTGGTTGGTTGGTAATTAAATATTCTTACCGACTATATGGCAGGTTCATGGACAAATTTTGATACCGCCTTTATGGCTGGTCGGACTTAATTTGACTTAATCAGGTTACCGCCTATATGGCTGGTTGGTAAAATCATCACAAGTTAATATATTATATTAATGGAGATATCTAAATTAATAGTGATAAAATTGGATCCCTTTACTCTAGCATTTTCTTTTATTGTAATTTTCTTTATTTACTTTCCAGCATTTTACTTTTCAGTATTTTACTTTATCTCTTTTACTTTTAAGTTTTTACTAGCCCTAGTTATGTGTCGTAACTAAGTTAGTTATCTAGGGTTGTGGTGAAGTCTAATATCACTGGTTTATAAGGAGTTATTTTGTAGTTTGGGTAATTTAAAGGTTTACTTATTAAGTCCTAAGCTTAATGTGTCTTGTTAATTGGCCACTAATAAGATTGATCTGGTAAATCTAAAATAAACTTGACAAATGAATTTTAGGTTTCAGCCTTAGACTTAATAGCCCACGATCTTCCTTGATGATAGATAACCCTTTAATAGATTTCCTTACAGGATAGACATATACCTGTCGGGCGAGGGTAGCCATAATTGGAACTTAAACTTAATGAATCCACGTAATTTGGTTGACATAGACATATGGTTCAATTGGGTTAAACTGGGTATTTGCGTCTGACCATCGACAGAGGCTTTCGCATAATTTTGTGTTCCAGGTTAGTAAACCGATTTATTACACAAACATGAAATAACCACTTCATCTTTTAAAAGATATTAGAAAGATTCACAACCCTAGATAGTTTCTTAATATTGAATTTTCTTAAACCTACTTTCGTGCAATTTTATTTATTTGTTTTTAAATTTAGAATCATCACCATTTCAAATCAATCAATCAACCTGTTAGATACTAGTAATCATTTGACCTCATAAAATTCATAGATCAAGTATTAAGTCTTCGTGGGATCGATACTTTTTATACTACTTGAACGATACGTGCGCTTGCGCTATACGCGTGTGATTACGCACCAGTTAATTGTTAAACATATGCGATGATCTTGGCTTGCATAGTTTGGAAAGGTCATTCGTGTTCTTCGTAATTCGAAGGTGGTCGATTTGCGTACATATGAGTATGGGTCATATGACAAACGTATTTGAAATTAGAAAGTTCCGCAATATGAAGTGTACTTTTTGAGCACTTGGGTAGCTAAATATATTTGATATTATAATCATCAATTAAATAATTAAATGTTATTGGATAACACTAATTATATGTTAGATCATTGAAGATTAATCATATTTCTTTAATGTTTAAATAAATTATTACATGATTTTTATATTATTATTTAATTAATATCTTTTAATGTAGAGAGATATTATGTCATTATAATATATAATCATATAGTGTGCTAGCAAATTGATATTTAGTCAAGTTGCAAGCTTCATAATTAGATTACACCTATTACATATTGGTTGGACCAATGAGATCTTTCCAACACTAAAGTTTATATTTGTTAGGCATATATAAAATAAAGTGAAGGCATAACCTCCATAACTTTACCTAGACATAAAATTTAGTGGAGAGCTTGCAAGGCAAATTACTTCACAAATTTGGAGGAGAAACTTTGAGCTTCTCAACAACTTAATCAAGATTGCTAGGTAAAGTCTTGATACTTTTCTTTATGCTATGTATTTTTCATTGATTTGGGATCATGCATGAAGCATATGGTGATGTATTATGTGTTGGATGCATAATAGCATAGATTTATATTGTGATGAGGTTAAGGATTGTGTATGGATGCTTTATAAGCATAGAAACACATGTTTCATGTTATTTGGTCAAGAAATGTTCATGTTGGACATGAAACACTAATTTAGGATTTGGAACTTTAGATGATGGTTTAGAACCAAGGCTACCATTCTAGAATCACTCGACCACCTTTAAGTGACCTAGAATTATTCTTAAGTTGCTTCTTTGTGGGATTCATGTTTGGTTTGTGATTTGGATTCAAAATGATGCACCTATGTATTTTGAGTATATTTATGTTTGTGTAATAATATTTCATATTATGGAAATGACACGATTTGTTCTTTAATAGTTATTTATGTGTATAATATATGTTTGATGTTGGTTATGATGTCAAAATTGGATTTAGGTCTTTGGTAGTGTTTGGAGAAAGTTGGGAGGTTTACGGCTTAAGTGACTTTTGGAAATTGCTCTTTGGGAAAAATTTCTACAAAGGCGCGTCGCGACGCGCAAGAATGAGTGTCGTGATGCTCAAAGAGCTGTTGCTCTTGCACTTGAGCATCCCAACGCACGAGCACTGCGCATCTCAACTCGCAAGCGTGAGTTGCGATGCGACGTGCTGAGAGCTGGTGCTTTCTCACTTTTGCGTTGCACGTCGCAACGCACAAGCCTGCGCAGCGCGACACGTACACAGCTGGTGCTCTCGCACTTATGCATCGCAATGCGCTCACCACGTGCGTCACAATGCTCACGTGCTAAATGTTTTTCTCCATTTGGAAACATTTGGACTCCGATTTGTCTCAGATTTTTTCCTACAGACTCGTATTTAAATATAGTATTTAATTTAAATGAAGTATTTGACCTAGGGTTTTAATTTTAAAATTTATCCACATTCATAACTTACCGTTCTAATACCGCTTCTGCTGCGCGGGACACCAATCTGACCCTAGGGGATCCGGATCCGCCCCAACCAATCTCACCGGCATGGCTTCGGGAAGTTTGACCGTATATTATAATGGATGTCTGATCAGATATATAATGAGTTTGAATGTATATTATGCGTGTACCAACTGCAGAAACATGTATCACTATAATAACATATTAAAAAATAATATGAAATAATAAAAGCTAGTTATGTACAATTGGCCTTTCGTATAATTATTTCCATGTGGTACGTAAAGATGTATCCCGAGTGCAGACCATATTTCCATCCATTCAAAATTAGCTATGAAATTTACTTCTTAGTTTCCATCCCATATATCAACATGGAACCACTATATACGGCCGAATATATTTTGACTTACATAAGTTTGACCGGACATATTGTGTCAGGATAATATTGTAAAACGAGTGAAATAACAATAAGGGTGCCCTCAAGTTGTACCTTATGTATATTTTGTTCGTAAGACGCCTATGAAAATTGGGTATTTGTCTACCATTCTAAAATCATTTGACCACCTTTAATGGACCTATAATTATTCTTGAGTTGCTTCTTTGCATGATTCATGTTTGGTTTGTGATTTGGATTTAAAATGATGTACATATATATATTTTGAGTATATTTGTGTTTGTATAATAATATTTGATATTATGAAAATGGCATGATTTATTATTTAATGGTTATTGATGTGTATAATATGTGTTTGATGTTGGTTATGATGTCAAAATTGGATTTTGAGTGTTTGGAGAAAGTTGGAAGTGTTAAGGCTTAAGTGACTTGTGGAAACTACTCTCTGGGAATAATTTCTACAAGGGCGCGTCGTGACACACAAGAATGAGTTTCTCGACACTCTGAGAGTTGGTGATCTCACTGAGTAAGCTTCGCAACACGTGAGCACTGCGTATATCAACTCACAAGAGTGAGTCGCGACACTCATTCTTGTGTATACTGGCAAATGACGTGGATGCTGACGTGGCATAATTTTTACTGACATGGCAGCTGATGTGTCTGCTGACTGGATGTTGATGTGTCGCTGATTGAACGCTGACTGGTGCTGATGTGGCATGATGTTGATGCCACGTGGTTGTCTTCAACCTTCGTCAGGCGCATGAGGCACATGGCTGGGACTAGTCTTCACTCGTCGGCGCGTGCAGGCACGTTCGGCATTTCTGGATGTCGATTTTGTCATTAGAAAATACCACCATGCTCGTCTTGACATGAACTAGCTGATGGTATCCTCAAAATTGATTTTTGACAACTTTTCAGAAACTTGAATTTTCCGAACCAAGTTTCGTTCTTCAGTCTTACGACCCCAATGTATAACCAAAGCTACTGATATCACTTGTTGTGATTCTCTGATCACTCTAGAGTGTGTTTGAAGGAAAAACCGAAACTCTATTACTTACAAGAATAGATTACAAAGTGTTTAAACTTTACAAAAACCTTCACTCTTTAACACCTTACCAAGCTTTCTACACTTGAAGCTTGCAAATTTGGGATACCTTAAGCTCAAGAATGAGCTATGTATTTATAGCCAAGGTTTGGCTCACATTTTCAACATTTCTATAGTGTTTTCCACCATTCACTCTCTAATTTCATGGAAATTGCAATTTTCAACGAAAGTTGCCTTGGCAGCTTCTCATGGATAGACCCGGCCAAGGTTCTGGTTCGGAACTGGAACCAAACCGATTGCAATCGGACGGTTCCGATTCCAACCGATTCCGGTTCCGATTTCGAAACTGGAACCTTATTTAACTGGTTTGGTTAGGGTTCTAGCCCTAACTGAACCGGTAGGAACCATTGGAATCGTTACAGTTCCAACCAGAACCGGGTTGGAACCCTAGGGTTCCAACTCCCAACGGCTAGTAGCCGTTGGGTTGGGGTAGGGAGTCCAACGGCTCTCTGCCCCAACGGTAAAAAATAAAATAAAATTTGGGGATTTCTCAAATTACCCCTAATAACATTAATAAAACGGCTAATTTTAGGGACATTTTAGGTATCACAAAAATATTCTTAAAATGTATAAATATGGGTCATTTTTCATTAATTTAACACCAATTTCTCAATTCTCAATTCTCTCAATTCCTAACAATTCTCTCATTCTCAATTCTCTTATCTACAATTACAATTTATCATTCTCAATTCTTTAATACTTTAAAATTTCTTAAACAACAAATGGCAAGCTCATCTGAGAACACAATGTCAAATGTGCCAACCTAAGAGAGCGGCCTTAGTATCGGTTCACAGAGAAGTTAAGTTGCATTCCTCGGATTTTTTCAAAATTCATTTTCATTTAATTGATGAGTGGAAAGTATATCAAAATTTGCCGCCCCTTTTACTTAATATTTTGTATAGTTTCTCGAGTTTTATGAACGTTTTGATGTGTTTTAGTTTATTTTGTAGATAAAATAAAATCGGGACTCAATGGAATCAATCAAGACGAAATTTGGAACAAATAAGGGCAAACACTGGACTTGATAT
This sequence comes from Zanthoxylum bungeanum, assembly GCA_019454045.1. Classification (NCBI taxonomy): domain Eukaryota; kingdom Viridiplantae; phylum Streptophyta; class Magnoliopsida; order Sapindales; family Rutaceae; genus Zanthoxylum; species Zanthoxylum bungeanum. Next base: position 130,424 of record SKCR01051204.1, on the reverse strand, counting down.
TTGGATTTTGGAGGTTGAAAACTTGAAATGGCGTTCTAACGAAGTACAATTTCAGAAATTTCAACTTTGTGTAATTTTCGTATTTTGGCCATAACTTTCTACTCTGATATCAGATTGAGGTGATTCAAGTTCCAGATTAAATAAGACGCCAAGATCTACAATTGTGACGTTCATAATAATTTCGAATTCTCAATTTTTCATGACATAAATTGATAAAATAACCGGAAGTGTGTTATGTGTAATTATTAGAGTCATTTTCAAAACAAAAAATAAAATAAAAAAATGGACATTGTCAAACTTCCACCAAACATGCTTGCATGTTTTGTGAAGGATTTGGTGCCATGTTTGGTTCCATGTTTGATGTCATGTTTGGTGCCATGGTTGGTGGAGAAATTGGTGGAAGCCTTCAGATTTGCCTATAAATACCAAGCTAAACTTTATAAATTTTTCATGTTTTCTTTGGGGGATTTCTCTATGAAAACCTAAAAGAAAGTGTCTTTCATGTTTATTTAAGTTTTCTTGTATTTTCTCTATATTTATTTAATAAACTTTTGTGTGTTTTTAATTACATCATGAGTAGGTAATCTCTTTTTGCTGGAGTCTAGGGTGAAACTTTTAATATAATAATTTAGATTTACTCCCTTAATTTAAATAACTAAATTGAATTAATTATTTACCGCCTATATGGCCAGTTTTACATTATTGGACTTAGTTTCCGCCTATATGGTCGGTTTAGGTGCTAACCTCGTTACCACCTACATGGTCGGTTTATATGATTTTGTTACAGCCTATATGGTCGGTTGGACTTTGGACAAATGACATTCACCGCCTATAAGGTCGGTTTTAATATAATTAATTCAAGAAATGATTAATTAATTGGGGTAAATATCTATTAGGTAGATTTCCTTACATGATCAGAATATACCTGTCAAGCAGTGGTTGCCATAATTGGAACTTAATCTTAATGAATTCAGAGTTTCTTAATTAACATAGGAATATAGTTAATTGGGTTACTTTGGGTATTTACATCTGACCATCAAAAGAGGCTTTTTGTATAACTTCGTGTTCCATGTTAATAAATCGATATAGTGCACAAACATGAGATAATCACTTCATCTTTAAAAGATATTGGAAGGATTCACAACCCTGGATATTTTCATATCATTGTTTAAAACTTAAAATTTTCCTTTGTTTTGTTTTAATTACTTGTCTTTAGTTTAAAATCACCATCCAACCAAAAATCAATCAATTAGATACTCGTAGACATTTAGCTTCATAAATTAATAGCTTAGGTATTAAGTCCTCGTGGGATCGATACATTTTATACTACTTAAGCGATACGTGCACTTGCGTTACGTGTGTGTATTTCATCGATCATTTTTTTGGCGCCGTTGCCGGGGACTTATTTATCTTTCACTATTAATTTTGGGGTTACATATCTTTACTTGTGTCTAATTTGTTTTTATTTCTGTTTTCTTGTGTTTCAGGTTCTCAGACACTACATGAGAAGAACCATAAGCTTTGAAATCCGTCCGCTTGACCCAGAGATTGAAAGAACCATCAGACAGTTGAGAAGGAAAAGGCATCAGAGCCAATAAGCACTCATCAACATGGAACTTAAACCTTTGGAGGTTGTACCACTAATTTCCATTCGAGACAGAACTATTCTGGTGGCTGATGGCTTCATTTCATGCATTGTACTTCCACTCTTACCAGAAAATACGTGTGACATCAAAACATGCATTCAGATGATACAACTGTCAGTTCAGTTTGGGGGGAATGCAACTGAAGATCCTAATGCCCACATCAGCAACTTCCTGAAAGTTTGTAGCACCTTCAATTTCAATCAAGCGGCTGAAGAAGCAATGAGACTACGTGTTTTCCCATATTCCTTGGAAGACAGAGCTAAGGCTTGGCTACATTCACTACCATCAGCTTCTGTCATAACTTGGAACACTCTTGCCACCAAATTTCTTGCAAAGTACTTTCCCCCAGCTAGAACTGTAAAGCTGAGGAATGACATCACATCATTTGTACAACATGATTCAGAATCCCTCTGTGAAGCTTGGGAAAAATACAAGGAGTTGCTCAAAAAATGTCCACACCATGAGATTGCAAAGCGGCTACAAGTCCAAACATTCTATAATGGACTTTCTGGACTAATGAGAACTACAATTGATGCTGCTGCTGGAGGAGATTTAATGGCAAAAGGAGAAAATTAGGCATGAGACCTAATTGAAGAAATGACCAATAATAATTCTTTGTGGCCAACGGAAATGAGCATGATTAAACAAATAGCAGGAATCCACGAAGTTGGAACCAACACAGCAATGAATTCCAAGCTGGAACATATGTGCAAATTCATGGAAACACTTAGCACGCAAGTTGTAAACATCGCCGATGCCATAAGTTTTACCATATGGAGGAGCACCAGAGACAAACCAATATGATGAGATGGTGAATTATGTCAATAATTTCAACTGACATGGGAATAATCTATATTCCAACACCTACAATCCAGGGTGGATGAATCATCCCAATTTTACATAGAGCAACAATTCAGGGCAAAAGAACAATCCACCACCCGGATTCCAATAGCAGAATAAAGGCCAGAAGTATGAAAAAGAACCAGAAACAAAAGAAATGCTTGCAGAGATATTCAAAAAGCAAGAAGTCAATTACGATGCTATATGTCAAGCCCAAACAGCATTCAATCAAAGCCAATCAACATCTATAAAGGCACTGGAAAATCAAATAGGACAACTGACCAATACTCAGAGTTACAGACTGCAAGGTAACATTCCTAGCAACACAGAACCAAATCCAAGGAACCGAGGGAAGAAACAATGTCAAGCCATTACTTTGAAAAGCGGTACTGAGATCAAAAAAAATATTGGAGTCAAAGCATCCACTGAGGAAGTTCCAAATGAAAGCATCGAAATAGAACCACAGATGGGGGAAACACAGACAAAAGAAAATGATCGAGAAAAATTCACTCCACCTCCACTTTTTCCACAGCATCTCCAGAAAAATAAACTAGACAAGCAGTTTGCTCGATTCCTGGAGATCTTCAAAAAGCTGCATATCAACATTCCATTTGCAGAAGTGTTAGAAAAAATGCCCAGCTATATCAAATTCATGAAAGACATTCTGTCACGAAAATGGAGATTAGGAGATTACGAGACAGTAGCATTGACAGAATAATGTAGCGCCATCATTCACATGAAACTTCCCTTAAATTTGAAAGATCCTGGCAGTTTCACCATTCCATGTACCATAGGCGAACATTACTTCGGTAAGGCTTTGTGTGATTTAGGTGCTAACATTAACTTGATGCCTTTGTCTATTTACAGGAAACTTTAGATTGGAGAAGCAATGCATACCTCAGTTACTCTACAGCTTGCTGACAGATAACTCATATTCCCGAGAGGTGTAGTGGAAGATGTATTGTTTAAAGTCGCCAAATTCATTTTCCCTGCAGATTTCATTATCCTTGACATGGAAGAAGACAAAGATGTACCTATCATAATCGGGAGACCATTTTTGGCTATAGGTCGAACTGTTATCGATGTACAAAAATGAGAACTAACCATGAAAGTGCAGGACCAATAAGTTACATTCAATGTCTTCAAAGCCATGAAATTCCCGAGTGATGAAAATGAGGATGAAAGTTTCAAAATTGATGTTGTAGATAGTATCATCCAGGATACTAATGCATTGTAACTTCCCACGGATAAACTTGAAGCTTGCATCATCGACATGACTGACAGTGAGCTAGATGATAAAATTCTGGAATGTATCAATTATCTTAACAGACCCTTTCGCTTCAAATCGACACCACATGTGGAAAGTTTGGAACTGCCGAGAGTGAATAAAGCATTCGATTGAAGAACCACCGCAGCTGGAACTAAAGCTACTTATGAGCCATCTCAGGTATGCATTCTTAGGAAACTCTTCTGATTTACCTGTGATTATTTCTTCATCGCTAACATTAGATCAAGAAGATAAGTTGCTGAGAGTGTTAGTAGAACATAAGAAAGCCATTGGCTGGACTATAGCAGACATTCGAGGCATTAGTCCATCATTTTGCATGCATAAAATTCTGATGAACGACGAATACAAACCCACAATGGAGCATCAACGGAGACTAAATCCAATCATGAAGGAGGCCGTGAAGAAAGAAATTATCAAATGGTTGGATGCTGACATCATTTACCCCATCTTTGACAGCACGTGGGTGAGTCATATGCAACGTGTGCTAAAGAAAAGAGGAATTATTGTAGTCATTAATGAAAAAAATGAGCTGATTCCAATAAGAACAGTGACAAGATAAAAAGTATGTATGAACTACAGAAACCTGAACAAAGCAACAAGGAAAGATCATTTCCCGTTACCATTCATTGACCAGATGCTAGACAGATTGGCGGGACATGAGTTCTATTATTTTCTGGATGGATACTCAGGGTACAATCAGATTTCCATCGCCCCAGAAGATCAGGATAAAACTATTTTTACATCCCCGTATAGTACTTTTGCTTTCCGCAGGATGCCATTTCGACTACGTAAAACACCTGCCACATTTCAACGTTGCATGATGGCCATCTTCTCAGACATACTGGAACAAAGTATAGAGGTTTTCATGGATGATTTCTCTGTGTTTGGAGACTTTTTCGACCAATGCTTGCAAAATTTAGAAATGGTGTTACAAAGGTGTGAATATACCAACCTGGTACTAAACTGGGAGAAATGCCAATTCATGATGGAGGAAGGCATTGTGATGGGACATCAGACGTCACAAAAGGGAATCGAGGTAGACAAAGCAAAGATCGAGACAATTGAAAAACTACCTCCACCATCATCTGTCAAAGGGATTCACAGTTTTCTCGGACATGCATGCTTTTACAGGAGATTTATCAAAGACTTATCCAAGATTGCTAAACCCCTATGCAATCTGCTGAAGAAAGACGTGCCTTTCAAATTCACCAAAGAATGCCACGAAGATTTTGAGATCTTGAAACAGAAGCTGTTCTCTGCCCCCATCATAGTAGCACCAGACTGGACCCTTCTATTTGAGGTGATGTGCGATGCTAATGATTTTACTGTAGGCGCAGTTTTGGGACAACGCAAAATAAAAATTTTCCATACCATTTACTACTCTAACAGAACTCTGAATGAAGCTTAACTCAACTACAAAACCACTGAAAATGAGTTTCTCGGGGTTGTGTTTGCTTTTGATAAATTCCACTCCTATCTGCTGGGTCCCAAAGTGGTGGTCTACACAGATCATTCAGCAATCAAATACCTGATCCCGAAGAAAGATGCCAAACCTAGATTGATCCGTTGGGTGGTTCTGTTTGTATGTATGCCCTAGAGCTACATGTGAAGTAAACGGTTTCTTGTGTTAAGAAATAAAATGATGCATTATTAATTTATCAAATTGTTTGTTTAATTTTCGCATATTCTATATCTTCATAAATACCGTAGATTACTTATGTACCTTCAGACTTGGTGTATGAGTGTCATGCACCAGAGGATTTAAGTCTGAAGTTAGTAATCTTAAATAGTCCATAGAGAGCAAACAAACCGGGTACTTTGTTTGTGGTTTATCTATAGCTGCGGTCCATTCTATATTTAGATGGCGATCTTAATCCAGATCATCCATGTAGAGACATGAGAATGGAGGCACCTTATATGATGTGATCATATAGGACTGGACCTAGATAGAAATGACATTCTTATAATATCTGTTAAATAAAAAAGTCATTTCGATCTACTTGATGGTCATATATGGATTGATCTTAATCCTGAGTGTACTACGAACTTCTGCATGGCGGGATATGTCTTTTGACTTACAAAGGTGAGGTTGGTGTAGCAATCCCAACCAATAACTACGTACTTTGGGGGCATAGTCTGTTATGTAGCTGGGAACATTTTACATAGACATGGAATTCACTCATTCTTACGAGAAGTAGATGAGTATCTCTCTTAAGGGTTGATTCGGTACTTGAACGATTTGAGCGCTCAAGTCTTTCTATTACAAATAGAAAGATTAATACTCATAACAGTGATGAATAAATCGTTCATTAGAGAATCAATGGTACTTAAGGTAAAAATAATTAGAGGGGTATCACGGACATTATGACCCGGCTCTAATTACGAGATATTCGTGAATGATCAATTCGTATGCAATGACTATATCGGTGGACACCGACTTGGTTCGGCTTAATATTTCATCTACGGCAATGAGAGTGCAACTTCATAATTTTAGTGGAATAATTCGAAGTTAATAATTCGGAATATTTAATTAAGAGCTTAATTAGTATTTCGAGATTATTGGAGCTCGGAACCGTAGGTCCACTTGGTCCCCATGCTAGCTCGATATACTTTAGCAGAGCTAATATAATTAGACGGTCCAATTATATACTCATAAAGAATAAATATTATTAATATGATTAATAATATTAAATACATCACACTTGAGACTTTATATTAAAAGTTGATATAAGGTATTAATAATTATATGATAATGATTAAATTAGAACATTAAATTATATATGATATAATTTAATAAGGCTAAGAATTATTTTGGAAACAAAAATCATCACCATGGTAGGATTCCTTATTGGATAAGGAATATGATTTGTTTATTTTGGAAGCAAAATCAAACTAGAAACCCTACCTTGGCCGAATTCCTTCATTGGTAAGGAATATGATTTGTTTGTTTGAGAAACAAAATCAAATCCTAATTACCTTATCCATGGCTGAAATTCCATATATGGTAAGGGATAAGATTTGTTTATTTTGGAAACAAAATCAAACTAGAATTCCTACCCTTAGCCGAATTTTGTGATGATGGGAGACTAGTGGTTGATTTTTTTTATGAAACAAATCACCCATAAGTATATAGAAAAATTATGATTTAATTTTTCAGATCTAAGGATTAGAAACCCTAGCCTCCATCTCTTCTTCAAGTTCTCAAGAGTTGAGAAAGAGAATTGAAGAACCTGAAATTATTTCGGTGTGTGATCTTAATCTCTAAACCGTTTAGAGATTAATTTATGAGTGTAGCCCACACTACCCTCCGTTTGTAACGAGACATAGCTTGGAAGACCTTATGACGTTGGAATAACCCTTCTCCCCTTCATCTACAAGTCACGGAACTGGGAAATATAAAACCCCACTGCCGCACGCACAAAGCCATTTTTGGGGCTCGGTTTTGTTTGATTTTAATTCGGGTTTTTGGGAAACACTTAAGGGTAATTTTAGGGCTGTGTTAGGACTGATTTTATCTGAAAAATCAGATCTGAACCATCACTGCAGTTCACGCAAATACTGCTTCAAAACAGTCCACTAATTCACTGCAGTTCAAGGGGCTGTTCGGGGACTATTTCGGGGCTCAAATATTGTCCAAAACAGAAGTAAAACATCACTGAACTCACTGGTGTGGTTCGGCTAAAGCAAAGGGAGAGCAGAAAATTTTTTCAAGTTCGATCCGTGAGCAATACCGCTTCCGCTGCGCGAGGGAAGGTGTTCCCTACAGGTTCTGCTGTAAGAATTTGTCGTAGAGATCTGAGACAGGAAAGGGACAGAAAACCAAGTGGCAGTGTAGACAACAGAACTTGACGACGCTATTCTAGGCTCGCGGCCTAGTTGGGAAGTACGAAATAACATGGAGTCGCCACCCGGTGTGAACCGGGACAAAGATTTATGGCCGCACTCACCCCTCGCAAGGGAAGACCTCAAATCGTTGGGTTCGGAATGGTCCCTTACTTATGTCACTTGTGATGATATGATTTGTGCAATTAATCAACCGAGTCTACTCAGTAATCATGCTCAAGGGTACTTAGATCTAACATGCTTTCACCCAAATAACTCCACGCAATATAACACAACGAGCATATTGAACCATTAAACCAAAGTAAACAAATAACTAATTAAACATAAACATAAACTAAACGAAACATCATGCATAAAGAATAAAGGAACAACGTGCCTAAATAACATAATCATGCTTTGAAAGTTAAATAACGAAACTAAACTATAACATGCTCAAATAAAAATTTGGATGAGACGAGATACGTGTATCTTAAGTGGTACGTGGCGTTGTATCCCGATTCCAGACCATACTACCGTCCATTCGGAATAGGCTACAGAATTTACGTCCGGGTTTCCATCCGATATACCACAAAAAGGGAACACATATCCCGCTCATCCAACAATCACATCATGCCTCAGACGACTCTCATGTGATAATATATTAAAAGAAATAAAAATAAACGAAAGATAATAAATAAAAAAGGTGCCCTCAGGTCTAACCTCTATTGTTGTGTCAAGAAAGGGCGTTACACGTCCGTTGGAAGGGTGATTGATCCGATGCTTTTTCGGTTTATCTACTCAACGTCTTTCCTCACTGTTTCGGGGTTCGGGTTGTTGTTTTCACTCCGTTTCGCTGCTGTTTTAAGGGTATTTTCTGGTCATTATTTTGGGTAGTTTCAGGGACTGTTTTGGGTAGTTTCGGGGACTGTTTTAGGGGCTAAATAGTGCAGTTTTTTGGTGCGGGTTTAGGTCAGTTTCTAGGTGATTTCAGGGGTGTTTTCCAGGTCTAATATTACGACAAAGTGGACAGTGCAGTGGGCTTTAAGGGCGTGCAGTTTGGTGTGTGCAATGGGCTTAAAAGACAGTGCAGTGCAAGGAAGATTAGGCAGCAGTTTGGGCAGTTTGTAGGGGGTTTTGCGGCAGTGAGTAAGGGCTGATGGTGGGGATATTAATCACGGCAATGGAGGGCTGATGGTTTGGCTGAACTGGTAGTGGATGGGACGGTAATGGAGAACTGTTTTGGGGGAATAAGTCACGGAAATGTAGGGTCTCGGTGTATTAGTGTGGGCGGTAATTGGAGTCTTTTGGTGTAAATTATATGTGTGAACTAGTAAGGGAGAGTGAGGACCAGGGGTTGGCTTGTGCGTTATTTTGGTTCAGGGTTTGACTAGAGTGGTGAGAGCATGTGGCGTGACGGGCTGCAGGCTTTTTGAAGATTTTTCCGAGAGTTGCTAGGCTAGGGTTCATGTGTTGAGTGGCTTGGTTACGCGATGAGTGAAGGTGTGTGTGATGTGAAGAAAAGGGTTTGTGAGCGTGAGTGAGGGGCTGTTAACTGACGTAAAATAAATGGGGGCAGGTAGCGTGTGCTGCTGGTTACGTGAGCTGCTAGGGGCGTATTTGGGTTTGTTGTTTGACAGTCAGAGGCTGCATGTGGGGTTAGGGTTCATTGCTCATGAAGGTAGTTAGGACGTGATGAAGGGGCTACTTCGTGAAGGGCTTATTTTCTTTGTATTTTCGTGAGGATTAGCCAACCAGCCCGGGTTTGGATGTGTGGGTTAAGGGTTATTTTTATAGGCCAATGGAGGGGATTTACCTTGTTGGAGAAGGAATAGGATTTGTGTATTAATTGGGGATATCTTTTAATTTAGTATATGGTAAGGAAATCTTTTAATTAGGGGAATTGATTTGATTTGTTCTTTTTAATTAAGGATATGATTTATTTAAATTGGTAGGTAATTTAATTAAATTAGGAATGTGATTTATTTTAATTAGGAATGTTATTTATGGAATTTAATTTGTATATTTTAATTTGGGAAAGGAATTTAATTCGTGACATGTGTTTTAATTTAATTTAATTTAAGTTTAATTTAATTGGTTTTAATTTAATTTGTGACATGTATTTTAAATGTTTTAATTATTTTTGGATGTGATTTAATGGGTTTGGTGTATTTAAAAACAGAGGTCCAACAAGCGAACCTGAAGCGAAACAAGCGAGTTAAATTTGAAAAAATGCTAATTTCCAACTTTACCCTTCCAACGTCCATTTCCCGCGGCTTTCACAACTAAAGTGGTAGTGTCTCCATACGAGACTCATCATCGGGCTGATATGCAAAAATGCAATGCCTACAGTCGCCCCCACTTTAATGGGACTTGTGCAGTGTCTGACCATGACAATCGTATCAAAGTACGTGCAATGCATTTTTACTTACCTGGCTCGCCAGCTGTCACCTGGTATGCCTGCTGTGCTGAGTTGATAGTGATAAACCTCGTACCTAGGGTGTTGCGGTAGTCCACAATGCCAAACTTGGCGTGCTAAACCCCGTACCTAGGGTGTCACGGTAGTCCACGGTAGTCCACATACTCAACGGTAGTCCACATACTCCTCGGTAGTCCACATAGTCCACATACTCCACGGTAGTCCACGGTAGTCCACATACTCCACGGTAGTCCATGGTAGTCCACATAGTCCACATACTCCACGGTAGTCCACATAGTCCACATACTCCTCGGTAGTCCACGGTAGTCCATATAGTCCACATACTCCTCGGTAGTCCACGGTAGTCCACGGTAGTCCACATAGTCCACATACTCCACATACTCCACGGTAGTCCACATACTCCACGGTAGTCCACGGTAGTCCACATACTCCACGATAGTCCACATAGTCCACATACTCTTCGGTAGTCCACGGTAGTCTACATACTCCACGGTAGTCCACATACTCCTCGGTAGTCCACGGTAGTCCACATACTCCACGGTAGTCCACATAGTCCACATACTCCACATGCCATTCCTGGCATGCTAAACCCCGTACATAGGGTGTCGTGGTAGTCCACAATAGTCCACATGCCGTACTTGGCGTGCTAACCCCGTACCTAGGGTGTCGCTGTGGTCTGAATGTCGTACCTGGCGTTCTAACCCCGTACCTAGGGTGTCGCAGTTGTCCGAATGCTAACCCCGTACCTAGGGTGTCGCAGTGATGTCTCCGTACCTAGAGAGCCATAAAATGTCTGAGTGCTAACCCCGTACCTAGGGTGTCGCGGTGACGCCTCCGTACCTAGAGTGCCACAAATGTCTGAATGCTAACCCCGTACCTAGGATTTCGCGGTGACATCTCTGTACCTAGAGAGCCACAAAATGTCTGAGTGCTAACCCCGTACCTAGGGTGTCGCAGTGACGTCTCCATACCTAGAGAGCCACAAAATGTCTGAATGCTAACCCCGTACCTAGGGTGTCGCGGTGACGTCTCCATACCTAGAGAGCCAAAAATATCTGAGTGCTAACCCCGTACCTTGGGTGTCGCGGTGACGCCTCCGTACCTAGAGTGCCATAAATGTCTGAATGCAAACCCCATACCTAGGGTGTCGCAGTGACGTCTCTGTACCTAGAGAGCCATAAATGTCTGAGTGCTAACCCCGTACCTAGGGTGTCGCGGTGACGCCTCCGTACCTAGAGTGCCACAAATTTCTGAGTGCTAACCCCGTACCTAGGGTGATCTTATATCTCCATACCCGGAGTGCCGTACCTGGCTGATCTGATATCTCCATACCTGGAGTGTCGTACTTGGCCGATCTGATATCTCCATACCCGGAGTGTCGTACCTGGCTGATCTGATACTGATGTCTCCATACCCGGAGTGCCATACCCGGAAAAACTGATGCTGATAATGATGTGGGCCTCGCCCCCAGAGTGCCATACCCGGTGTGTCCATTTCCGGACTGTATCTTGTGAGGTGGTCCATTCCCGAATCGTTTCTCCATTCTCGGAGTGCCATTCTCGGTGTGCCATTCTCGGCGTGTCCATTACCGGACTGTATCTCCGTTCTCGGAGTGCCATTTCGCATGCCATTCGGCGTGCTTATTCTCGAGCTGTCCATTCCCAGACTATATCTCCATTCTCGGAGTGCCATTCCCGGCGTGCCATTCTCGAACTCTGATCCATTCTCGGATTACCATTCTCGGCTTGTCCATTCTCGAACTTTGATCAATTCTCGGATTACCATACCTAGCAGAACTGATCTTATGTAATGTGGGCCTCGCCCTTAGAATGTCATACCCGGTAAACTGATATTGAACCAATTTGGGCCTCCCCCCATAATGCCATACCCGACAATGCTGATACTGATGCTAATGTGGGCCTTGCCCCCAGACTGATGCTGATGTGGGCCTCACCCTCATACTGATGCTGATGTGGGCCTTGCCCCTAGAATGATACAGATGTGGGCCTCAGCCTTAGGATTCATCCCCAAAAATTATAATGATGCCAATGTAGGCCTCATCTCTGTGACTCATCCCCAAAACTGATACTGATGTGGGCCTCGAACCTAGGACTCATCCCCAAAACTGTTGATGTGGGCCTCGACCCTGGAACTTATCCCCAAAACTGATACTGACGTAGGCCTCAACCCTGGGATTCTTTCCTGAAACTACTGACAATGTGGGCCTCGACCCTCTGGGATTCATTCTCGAAAACTACTGATATGGGCCTCAACCCTAGGATTCATTCCAACACTCTGACGATGTGGGCCTCGACCCTGGGATTCATCCCCAAAATTGAAACTGATATGGGCCTCAACCCTGGGACTCATCCCCAAAACTACTACTCATATGTTGCTGATTCTGGTTGGCTTGTCTTTGCCACTTTTTTTTTCTTCTTTGAAACCTGTGAAAAATAAAACAAACACAAAAAAGAATGCAAAATATGTTACGTGTATGCATGCATGAATGATTTTCCTATCCCGCTGGGTTAGGTTTTTCCGCTAGTTCTCCAGGTGATTGCTCGGCCTTCTCTCTAGTCTCATGACTCAATATCTTGTTACGTCCTTGATTTGCGATGTGGTAGACTGGTCGCCCCCAGTCTTTGATTTAGCTTTCTGCTTTCCGCTGCTTACACTAGGTCAAGGTGAACCATATGGTGGGGCCTTCCATATCATCATACTATGCTACGAAATAGTCCCAATAGTTATACATATCATCGTCCTCAAAGAATGCGCAGTAATGAAACCAGAGAACCTTCAAAACATTCGATGCAACTCAAATCCAAGTCTTTGAATAAATGATCTAAGCTAGACTCAAAGTGTGTGTGTGTGAAGGTTCCTTTGCGGATTCATCCCCAGGTAAGCTAACTCAATGATTTCATTTCAAAAATCGGGATCGATGGGTCAAACCAGCCTAGATGTCTCAATTATGCCTGCAGTTGCTTTTCTTTGCTCAATGTGGCATGGTTTTCTTTCTCTTTTGTCTCTTTCTTTTTCTCTTTTCATTTTGAACTTCTTTTTTTTTTCTTTTTTTTTCCTTCTCCTTTTTTTTCAACACACCTACCCTTTAAGGTAGCATTTCTCCTCATGGTGGTCCTAATACTCGCCCATGGGTAGCTTCACGCTTATTGGTTATAGGTGGTTCAATTCTTTTCTTTAGAGACTTTTCTTTTATTTTCAACCATACCACACATCATAACACAAGTAAATTAGGATAGACATTTAGGCGAACGGTCATTCACCAAACTACAATTTCTTCAACTAGTCACTTTGCTAACTACTCCGATTTTCACCGCTAAGAACCTATAATCAAGTGTTTACGAGTCTAAAATAGATCAATTACTCAAATTATCAGATAAAAGCACGTCAAGGGTTTATCGTTTCTAAGGTTTCTCCCTAAAGCAATCAATTTCATCATCGGACTTATCTCTAACTATCAAGGACTAAAAACAAACAATTTTTTTTTTCTTTTTTTTTTCTCTTTTTTTTTCTCTTTTTTTTCTTTTTTTCTCTTTTTTTTTTCTTTTTCTTTTATTTTTTTTGGGCCCACCATGGTCTTTCTATCCTTGCAGTAAAGTTCTCTGTTTCTCGATTTCTTTTCCTCGATATTCATGTTTGTTAAACTCTTCTTCGACAAGTCTTCTTTTTCCTAACCCAACGGATATCTACGATGGCTTTTAAGACACAGTGGTTAATATGATGCATATATGCATGAGATGCATGAGATACGTGCGATGCATGTAATATATAAGTCATAAGAATTTTACACTAATTGGCCCATCAACATTTTAGAAACTTTTGGCTCGATTGCCATAAAGCACAGATTCGTCCCAGTTTAAATGGCCCAACAAGCCCATACCTCATGACAACAAGTCCAACTGAATCCAAATGAAAATGGTCCAAAACATAAAGGAATAATTTCTACTAGTTCTACGACTAAGGTTCACATGTGGGTTTTCGAGAGTGCGGACAAAGGCTCTCGCTGAAGAAGGATTGCCCCCAACTAGGACTCCCCACTCAAGGGTTCGAGCGACCAAGTGAGCGCACCTTTTTTATACCTTAAGGTACGTGCCAACAAGTTATGGTGTGTGACGGACTGTCGAATCGATTTCCCGTTGTAGATTCCCCAGAGGGAGGGTGGAGCGAGGCTCTCTAAAGTACCCAAGCCCCTTAGGCTCTTATCGCTTGGTGTCAGGAATAAACAACGAGTCTTCCAAACTAGTCTGTCACAACGAGCTACAAATAATGACTATCTAGGTGTCTTCACAGCTTTTCCTTATGAAAAGGTAGAGAGTGAAGGAAGACATCGAACCATTACCTAGCCTTAACAATGCTTTTGGTTACACCCCTTTCAACCCACGATAAACATGGTTAACTAAAGCACAAATCATACACATCACAAGATATGATTTCGAGGCCAATTCTCTAATATCCCCAGTGGAGTCACCAGACTGTAGACAACAGAACTTGACGACGCTGTTCTAGGCTCGCGGCCTAGTTGGGAAGTACGAAATAACATGGAGTCGCCACCCGGTGTGAACCGGGACAAAGATTTAAGGCCGCACTCACCCCTCGCAAGGGAAGACCTCAAACAGTTGGGTTCGAAATGGTCTCTTACTTATGTCACTTGTGATGATATGATTTGTGCAATTAATCAACCGAGTCTACTCAATAATCATGCTCAAGGGTACTTAGATCTAACATGCTTTCACCCAAATAACTCCACGCAATATAACACAACGAGCATATTGAACCATTAAACCAAAGTAAACAAATAACTAATTAAACATAAACATAAACTAAACGAAACATCATGCATAAAGAATAAAGGAACAACATGCCTAAATAACATAATCATGCTTTGAAAGTTAAATATCGAAACTAAACTATAACATGCTCAAATACAAATTTGGATGAGACGAGATACGTGTATCTTAAGTGGTACGTGGCGTTGTATCCCGAGTGCAGACCATACTACCGTCCATTCGGAATCGGCTACAGAATTTACGTCTGGGTTTCCATCCGATATACCACAAAAAGGGAACACATATCCCGCTCATCCAACAGTCACATCATGCCTCAGACGACTCTCATGCGATAATATATTAAAAGAAATAAAAATAAAGGAAAGATAATAAATAAAAAAGGTGCCCTCAAGTCTAACCTCTTTTGTTGTGTCAAGAAAAGGCGTTACACGTCCGTTGGAAGGGTGATTGATCCGATGCTTTTCCGGTTTGTCTACTCAACGTCTTTCCTCGCTGTTTCGGGGTTCGGGTTGTTGTTTTCACTCCGTTTTGCTGCTGTTTTAAGGGTATTTTCTGGTCACTATTTTGGGTAGTTTCGGGGACTGTTTTGGGTAGTTTCGGGGACTGTTTTAGGGGCTAAATAGTACAGCTTTTTGGTGCAGTTTTAGGTCAGTTTCTGGGTGATTTCAGGGGTGTTTTCCAAGTCTAATATTGCGACATACTGGACAGTGCGGTGGGCTTTAAGGGCGTGTAGTTTGGTGTGTGCAATGGGCTCAAAAGACAGTGTAGTACAAGGAAGATTAGGCAGCAGTTTGGGCAGTTTGTAGGGGGTTTTGCGGCAGTGAGTAAGGGCTGATGGTGGGGATATTAATCATGGAAATGGAGGGCTGATGGTGTGGCTGAACTGGTAGTGGAGGGGACGGTAATGGAGAGCTGTTTTGGGGGAATAAGTCACGGCAATGTAGGGTTTCGGTGTATTAGTGTGGGCGGTAATGGGAGTCTTTTGGTGTAAATTATGTGTGTGAGCTAGTAAGGGAGAGTGAGGACCAAGGGCTGGCTTGTGCGTTTTTTTGGTTCAGGGTTTGACGAGAGTGGTGAGAGCATGTGGCGTGACGGGCTGCAGGCTTATTAAAGATTTTGCCGAGAGTTGCTAGGCTAGGGTTCGTGTGTTGAGTGGCTTGGTTACGCGATGAGTGAGGGTGTGTGTGATATGAAGAAAAGGGTTTGTGAGCGTGAGTGAGGGGCTGTTAACTGACGTAAAATAAATGGGGGCAGGTGGCGTGAGCTGCTGGTTACGTGAGCTGCTAGGGGCGTATTTGGGTTTGTTGTTTGACGGTCAGAGGCTGCATATGGGGTTAGGGTTCATTGCTCATGAAGGTAGTTAGGACATGATGAAGGGGCTACTTCGTGAATGGCTTATTTTCTTTGTATTTTCGTGAGGATTAGCCAGCCAGCCCGGGTTTGGATGTGTGGGTTAAGGGTTCTTTTTATAGGCCATGGGAGGGGATTTACCTTGTTGGAGAAGGAATAGGATTTGTGTATTAATTGAGGATATCTTTTAATTTAGTATATGATAATGAAATCTTTTAATTAGGGGAATTGATTTGATTTTTTCTTTTTAATTAAGGATATGATTTATTTAAATTGGTAGGTAATTTAATTAAATTAGGAATGTGATTTATTTTAATTAGGAATGTTATTTATGGAATTTAATTTGTATAGTTTAATTTGGGAAAGGAATTTAATTTGTGACATGTGTTTTAATTTAATTTAATTTAAGTTTAATTTAATTGGTTTTAATTTAATTTGTGACATGTATTTTAAATGTTTTAATTATTTTTGGATGTGATTTAATGGGTTCGGTGTGTTTAAAAACAGAGGTCCAACAAGCGAACCTGAAGCGAAACAAGCGAGTTAAATCTGACAAAATGCTAATTTCGAACTTTACCCTTCCAACATCCGTTTCCCGCGGCTTTCACAACTAAAGTGGTAGTGTCTCCATACGAGACTCATCATCGGGCTGATATTCAAAAATGCAATGCCTACAGGCAGATCACTTATCGAGGCTCGAGAATGGAGAAACAGATGGCAACGAATTGACAATCAAAGAAACTTTTCCAGATGAACAGTTGTTTGCCATGAAAAAATAGAACTGTAGACATTGCATTTTTGTATAAAGCCCAATGATGAGCCTCGTATGGAGGCACTACCCTATAAGTTGCGAAAGTCGTGGGAAACGGACGTCGGATGGGAAAATTCAAAAAAATAAATACCTCCTCAGATTTAATTCATTTGTTTAGCCTCAAGTTCGCTCGATTAATCTCTATTTTAACTATTAGGCTCGGCCCAAAATCCCCGCAATCCAAAGAACCAAGCCACACGCCCAAGGCCCACCAAAACCCAATCCAAAAATAATTAAATCATATTTAACACAAGTCACAAATTAAATTAAAACCAATCAAATCAAAATAAATCACATTCCTAAATTAAATCAAATCCCTTCCTAATTTATATAAATCACCTACCAAATTAAAGAAATTCCCCCTCCAAAAATACAAATATCATTTCCTTAAACAAACACATCCCTTTATTGATTGATTTATTTCATTGTTTTGAAAATCCCATGCAAGGAAACCCTAGCCCACTCTTATAAAAAGAGACATAAACCAACCCTATTTTCCCCCATTGGCTCTCTCACTCCTCACGGCATCACCCAAAACAAATAAACCCTACTATCTCTTGTTGACTCACTCATCACGCCTCTCCCTAAGCAATCACCACTCACAAACAAATAAACCATAATCTCTCTATCTCACAAACAAGAAGTCCACGTACCCTATACTCTTCTCACTCTCTCCTTCACCAACACACGACATCACACACAAAAAGCCGAGCACACCATAATATAAGCCTGCCACCGTTCCTCATAAACAACCAGCCCTCCACATGAAAGCCATAAAGAACCAAAAAAACCAGCCCTCTCACCGACGCTCATAGCTAGCCCATCACGTGAACACCACAAACCCTTCAAACAAAGCCATAGCAATAAGCCCCATGCATATGTGAAGCCAACCACACACTGGCCCCACACCGAACACATGACAACAATCAGCCCCTAAACGAAAAAATCAACCCTAAAACACACGCACACCTTCAACATTACTTGCCTTGCCGATTCAACAAACAAAACATATACAAAGTGCCCATAACCGAAAAAGGACCAGCAACAACCCTCACGCGAACCACACTCAGCCCTCTCATCAAACGCAGCAACAAAACCATGAATAAATTATCCCGAAACCAGTCCCAAAATTACCCCAAAATCGAGCCCAAAATAGTAGCCTTTAGCACCGAAAATAACCCCGAAAGATAGCATGAAAACTGCAGAAAAAAAATGGCAGAAAACAGTGAAGAAAACTGAGAAAATGGTAGTGAAAATAGCGAAACAGCGAAGAAAAATCTTGAACCAGAAAACCAGAAAAGTTACGGAACACTTACCCTTCCGGCGATGACGTAACACACTCCCGAGAAGCGATTTAAAAAGTAAGACCTGAAGGCACCCTTTGTTATATTTTATTTTGTTATCCCGGACACAGCATGCTTGGTTAGACGTGGAATACGTCCAACCGGGCATGCAAAGTCCTATATTAAAAATGCCAAACCATTGGTCGCATCTCTTTAATATTCAGTCATTTATCTTCCTTTAATATTTCGCACTTAGCTTACTATTTATCGCTTCCGTTATTTATTGTTGTTTCATCACATGCATTATCATATTTCATGTATATATTGAGTTAATGATTGTGTTATGTTAAATGGTCGATGTTATCTTTCGCCGTATATCGGATGGAAACCCAGACGTAAATTCCGTAGCCGAATTTGCATGGATGGTAGTGCTGTCTGTACTTGGGATACAACTCCACGTACCGCTTGAGAAACTTTCAAGCCCGTGTTTCATTTTGTGATTTAAATTTATGTTTATTGTTCCGCTATTTATTTTCTATGCATTGTTTCTTCGTTTATGCATTATAATCTAGTGCACATGGGCTAATTACGTTGGTTTAAAGGTCCTCAATTTGAGGGAAATTCCTAAAGGCTACATTTACCACAATATTTTACCGCGCCTTTTCATTATTCCGTTATTTACCTTTTGCATATCATTACTTTGATTATTAATGCATTGTTACTTAATGCGCATGGGCTAATCACATGGCTTAAAGGTCCCCCATTTGAGGGAAAAAACCAAAAGGCTACCTTTACCACGATGTTTTATCATGCCGGACGAAGTATGCTTGATTGAATATGAAAAACGTTCAGTCGGGCATATGAAGTCCCATATAGATGTTGGCCTTGGTCGCATCTATTTTATTGTCTTATTATTTACCTTTCTTGGTTGTTATGTTTTCATTCTTCACTTTGCATTCATGTTGCATCAATACTTGAGTGTTGCCTTTTGTGGTATATCAGATGGAAACCTAGACATAAATTTTGTAACCGAATCCGAATGGATGGTAGTGCGGTCTGTACTTGGGATATAACTCCACGTACCGCTTGAGAAGTACTCACACACACATTTACGTCATTTTAAATACCATTTTGGAGACCTCATTCGAACACGTTATCAAACGCTACACGAACGCATGCATTCTGCCTCAGTCCGTTCGAACGTATTTCCGGACGCTATACGAACGTTCACATTCTGTCTCACTTTTGTTCGAATGTGTTTCAAAATGCTCCAAGAACGCATGCATTCTGTTTACCGTTCGAACGTGTTTTCGATTGCTGGATGAACGCACATGTAGTAAACACATTTCTTTTCATCACATTTCATGCATGTTTGCTTCTTTTGCCATTTCTTTTGCATTATGTACCTAATTACCCATTTTTATTATTATTATTATTTCTTTTACAGTTATTATTTGTTTACATCTTTTTCTTTTCTTAGCTTAATATGTCTATGGGATTATGCATTTGTCTTCTTTATTTATTTATTTACGTTTATGGGTGTGCAATCTTGTGTGTTGATTACATTATCTTGCATGTGTTGCATAAAACTTGGTTATACTATTGCATAAATCTTTTCATTACAATTGGCATAAGTAAGAGACCATTCCAAACCCAACGGTTTGAGGTCTTCCCTTACGAGGGGTGAGTGCGGCCTTAAATCATTTCCCAGTTAACACTGGGTGGTGACTTCATTTATTCATACTCCAGCATAGTCCCCCGCGGGCTACTCTGTAATCCCGCCCGGGCCGTGAGCTCGGGCAGCGTCGCCGTGTCCACAAGGATGTCCCTTGGTATGTTGACTATGTAAACTATATAGTATCAGGAAAATTGCCTTTGGAATGGACACATCAGCAACGAAAGTAGTTCTTCAAATAAGTCAAGCACTATGTCCGGGATGAGTCGTACTTGTTCAAACATTATGCTGATCAATTACTAAGACGTTGTGTTCCATATGAGGAGGTCAATAGTGTCCTGTAGCATTTTCATTCATCACCATATGGTGGACACTTCAGCAGAAATAAAATTGCAGCCAAAGTCCAGAATCAGGTTTGTTTTGGCCCACTCTATTTAAAGATGCTTACTTATTTGCTCTTCAATGTGACAAGTTCCAGAGAACAGGAAATATATCGAGGAGAAATGAAGGACATCTTCAAAGCATTCTGGAAGTGGAGATAGTTGATATATAGGGGATTGATTTTATGGGACCCTTTGTTCCATTATTCGGAAACCTGTACATTCTGGTTGCAGTAGACTACGTCTCCAAATGGGTTGAAGCAATAGCACTGCCATCAAATGATTCAAAAGTGGTGATAAAATTCCTTAAAAATAATATTTGCACTCGCTTCGGAACACCTCGGGCAATTATCAGTGATGGTGGTTCACACTTTTAAAACAGAAACTTCGATGCACTCCTATCCAAATACGGAGTTACTCATAAAGTTGCCACTACCTACCATCCGCAGTCAAATGGACAGGTTGAAGTTCCAAACAAGGAGATTAAAAGAATCTTGGAGAGAACCGTTGGATCAACAAGGGATGAATGGTCTGCAAAACTGGATGACGCACTATGGGCCTATCGAACAACTTACAAAACACCCATCGGTATGTCCCCATATCGAATGGTGTTTGAGAAAATGTGCCATCTGCTAGTGGAGCTTGAACACAAAGCGTATTGGGCACTGAAGAAGTTAAATCTTGATCTACAAGCAGCATGAGAGAAAAGGCTCTACCAACTAAATGAATTGGAGAAATTTTGCCTACAGGCTTATGAGAATGCCAGACTATACAAAGAAAAGACCAAGAAATGGCATGATAAAAAATAGTACGCAGACAACTGGAACCAGGGCAATATGTGTTGTTATACAATTCATGGTTGAAACTTTTCCCTGGAAAGCTGAAATCAAAGTGGTCAGGTCCATTTGTGATTACTCAAGTGTTACCCTACGGAGTAGTTAAGATATACAATTCCAAATCCAACAACACATTCAGGGTAAACAGCCAGCATGTCAAGCACTACTGGGGAGAATCATTTGAGTGACAAAAAGAAAGTGTCACACTTTCAGATCCAGCCTAACGTTCGGGTAGTCATGTCTAGCTGACAGCGTTAAACTTAGCGCTAGCAGGGAGGCAACCCATGCAATTTGTGTATATATTCAGATTTGGTGTGGTTTATCTTTGTTTGTTTACTTTTTGTAGGTAAAGTCACATTTCAGGATGGAAGACGTTCTCGCAAATCTTCACAAGCAATTTCCTTCTCTGGCTCAAAACTCTCTGATGAAAGTCAACAAAGTTTGCTTGGAACGAATGAGATTATTGATGATCAAAGATATTCCTAATGGCATTTGTTGGATTATTGAAGCACGGGTCCGATTGGCAGGTGAGTCCTATGACTCTTTTATTTCATATTTGCCTGGTTTATGAAGAATCACCTATGCTAAGAAAAGAAGAGCTAAAAGACTAGGTGTTTGCTATAAATGTGCATGCATGACATGTAATACTCGTTGTCGTTCTTTAGGAATGGTGTCTGATAACAGTGAAGATAAAATTAAATTCATTAGGGATGGCATGAGTAAGGAGTCTTTGTATGACATATCATTGACTCTAGAGACGTATTCCAGTGGCTATGTGCATCACACAATTCACATGTTACATGCACATTTTCGAAAAGAAAGATAACATTTAAGTTTTAGGAATCTGACTTGAAAAGACCATGTTTGCCAATTTATAAGAAAATTGGATGGGAAGCTTATCCCTGACGCATAGATGTCAATCAAGCCGTTACTTCTTGTAAATAATATTATCTCTTTATCTTTATCTAATAATTGTAATTTGTTTTGTTATTTTCTTTTATTTTCGCCGACATAATCTAGACTTTTTGACTTTCACGATATATTTTTCTGATTAGTTAATAATTGTCATTTGGCAGGTACTAATGTTATTATTACTCACCCTTTTTCAGGTTCTATAAATTCATCTTTTCATTTCACTCTTGAAGACATCCAGATTTGAGAAAGAAATATATATATAAAAAAAAAAAACCAACACCTTAAAAAAATGGAAGCAACTTCAAGAAGATGATTTGTAAATATCTGTGTGTTTTGCGGTACTAGTGTCAGTTCTAAGCCAGAAATCGTTGCAGTAACACATGATTTGGGTAGAGTCATAGCTGAAAGGGATATGCACCTAGTATATGGCAGTGGAAATCTTGGACTAATGGGGTACATTTCAAGGGCTGTTCAGGTTGGAGCTAGTCAAGTTCTGGGAATTATCCTAAAACCTTTTGCAGAGACGAATCTTATAGGACCATCAAACAGAGATGAATGTATTGTCCCAGGTATATTCAAAAGACTTGTGGAAATGATTAACCGTGCTGATGCTTTTATTGCTTTGCCAGGTGGCTTTGGCACGATGGAGGAAATTTTTACAGTGCTATCTTGGGCGAACCTGAACATACACCTGAAACCGATTAGACTGTTTAACACTGATGGATTTTATGATTTTCTTTGTGTGTTTCTTGATGATGCCCGGAGAAATGGGTTCGTGTCAAAACCTGTAAAAGATATCCTCTTCACTGCCAGAACTTTCCATGATTTAATTGACTAACTTTTAGCCTTTGAACCACAAATTGACCCTATCCTTTCCAAGATAAACTGGTTTGATAATGATCGTGGTAAGAAGCGTCGGTTAAATCTGGATCTCAACCATTAATTTTCTTTTTAGATGTAGAATTTCAGCTAACCAGGTACTGTTTTCTAAACTCTTATTATACTTTTTAGACATTGGGGATAATGTCTTAATTAGGTTTGGGGGAGGGGAATAGTTAACTAGTATGTTATTTTTATTTTTCGTTGTGTTGTTTTTACTTGATTTTTAGTCAAAATTTTTTCAAAAAAATAAAAAATATTTATTTTTGTGTTTTTAATTTGACTAATCAGGTGAAATTGGTGTGAGATAGCAGTGTAATGAATTTCCACTCTTGAGACGTATCTTGAGACGTATCTCAACCTATTTCGTAACAAGTTAATTTTTATTTATTTCCTTTTCAATTATTTAATTTGTGAATTCTCCATAATACTGATTAAATTGGATCTTCGTATGCTCAGTTGACAGGTATTATCAATATGCATGGTAACATATGACCATGAGTTGTAATTGAAAATTTTGTAATATTCAATGCTCTAGTTTAATTGGAGGAAGCATCTAAAAAAGTGATGGAATAAAAAAAAAGAAAAAAAAGAAACATCTGAGATCCGAGTAATTAAGTCTGTAGGGGTGTTTTAACACCTAGTGCCCTAAAGCCAACTGACTTGGGAGTCACTGGCCCAAAGCTCGCTACATAGATTGAAGACATTGTAAAAAAAAAAAGGAAGATATCTGAAATCCGAGTAATTAAGTCTGTAAGGGTGTCTTAACACCTAGTGCCCTAAAGCCAACTGGCTTGGGAGTCACTAGCCCAAAACTCACTACATGGATTGAAGATGTCGTAAATAAAAAAAAAAATCCATTGCTAAAAAATGTGTGAATTCTGATAGAACTTTAGGACAAAAATATTACTCTCTTTTCAACTACACTTATGAATATTGTTGGCACAATAAGCTGATTAATACCTTGTTGATTGTATATATAGAGAATGGTAAAAATAATCGGAGAATTTACTTATTTGGTAATTTAGAAAGAAATAAAACAACTACTAACTGGGATAAGAAGTTTCACTTGTTTAGTCACTAACTTGTTTATTCTCTTTTCTCTTGTCTTTTTGCTTTTGTGTGCATTAGATTGACGTTTGTGGGTATCGTTGCTGTAAGCCCTCACGAGACTAAAACTCGTCCACTAGGGACACCTATGGGTTTAAAGGCTTGTTACATACGCTAAATGCAATCGTGATCCCTATGAAAGTGGCTTAGTTTAATTTTAATTATTTATTATATTATATTTTATCGAGGACTAGCAAAATGTTAGGTTTGGGGGTGTGATGGGTGGAAAATATATCAATATTTACCGCCCATTTTAATTAATATTTTGTATAGTTTCTCGAGTTTTATGAACGTTTTGATGTGTTTTAGTTTATTTGTAGATAAAATAAAATCGAGACTTAATGGAATCAATCAAGACGATATATGGAACAAATAAGAGTAAAAATTGGACTTGATATTTGGATTTTGGAGGTTGGAAACTTGAAATGGCATTCTAACGAAGTACAATTTCAAAAATTTCAACTTTGTGCAATTTTCTTATTTTGGCCATAACTTTCTACTCCAATATCAGATTGAGGTTATTCAAGTTCCAGATTAAAGAAGAAATTTTGGAATGTATCAATTATCTTGACAGACCATTTCGCTTCAAATCGACACCATATATGGAAATTTTGGAACTACCGAGAGCGAATGAAGCCTTCGTTTGAAGAACCACCGCAGCTGGAACTAAAGCTACTTCCGAGCCATCTCAGGTATACATTCTTAGGAAACTCTTCTGATTTACCTGTGATTATTTCTTCGTCGCTAACATTAGAACAAGAAAATAAGTTGATGAGAGTGTTACGAGAACATAAGAAATCCATTGGCTGGACTATAGCAGACATTCGAGGCATTAGTCCATCATTTTGCATGCATAAAATTCTGATGAACGACAAATACAAACCCACAGTGGAGCATCAACGGAGACTAAATCCAATCATGACGGAGATCGTGAAGAAAGAAATTATCAAATGGTTGGATGCTGACATCATTTACCCCATCTTTGACAGCACGTGGGTGAGTCCTATGCAATGTGTGCCAAAGAAATGAGGAATTATTGTAGTCACAAATGAAAAAACGAGCTAATTCCAATAAGAACGATAACCGGATGGAGACTATGTATGGACCACAGGAACCTGAACAAAGCAAAAAGGAAATATCATTTCCCGTTACCATTCATTGACTAGATGCTAGACAGAATGGCGGGACATGAGTTCTATTATTTTCTGGATGGATACTCGGGGTACAATCAGATTTCCATCGCCCCAGAAGATCAATAGAAAATAATTTTTACATGCCCATATGGTACTTTTGCTTTCCGCATGATGCCATTTCGACTACGTAAAACTCCTGCCACATTTCAACGTTGCATGATGGCCATATTCTCAGACATGCTGGAACAAATTATGAAGGTTTTCATGGATGATTTCTCTATTTTTGGAGACTCTTTCGACCAATGCTTGCAAAATTTGGAAAATGTTTTACAAAGGTGTGAAATACCAACCTGGTACTCAACTGGGAGAAATGCCACTTCATGATGCAGTAAGGCATTGTGCTGGGACATCGGATGTCACAAAATGGAATCGAGGTAGAAAAAACAAAGATCGAGATAATTGAAAAACTACCTCCACCATCATCTGTCAAAGGTATTCACAGTTTTCTCGGACATGCAGGCTTTTACAAGAGATTTATCAAAGACTTGTCCAAGATTGCTAAATCCCTATGTAATCTGCTGAAGAAAGACGTGCCTTTCAAATTCACCAAAGAATCCACAAAGCTTTTGAGATCTTGAAACAGAAGCTGGTCTCTACCCCCATCATAGTAGCACCATACTTGACCCTTCCATTTGAGGTGATGTTCGATGCTAATGATTTTACTATAGATGCAGTTTTGGGACAATGCAAAGAAAAAATTTCCATACCATTTACTACTCCAACAAAACTCTGAATGAAGCTTAACTCAACTACAAAACCACTGAAAAAGAGTTGCTCGCGGTTGTGTTTGCTTTTGATAAATTCCGCTCCTATCTGCTGGGTCCCAAAGTGGTGGTCTACATAGATCATTCAGTAATCAAATACCTGAACGCGAAGAAAGATGTCAAACCTAGATTGATCCGTTAGGTGGTTCTGCTGCAAGAATTTGACGTAGAGATCTGAGACAGGAAAGGGACAAAAAACCAAGTGGCAGATCACTTATCGAGGCACGAGAATGGAGAAACAGCTGACAACGAATTGACAATCAAAGAAACTTTTCCAGATGAACAATTGTTTCCCATGAAAAAATAGGATGTCCCTTGGTATGTTGACTATGTAAACTACATAGTATCAGGAAAACGGCCTTTGGAATGGACACATCAGCAACGAAAGAAGTTGTTCAAAGAATTCAGGCACTATGTCTGGGATGAGTCGTACTTGTTCAAACGTTGTGCTGATCAATTACTAAGACATTTTGTTCCACATGAGGAGGTCAATAGTGACCTGCAGCATTGTCATTCATCACCATATGGTGGACACTTCAGCATAAATAAAACTGCAGCCAAAGTCCTACAATCAGGTTTATTTTGGCCCACTCTATATAAAGATGCTTACTTATTTGCTCTTCAATGTGACAAGTTCCAGAGAAAGGGAAATATATCGAGGAGAAATGAAGGACCTCTTCAAAGCATTCTGGAAGTGTAGATATTTGATGTATGAGGGATTGATTTTATGGGACCCTTTTGTTCCATCATTCGGAAACCTGTACATTCTAGTTAAAGTAGACTACGTCTCCAAATAGGTTGAAGCAATAGCACTGCCATCAAATGATTCAAAAATGGTGATAAAATTCCTTAAAAAGAATATTTTCACTCGCTTCGGAACACTTCGGGCAATTATCAGTGATGGTGGCTAACACTTTTAAAACAGAAACTTCGATGCACTCTTATCCAAATATGGAGTTACTCATAAAGTTGCCACTGCCTACCATCCGCAGTCAAATGGACAGGTTGAAGTTCCAAACAGGGAGATTAAAAGAATCTTGGAGAGAACCGTTGGATCAACAAGGGAGGACTGGTCTACAAAACTGGATGACGCACTATGGGCCTATCGTACTTCTTACAAAACACCCATCAGTATGTCCCCATATCGAATGGTGTTTGGGAAAGCATGCCATCTGCAAGTGGAGCATGAACACAAAACGTATTGGGAACTGAAGAAGTTAAATCTTGATCTACAAGAAGCACGAGAGAAAAGGCTCCACCAACTCAATGAATTGGAGAAATTTTGCCTGCAGGCTTATGAGAATGCCAAACTGTACAAAGAAAAGACCAAGAAATGGCATGATAAAAAAATAGTACGCAGACAACTGGAACCAGAGCAGCATGTGTTGTTATAAAATTCATTATTGAAACTTTTCCCAGGAAAGCTGAAATCAAAGTGGTCAGGTCCATTTGTGATTACTCAAGTGTTACCCTACGAAGTAGTTGAGATATACAATTCCAAATCCAACAACACATTCAGGGTAAACATCCAGCATGTCAAGCACTACTGGGGAGAATCATTTGAGTGACAAAAAGAAAGTGTCACACTTTCAGATCCAGCCTAACGTTCGGACAGTCATGTCAAGATGACAACATTAAACTTAGCGCTAGCAGGGAGGTAACCCATGAAATTTGTGTATATATTCAGATTTGGTGTGTTTTATCTTTGTGTGTTTAATTTTTGTATGTAAAGTCACATTTCAGGATGGAAGACGTACTCGCAAATCTTCACAAGCAATTTTCTTCTCTGGTTCAAAACTCTCTGATGAAAGTCAACAAAGCTCGCTTGGAACGAATGAGATTATTGATTATCAAAGATATTCCTAATGGCATTCGTTGGATTATTGAAGCACGGGTCCGATTGGCAGGTGAGTCCTATAACTCTTTTATTTCATATTTGCCTCGTTTAGGAAGAATCACCAATGTTAAGAAAAGAAGAGCTAAAAGACTAGGTGTTTGCTATAAATGTGCACGCATGACATGTAATACTCGTTGTCGTTCTTTAGGAATAGTGTCTGATAACAGTGAAGATAAAATTAAATTCATTAGGGATGGCATGAGTAAGGAGTCTTTGTATGACATATCATTGACTCTGGACACGTATTCCAGTGGATATGTGCATCACGCAATTCACATGTTACATGAACAATTTCGAAAAGAAAGACAACATTTTAAGTATCGGGAAACTGACTTGAAAAGACATTGTTTGCCAATTTATAAGAAAATTGGATGAGAAGCTTTTCCCTGACGCATAGATGTCAATCAAGCCGTTACTTCTTGTAAATAATATTATCTCTTTATCTTTATCTAATAATTGTATTTCGTTTTGTTATTTTCTTTTATTTTTGCCAACACAATCGAGACTTTTTGACTTTCACGATATGTTTTACTGTTTAGTTAATAATTATCATTTGGCAGATACTAGTGCTATTATTACTCACCCTTTTTTAGGTTCTATAAATTCAGCTTGTCATTTCACTCTTGAAGACATCCGGATTTGAGAAAGAAATATATATATAAAAAAAACCAACACCTTAAAAAAATGGAAGCAACTTCAAGAAGACGATTTGTAAATATATGTGTGTTTTGCGGTACTAGTGTCAGTTCTAAGCCATAAATCATTGCGGCAACATAGGAATTGGGTAGAGTCATAACTGAAAGGAATATGCACCTAGTATATGGCGGTGAAAATCTTGGACTAATGATGTACGTTTCAAGGGCTGTACAGGAAGGAGGTAGTCAAAGTCTGGGAATCATCCCAAAACCTTTTGCAGAGGCGAATCTTATAGGACCATCAAACGGAGATGAATGTATTGTCCCTGGTATGTCCGAAAGACTTGTGGAAATGATTAACTATGATGATGCTTTTATTGCTTTGCCAGGTGGCTTGGGCACGATGGAGGAAATTTTTACAGTGCTATCTTGGGCAAACTTGAACATACACCAGAAACCGATTGGACTGTTTAACGCTGATGGATTTTATTATTTTATTTGTGTGTTTCTTGATGATGCCCGGAAAAATGGATTCGAGTCAAAACCTGTAAAAGATATCCTCTTCACTGCCAGAACTGTCAATGATTTAATTGACTAACTTTTAGCCTTTGAACCACAAATTGACCCTATCCTTTCCAAGATAAACTGGTCTGATAATGATCGTGGTAAGAAGCGTCGGATAAATATGGATCTCAACCTTTAATTTTCTTTTTAGATGTAGAATTTCAGCTAACCAGGTACTGTTTTCTAAACTCTTCTTCTACTTTTTAGACATTGGGGACAATGTCTAAATTAGGTTTGGGGGAGGGGAATAGTTAACTAGTATGTTATTTTTATTTTTCGTTGTGTTGTTTTTACTTGATTTTTAGTCAAAAAATTTTCAAAAAAATAAAAAAAATATAAAAAAATATTTGTTTTTGTGTTTTTAATTTGACTAATCAGGTGAAATTGGTGGAGATAGCTATGTAAGGAATTTCCACTCTTGAGACGTATCTCAACCTATTTCGTAACAAGTTAATTTTTATTTATTTCCTTTTGAATTATTTAATTTTTGAATTCTCCATAATACTGATTAAATTAGATCTTCGTATGCTCAGTTGACAGGTATTATCAATATGCATGGTAACATATGACCATGAGTTGTAATTGAAAAGATTGTAATATTCAATGCTCTAGTTTAATTGGAGGAAACATCTAAAAAAGCGATGGAATAAAAAAAAAAGAAAAAGAAAGAAACATCTGAGATACGAGTAATTAAGTCCATAGGGGTGTTTTAACACCCAGTGCCCTAAAGCCAGCTGACTTGGGAGTCACTGGCCCAAAGCTCGCTACATAGATTGAAGACATTGTAAAAAAAAAAAAAAAAAAGGAAGATATCTGAAATCTGAGTAATTAAGTCTGTAAGGGTGTCTTAACACCTAGTGCCCTAAAGCCAACTGGCTTGGGAGTCACTAGCCCAAAACTCACTACATGGATTGAAGATGTCGTAAATAAAAAAAAATCCATAGCTAAAAAATGTATGAATTCTGATAAAACTTTAGGACAAAAATATTACACTCTTTTCAACTACACTTATGAATATTGTTGGCACAATGAGCTGATTAATACCTTGTTGGTTGTATATATGGAGAATGGTAAAAATAATCGGAGAATTTTCTTATTTGGTAATTTAGAAAGAAAGAAAACAACTACTAACTTGGATAAGAAGTTTCACTTGTTTAGTCACTAACTTGTTTATTCTCTTTTCTCTTATCTTTTTGCTTTTATGTACATTAGATTGACGTTTGTGGGTATCGTTGCTGTAAGCCCTCACGAGACTAAAACTCGTCCACTAGGGACACCTAAGGGTTTAAAGGCTTGTTGCATACGCTAAATGCAATCGTGATCCCTACGAAAGTGGCTTAGTTTAATTTTAATTATTTATTATATTATATTTTATTATTTTGCTCGAGGACTAGCAAAATGTTAGGTTTGGGGGTGTGATGAGTGGAAAATATATCAATATTTACCGTCCATTTTACTTAATATTTTGCATAGTTTCTCGAGTTTTATGAACGTTTTGTTGTGTTTTAATTTATTTTGCAGATAAAATAAAATCGAGACTCAATGGAATCAATCAATATGAAATATGGAACAAATAAGGGCAAAAACTGGACTTGATATTTAGATTTTGGAGGTTGGAAACTTACAATGACATTTTAACGAAGTACAATTTCAGAAATTTCATCTTTGTGTAATTTTCGTATTTTGGCCATAACTTTCTACTCCGATATCGGACTGAGGTGATTCAAGTTCCAGATTAAAGAAGACTCAAAGATCTACAACTGTGAAGTTCATAATAATTTCGAATTCTAAATGTTTGATGACCTAAATTGATAAAAAACTGTAAGTGTGTTATGTGTAATTATTAAAGTCATTTTGAAAATAAAAAATAAAAAAAATAAAAAAATGGACATTGTCAAACTTCCACCAAACATGCTTGCATGTTTGGTGGAGGATTTGGTTCCATGTTTGGTGCCATGTTTGATGTCATGTTTGGTGCAATGTTTGGTGGAGAAATTGGTGGAAGCCTTTAGATTTGCCTATAAATACCAAGCTAAACTTTGTAAATTTTTCATGCTTTCTTTGGGGGATTTCTCCATGAAAACGTAAAAGAAAATGTCTTGCATGTTTATTTAAGTTTTCTTGTATTTTCTCTTTATTTATTTAACAAACTTTTGTGTGTTTTTAATTACATCATGAGCATGTAATCTCTTTTTGCTGGAGTCTGGGGTGAAACTTTTAATATAATAATTTAGATTTACTCCCTTAATTTAAATAAGTAAATTGAATTAATTATTTACTGCCTATATGGCTGGTTTTACATTATTGGACTTAGTTTCCGCCTATATGATCGGTTTAGGTGCTAACCTTGTTACCGCCTATATGGTCGATTTATATGATTTTGTTACCGCCTATATGGTCGGTTGGACTTTGGACAAATTACATCGCCTATATGGTCGGTTTTAATATAATAAATTCAAGAAATGATTAATTGATAAGGGAGTAATCTATATTTGAAGTATTAAAAGTGAAACCACTAGCTCCAACATTTTCTTTTATTGTTGTAATCTTCTTTACTTTTGATTTTTTGTTATGTTATTTTGTTTAACTATGCATTTTGTAATTTTAGGTGTGTTTTGTAACTAAAAATATTATCTAGGGTTTTGATAAATTCCAATATCACCATTTTATAAGTGGTTATTTTATGTTTTGGGTATTACATTGGTTTATTTATTGAGTCTTAAGCTTAATGCTTATTGTTAACTGGCCATTAATAAGATTGATTTGGTAAACTTAAACTGAACTGGGAAAAATGGATTTTAGGTTTTAGCCATAGACTGAATAGCTCACGATCTCACCTTGGGGTAAATGTCTCTTAGGTAGATTTCCTTATAGGATAGGAATATACCTGTCGGGCAGAGGTAGCCATAATTGGAACTTAATCTTAATGAATTCAGAGTTTCCTAATTAACATAAGAATATAGTTAACTGAGTTACTTTGGGTAATTACATTTGACCATCAGAAAAGGCTTTTGCATAACTTCGTGTTCCATGTTAATAAATTGATATATTGCACAAACATGAGATAATCACTTCATCTTTAAAAGATATTGGAAGGATTCATAACCCTGGCTATTTTCATATCATTGTTTAAAACTTAAAATCTACCTATGTTTTGTTTTAATTACTTGTCTTTAGTTTAAAATCACCATCCAACCAAAAATCAATCAATTAGATACTCGTAGACATTTAGCTTCATAAATTAATAGCTTAGGTATTAAGTTCTCGTGGGATCGATACATTTTATACTACTTGAGCGATATGTGCGCTTGCGTTATGTGTGTGTATTTCACCGATCATTAATCGATACTGCAAATGAAGGTTCAATAGCATTATGAAACCATTGTGGGGTTTCTTACAAATTTACTGGTAGATATGGCAATATGATCAAGCACCTGAAAAAACATCATGCTGTTGAGCTTGGACTTGATACGACGCAAACTCAAATGGCTAGGTACGCATAATCTAGTAGAGGTACGAGTTCTTTAGATTTATTTAAATATTCTGATGTTATAAATAGAGAAGAATTTGCTAAATTAACTTATATGGCACATTTTTCTTTAAGTTTTGATGAAAAACTTGCTTTTACTAATTACGTTCAAAATACTTTAAATCCTGCTACTTGTAGAATGACTCGAAATATAACAAAACGTCAAAATTTTAAATTATACAAAGATGGTAAAATTATTTTAAATGAAATATTTAGAGATATTAAATGTCGTCTTTCTATTTGTTCTGGTATTTGGAGTGACCATTGGCGAACACACTCATACATGTGTGTGACTTGTCATTGGATTGATGCATCATGGAACATGCAAAAATGACTTATTGCATTTAGAGTTTTTGATGAACAACATACTGGACAAAATATTTAAAGAATGATGAAAGTAATTTTTGATGAATATGGTTTATTAGGTAAAATTTTAATAATTGGATTTGATAATGCACCTGCAAATACTGCATCAATCACTGATTTAATAGAAATATGCGAACCAAATTTAGGGGGCTGATTTTTTCATGTTCGTTGCACATGTCATGTCCTTAATTTATGTGTTCAAGATGGTCTGGAAAAATTATCATATTTCATTTGATCATATTAAGAAAGCACTTAATTGTATTTAGTCACATTCTCAAGTTAGGAGAGAATGGGCCAAGTTTTGTAAATTAAATGGTATTAAACCGATAAAATTTTCACGAGATGTTCCAACACGTTGGAATTCAACTTATTTTCTTTTATGTCAAGCTTTACAATACAAAGATGCATTATGTAGTTTTTTTCTCAACATGTTCAACATATCACACTTTTTCGTATTTAATGGGAAATTTATGATAAAATTTTAGATATTTTAAATTTTTTTAATGATATTACAAATATTTTTAGCGGAGTTTATTATCCTACAACACATTTATTTATTCTTGAAAGTTTGAATATTGTTGGTACTCTCGATGAACATGTTGAAAGTCCTGATCCTAATGATATTGTTTTGTTTGAAGCTATTAATGTTATGAAACGAAAATGTTTATATTATTTTAGAGACATTCCTTTACTTTATCTTATTGCTGCTGGTTTTGATCCTAGATTTAAATTAGAAGGTTTGAATAGTGCTTTATAAGCTTACTATGGATATTTAGGAATATTAGATGAAATTGATATTACAAGAATAATAGCTAAAATAAAAATTGATTTAATAGAGTTATTTAGTTATTATATTAGAAGATATAACTTGCTATTAGTTAGAGAATCTAGTAGTAGCGAACCCGTAAAGCAAACAAGACTTAGCGCATGTGATCGTTGGTTATTACAATGAAATAAAAAATATAGGGATAACACGACTAATAATCCTGAATTAGATAATTATTTATCTACAAATTTAGAAATTTCAACTGAAAGTTTGGTTAGTAAAAATTTTCAAATCCTTGAATGGTGGAACCGACATTGACCCGCGTAAACCACACGTATAACGCAAGCGCACGTATCGTTCAAGTAGTATAAAAATATCGATCCCCGAGGACTTATTCCTACTACTGTTGTTATTAATTATTGAATCTATTTATTTACAAATATCTAATTAAAGGGAGAAGAGAATGATTGTTTGATTGGTTGAAAGTGGTTTTACAAAATAAATAAATAAATAAAAAGACAAAAGAAAATACTAAGGAAAATAACAAAAGATACAAAGATCTAGGGTTGTGATTTCTTTTAATATCATTTTAAAGATGAAGTGGTTATCTTAAAGTTGGTAATATATTGATTTATTAACCTGGAACACTAAATTATGTGTAAGCCTTTGTCGATGGTCAGACACAAATACCCAGTTTAACCCAATTGAACCATATGTCTATGTCACCAACCAATTATCTGGATTCATTAAGTTTAAGTTCCAATTATGGCTACCCCCGCCCGACAGGTATATTCCTATCCTGTAAGGAAATCTATTAAAGGGTTATCTATCCTCAAGGAAGATCGTGGGCTATTAAGTCTAAGGCTGAAATCTAAAATCCCTATGTCTAGTTCATTTTAGATTTACCATATCAATCTTATTGGTGATCAGACAACAAGAAGCATTAAGCTTAAGATTTAATAAATAAACCTTTAAATTACCCAACTATAAAATAATCCCTTATAAACCGGTGATATTAAAAGTCATCACAACCTCAGAAAACTAACACATAACTAGGACTAGTAAATTCATAAAAGTAAAAGACATAAAATAAAAGCTGAAAAGTAAATTACAATAAAATAAAAATAAATGCTAAGGTAAAAGGAATTACTTTTACTACTACTAATTTAGATATCTCCCATAAAATAATATATAAACTTGTGATAAATTTACCAACCGACCATTCTGGCGGTATCCTGATTAAGTCAAATTAAGTCCAACCAGCCATTAAGGCGGAACCAAAATAAATTTACCAACCGACCAGTCTGGCGGTATCCGTGATTAGTCAGGTTTAAACCAGATTAAAATTAAATTACCAACCGACCAATATAGCGGTATCCCTTATTAAGTCAATATTTTAAATAGTTAAAATATTATTTTTAAGGGAGATTAATCTAAATAGCAATAGTAGAAGAATTACCTTTCACCCTAGTTGAAAAAGTTACTTCAACATGGTGAATAGTAAACTGTAAAAAGTAAAAAGTAAATTACTATTATTACAAAAAGTAATTAGATTATTTACAAAACTAAAAATAAATAAAAAAAATAAAAATAAAAAATCTAGAGAGAGAATTCTCTCTAGAGAGAGAAATCAAGAGAGAGAAAGGTGTACAAAATTCTGAAATTTCGCGCTGAATTTATAGGCAATTTTTCACTATTCGGGCGTCGCGACGCCAAGGATCTCAGCGTCGCGACGCTGGATTCATCGACGTGGCACGTTGAGAAGGCGACACGTAGCAAACGCGGCTGACTGTTCACGCGACACGTGTCAAGGCGGCTAATTCTCAATTATTGTGATGACGTCATTGATGACGTGGCGATGACGTGGCGCTGACGTGGCGATGACGTGGCGTAGGCGTGTGTTGCATTTGTCGGCACAATAGGATTGCGACACGTGGCGACACGTGTCAAGTTGTGATTGGCTGAGGCTGACGTGGCATGTTGACTCGGTTGACCTGCTGACGTGGACGATGATGTGGCATGACACGTGGCAAGGTTGACTTGTTGACTGATGATGTGGCTTGACGAGGCGACACGTGTCAAGTCTGAGTGTCGGCAGCATATGATGATGACACGTGGCACGGCGCATGATGCAGATGGGATGTGATGGTGACACGTGTCACGGCGCATTTTAGCAAAGTCAAAACTTCTCAAATTGTTGACCGTTGACCTGGCGCACGTTAGCAAATCCGGCTCACGCTGGGCGTCGCGGCGCGCTGTGTTCCAGTGTCGCGACGCGCAAAAGACGGAAATATCCCTGTTGACGCATTTTTGTCCGGTTTTGCCCCAAATTGCCTCCAGTGCTGTCCAAACTTTATTTATCTGCAAAATAACAATAAAACACATCAAAACGTTCACAAAACTCAAGAAACTATACAAAATATTAAGTTAAATGAGTGGGAAATAGTGATATAAATACCACTCATCACACCCCCAAACCTAACATTTGGCTAGTCCTCGAGCAAAATACAAAATAAAATAACATAATAAAATTTAACTAAGCCATTTTCGTAGGGATCACGGTTGCATTTAGCATATGCAACAAGCCTTTAAACCCCTAGGTGTCCCTAGTGGACGAGTGTAGTCTCGTGAGGGTTTACAGCAATGATACCCACAAACATTTTACAAAAGTAAAAAGGTATTAAACTAATGCACACAAAAGCAAAAAGACAAGCGAAAAGAGAATAAAGAAGTTAGTGACTAATCAGGTGAAAATTCTATCCAAGTTATTAGTTGTTTGGTTTCTTTCTAAATTACCGAATAAGTAAATTCTCCGATTATTTTTTTACCATTCTCCATATACACATCCAACAAAATATTAATCAACTCATTTTTGCCCACAACAGTCATAAGTGCAGTTGATAAGAGAGTAATATTTTTGTCCTAAAGTTCTATCAGATTTCACACCTTTTTGTAGTAATGGAATAATTTTCTGATTTTTCTGATTTTTTTCTTTGATTTTTTTTTTCTATTTTTTATTTTATACAATACCTTCCGTCTATGTAGCGAGCTTTGGGTCGGTGGCTCCCAAACAGTTGGCTTTAGGGCACCAGGTGTTAAGACACCCCTACGAACTTAATTACTCAGACTTCAGTAGATACATTATATTTTGCAGCATCTTCGATCCATGTAGCGAGCTTTGGGCCAATAACTCCCAAACCAGTTGGTTTTAGGGCACTAGGTATTAAAACACCCTGACAGACTTAATAACTCGGATCTCAGATGTTTTTTTTTTTTTTTTTTTTTTTTTTTTTTTTTTTTTTACTCCATCACTATTTAGAGATGCTTCCTCCAATTAAACTATAGCACGGATATTACAAACTTTTCAATTTTAGCTCATGTCCGTATTTTTCCATGTAAGTTCATAATACCTGTCAACTGAACATATGAAGATCCATTTTAGTTAGTTTTAAGGAGAATTCACAAATTAAATAATTAAAAAGAAATAAACAAAAATTAACTTGTTTCGAAATAGGTTTGAGGTACGTCTCAGGAGCGGAAAATTCCTTACTCGGCTATCTTTTACCAATTTCACTTTTTTATTTTAGTCAAAATAAACACATAAAAATGCAAAATATTTTTGTAATTTTTTGAAAATTTTTCAATTTTTTTTGTATTTTTCGAAAAATTTTGAACTAAAAATAAAAACAACATACAAACTAAAAACAAGGTACTAATCAACTAAATCCCTCCCCCAAACCTAAATGAGACATTGTCCCCAATGTCTTAAACAGTAGAAGAAGAGTTAGAAGGTAATACCTAATCAGCTGAAATTTAACAGGAAAAAATTACCGATAGATTTATGTCCAAATTACGATTCTTACCCGATTGTTATTTGACCATTTTTCATTAAAAATTTTGGCAGAATCACCTTAAAAACTCAAACTTTCCCCAAAATTCACCCTAAAAAAATTATCACCAATCAAATCCCAACTTTGGTATTTGTCAGAAAAATTCGACAAAGTCTCCCCTGAATTTTGATTATCCAACACAACCTAAATCTATCAAATGCCACAAACAACTCCCAATATCAAACTCAATTTCTTCGCCCCCAATACTACGAATCAAATTCAACCATCCAACACTTCGTAATCCAATCCACAGTCAACCAATTCACAATTCAATTTTTCAATTTACCCCATTACCAAATCAATTTTTTATCAAATCATTACCGTATTTTCAAATTCCGATTTTGGCAGTGGTGGGTTCTCTCGGCTCTGTTGGTTTTGGCTTGGATTTCTGGTCGTTGGTTGTTGGACGGCAGTGATGGTCACGGCTCTGGTTTGGTTTGTGTGTTTCGGCTGTGGTGGGTTCGCGGCTTTGGGTTGAAGATCCGTAATGGTCGGTCTTGTGTGGTTCGGTTCAGGCGAGACAGTGGCGATGGTTGCGGCTGGGCTGATTTGTCTCAGTTTGGTTGCAGGTGATGGCTTCTGGTGTGGTTGATGATGGTGGCTTGGTGACGGCGGTTGAGTCACGGCCTCGGTGGCTGCTGAGTTTCGGTGGATTCGGCGAAGCTTGGTTCTTGGTGGCTGCTCACGGTGTGGATCTCGGCTGACGAAGACTCGGTCACGGCAAGGAGGTAGTGGCTCGCGGTGGTGATGGCTGGTTCGGTTCTGGTGAGATGGTTGCAGTCTCGGTAGTGAAGATGGGTTTCTGGTTTTTGGTAGGTGATTGGTTGAGGATGAAGAAGATGAAGAGTGAAAGGAGATGCTGGCCAAGCGCCCTGCTTATGTTCTGTGATTTAGAGGCAGCGTCGCGACGCTGATTTTTTTTTTTTTTTTTTTTTTTTTTTTTTTTGGAAAAACCATGTCTTGCGACGGATAAATCCATAGGGACGCCTCTTAAGAAGTGTCTTTTTACTTGGCCGTCTCCCGGATCAACTTTGTATCTTCGTGATTTTGTCAAATTTTTATTTTGAAAATCCCGCTTGTACTGGCCTCTTTTGTCCTGAAAAATTCCGTTTTTAATTTTTCCTGCAAAACTAACACACAAAATTAAAAAGTTCACACAAAATATTAATTCAACAAAATTGCATGGGTTGCCTCCCTGCTAGCGCTAAATTTTTCGTCTTCAGCCAGACGTGAATGAAATTCATCTGTTAAGGAGGTTTCAATGTTGTTTTGGATGTCCGATTAAAGACAATCCCGTGAGCGTTGCTTTTGAAGGGTCTCTTCCAACGGTAAAGTGGCAGAAATAATTTTTTCTCATTCAGTGCTCGTGCCACCTTTTTACTCCTTTTTGCTCCAGTGGTTCCTGCAAAGAAAGAAAGAAAATCAGGAGGTCTTGTATGGTGCTTGACTTGGAATGGAAGTTCCATTCTGTCAAGCTTCTGGTTGATATCTTTGATTTGTACTCCCCAAAAACCGTGATGTTTCTCCTGAATGCTCTGGATCTTTATTAAGGTCAACATTTGCTCCTCCATTTGCTCTGTTTCTTTTCCCACCTGAGGATGAAAAGATGTGTCAGACATTAGGTCTTCATCCTCTGATTCGGGTGAAATGATTGGCTCAAGTTATCTTCTTCAACATTTGT
Source organism: Zanthoxylum bungeanum (assembly GCA_019454045.1). Classification (NCBI taxonomy): domain Eukaryota; kingdom Viridiplantae; phylum Streptophyta; class Magnoliopsida; order Sapindales; family Rutaceae; genus Zanthoxylum; species Zanthoxylum bungeanum. Next base: position 91,062 of record SKCR01051204.1, on the reverse strand, counting down.
GTGAAAAACATTCTCCAAGATCTTCATTTTGAGGATACAGAATTCCATCCTCAATTTTTGATGCAGTTGGTACAAATGTTTCAGCTTCATCCTCGTCAGAATCTGAATAATAACAATCAAATCGAGACTTTGCCGGTTCAAGTTCCTGAACTGATACCTCTGGTTGTTGATACTGCTCAGCCTCCTTCTCTGTTGAAGTGTCATTGTGAAATGATTGGTACTCGAAGGTTTCATCAGTGTCATCTGGAACTGGTTCTTGATAGTATATCGTTTGGTTTTCTGTGAATTGTCTGATCTGATTTGTCATTCTTGTATGGATTCTGTGTTACTCTGAACTGTGCATCAAATCGAGCTGTCTGTTCTTTGAATATGTGAATCAATTGATCTTCCTCGGATAATTCTGGTTCTTGATAAGGATCGAAGGAAGATGGTGGATAAATGAAAAATGTGATTCTGTGAAATGTGATGGTTCTTCGTACCATGAAGGATCTTGATAATTCTGCCACCTGGATGGTAGTTGTATTCGCAATAATCGCTTGGGTGGTCACCATTACATATATCAAATCTCCACATTGAATTATGTTGAGGAAATGTAGTATTGTTTGATTCTGGTATCCAGTGATAATCATTGGGCTCGAAACAGGCCTCAGAAAAACTGGACTGTTGCTCCCAGATTTGGGGTGTATCTTCTTGTAAAGCACGTAATCTTTCAATCTCCCAGTAATGTTCCATTTGTTAAGTCACCTGAAATCAAAAGAAAGAAATAAAAATTACAGATAAAAATAAAGAAAATTAGATCAAGTAAATTAGATAGCTTCAAAATTAACAACTCAAGAAATATAAGTCCCCGGCAACGGCGCCAAAAACTTGACCGGCGTAAACACACACGTATAACGCAAGCGCACGTATCGTTCAAGTAGTATAAAAATATCGATCCCACGAGGACTTAATTCCTACTGTTGTTATTAATTATTGAATCTATTATTTACAAATATCTAATTAAAGGGAGAAGAGAATGATTGTTTGATTGGTTGAAAGTGGTTTTACAAAATAAATAAATAAATAAAAAGACAAAAGAAATACTAAGGAAAATAACAAAAGATACAAAGATCTAGGGTTGTGATTTCTTTTAATATCATTTTAAGATGAAGTGGTTATCTTAAAGTTGGTAATATATGATTTATTAACCTGGAACACTAAATTATGTGTAAGCCTTTGTCGATGGTCAGACACAAATACCCAGTTTAACCCAATTGAACCATATGTCTATGTCAACCAAATTATCTGGATTCATTAAGTTTAAGTTCCAATTATGGCTACCCCCGCCCGACAGGTATATTCCTATCCTGTAAGGAAATCTATTAAAGGGTTATCTATCCTCAAGGAAGATCGTGGGCTATTAAGTCTAAGGCTGAAATCTAAAATCCCTATGTCTAGTTCATTTTAGATTTACCATATCAATCTTATTGGTGATCAGACAACAAGAAGCATTAAGCTTAAGATTTATAAATAAACCTTTTAAATTACCCAACTATAAAATAATCCCTTATAAACCGGTGATATTAAAAGTCATCACAACCTCTAAAACTAACACATAACTAGGACTAGTAAATTCATAAAAGTAAAAGACATAAAATAAAAGCTGAAAAGTAAATTACAATAAAATAAAATAAAATGCTAAGGTAAAAGGAATTACTTTTACTACTACTAATTTAGATATCTCCCATAAAATAATATATAAACTTGTGATAAATTTACCAACCGACCATTCTGGCGGTATCCTGATTAAGTCAAATTAAGTCCAACCAGCCATTAAGGCGGAACCAAAAATAAATTTACCAACCGACCAGTCTGGCGGTATCCGTGATTAGTCAGGTTTAAACCAGATTAAAATTAAATTACCAACCGACCAATATAGCGGTATCCCTTATTAAGTCAATATTTTAAATAGTTAATATATTATTTTTAAGGGAGATTAATCTAAATAGCAATAGTAGAAGAATTACCTTTCACCCTAGTTGAAATAGCAATAGTAGAAGAATTACCTTTCACCCTAGTTGAAAAAGTTACTTCAACATGGTGAATAGTAAAAACTGTAAAAAGTAAAAAGTAAATTACTATATTACAAAAAGTAATTAAGATTATTTACAAAACTAAAAATAAAAAAAAAAAATAAAAATAAAAAATCTAGAGAGAGAAATTCTCTCTAGAGAGAGAAATCAAGAGAAGAGAAAGGTGTACAAAATTCTGAAATTTCGCGCTGAATTTATAGGCAAATTTTCACTATTCGGGCGTCGCGACGCCAAGGATCTCAGCGTCGCGACGCTGGATTCATCGACGTGGCACGTTGAGAAGGCGACACGTAGCAACGCGGCTGACTGTTCACGCGACACGTGTCAAGGCGGCTAATTCTCAATTATTGTGATGACGTCATTGATGACGTGGCGATGACGTGGCGCTGACGTGGCGATGACGTGGCGTAGGCGTGTGTTGCATTTGTCGGCACAATAGGATTGCGACACGTGGCGACACGTGTCAAGTTGTGATTGGCTGAGGCTGACGTGGCATGTTGACTCGGTTGACCTGCTGACGTGGACGATGATGTGGCATGACACGTGGCAAGGTTGACTTGTTGACTGATGATGTGGCTGATGACGAGGCGACACGTGTCAAGTCTGAGTGTCGGCAGCATATGATGATGACACGTGGCACGGCGCATGATAGCAGATGGGATGTGATGGTGACACGTGTCACGGCGCATTTTAGCAAAGTCAAAACTTCTCAAATTGTTGACCGTTGACCTGGCGCACGTTAGCAAATCCGGCTCACGCTGGGCGTCGCGGCGCGCTGTGTTCCAGTGTCGCGACGCGCAAAAGACGGAAATATCCCTGTTGACGCATTTTTGTCCGGTTTTGCCCCAAATTGCCTCCAGTGCTGTCCAAACTTTATTTATCTGCAAAATAACAATAAAACACATCAAAACGTTCACAAAACTCAAGAAACTATACAAAATATTAAGTTAAATGAGTGGGAATAGTGATATAAATACCACTCATCAGACATCAAAATGTATATCCTGTATTATCAATTATTGCTAAAGAGATATTGGCAACACATGTTTCCACCGTTACGGTTGAGCAAGCATTCAACATGGGAGGCAATATATTGGAAGTTAGACAGTCTTCATTACATCCAAGCACTCTAGAAGCAACAACATGTGTGGATGATCGGACCTGAGCTGATCTGAGGCAACAAGAAGATGTCTCCGATGAATTTGAAGACTTGTTCGACAATGCATCTACAGGTGCAAGCGGAACTGGAGCTGAAGGATCAACATGCACTGATAATGATGATTTATAATTAAAAATTGTAAAATTATAATGGGGAAATATCTTAAAATTATAATGGAACTACATGAGCTTTGATTCCTCTCACCCCTGGAGGATACGTAGGCAGCTTAAGTTTTTAAAAATTTAAGTTCAAGCTCTTTAATTTAATATTTTAATTTTTAATTTTTAATTTTTTTAGACAAGAATTGTATTTGTAATTTAATGAAAGTTTTTTATATAAATTCAAATTCATGATTTTAAATTAATTTTTCAATCTTAAATTTTTTATTTTTATTTTTAAAAAAAAAACGAATGGAACCGGAACCGAACGGTTCGGTTCCGGTTCCACTTAAGTGTGGAATCGAAACTGAACCGGAATTAACCGGTCCGGTTCCGGTTCCACACTCGTGCCGGAACCGAACCGGACCGGTGGCTGGGTCTACTCATGGATGTCTTGCATGGCAGCTGGATCATGGTAGGAAGCTTCCTCATGTAGTATGCATGGAATTGATGCATGGAATTGATGATGTCTTGGATAAGATGGTGAGAAATGGGTTGTTGCATGATATTAAAAATTGTAATAGGATTCTTAAGGTTCTTAGAGATAATGGTTTCGTAGTTAAAGCTAGGGAAGTTTACAGGATGATGGGTGAGTTTGGGATCAAGCCAAGTATTGTTACGTACAATACTATGTTGGATTCATTTTGTACGGTGAAATGCAGCAAGCATTAGAGCTCTTATGGGAGATGCAAAGTAGAGGGTTCTCTCCAAATGATGTTACATATAATGTGTTGATTAATGGGTTTTCGAGAAATGGGGAATTGGAGAAGGCTCGGGGACATGTTGAGATCAGGTTTGAAAGTGTCAGCACATTCATATCACCCTTTGATACATGGGTATTCTGAAAAAGGTCTGCTTGTTGAGTCTCTAAGCCTTAAGGAAGAGATGGTAGCTAGAGGAGTTGCTCCGACACTGGCATTTTATAACATAGTAATACACGGCCTTTGCAAGTGGGGAAGAGTGAGTGTTTTTCCGAGATGTTGAGCAAGAATGTGATTCCAGATATTATTTCATACAACATGCTTTTATATGGTTATTGTATTTGTAGGTCAGGAAACATAGGGGAGGCCTTTCAGCTTTTTGACGATTTAAGGAGTAGGAATCTGCTTCCTACTGTTGTTACCTACAATACACATATTGATAGTCTTTTTCGATTCGGGGACTTGGAGGTTGCTCAGCAGCTCAAAGAAAATATGATCCATCAAGGGATTCTCCCTGATGTATTTTACTTCCACAATTCTGGTAAATGGATCTTGCAAAATGGAAAATCTATCAATAGCTAAGGAACTTTTCAATGAGATGTTGCGTAAGGGTTTGCAGCCAGACTGCTTTGCATACACAACTCAAAAAGTGGCTGAAGTGAAACTTGGTGACACATCGTGTTGGAAAACCTTTTGAAGTTCCCTAAAAGTTAATTAATTCCATTAATTAATTTGGTACTTCAAACGAAAGGTTTCATTAATGAATGATAAATGGCATAATAAATGGCATACTTATCTCTTTTATTTTCCCTCTATATATAGAGAGCTTTGTTTTCATTTTAAGTAAGAGGAAAAAATAATACACCAAGCGCTTGGTACTTTTGCTTTGGTTTTCTTTGTTTTTAGAAGAGTTCAAACACTTTTGTGGTTCGTTGGTAACGGGTTTTGGTGGTGCCCATACCCGTTCGTTTTCCGTTCTATCTTGGGAAACAATCGTCTCACGTTCTACTGCACCCTCGGTAGGGGACGAATTTGTTTTAATGATATTGTTGAAATCAACAAGCCTCGGAATAGAGAAGCAGTGGTTCGGTTCGGTTCCTTCAGTGGTTCTGTGGCTGATTTCAGGGTTCGCTCGTCAGGGTCTGCTCTCAGGGTCTGCTGGGCTGAAAATTAAGCCTAATTCGGATTTCCTTGTAACTACCAATCATTGTATTTGATAATATTTGCACTACAGTCTTAAAACAAAATTCGGTCTGTGGATATGGAAATCAGTCCAAACACAGTTGATCCGATTATGGCAGCATCTTCGGCTGGCCAAAGTGTTGTGGCAGCCTCTTCGGCTGGCCAACATGCTTCAGCCTCTGGGCTTAATCTGGCAGCCTCTGGGGCTGGGCAAGGTGTTGCGGCCTCTATAGCTAGTAAACCTGTTGGACATGTGAGCCATGCCAATCCTGTTGCTGAAAAACCTGAAAAATTCACTGGTCAGAATTTCAAAAGGTGGCAACAGAAGATGTTCTTTTACTTGACCACGTTGAACCTTGTGAAGTTCCTCAAGGAAGATGCTCATGCACCCGCGGAGGGTGAGATTGATATCCAAGTGATCAGTGCGACCGATGCTTGGAAACATTCTGAATTCCTATGTATGAATTATGTGCTAAATGGGCTAAGTGATTCCTTGTACAGTATGTACGCCGGAATGAAAACAGCAAAAGGGCTTTGAGAATCTTTAGATCGGAAATATAAAACTGAGGATGCCGGTACTAAGAATAGGCCGATTCTTAGATTTTAAAATGGTGGATTCCAAAACTGTGATAAGCCAAGTACAAGAACTGTAGATTATTCTAACAGAAATTCATGCCGAGGGGATGAGTTTAAGTGAAACCTTCCAAGTAGCCTCGATAATTGAGAAACTACCACCTAGTTGGAAAGATTTCAAGAATTATCTAAAGCACAAGCGAAAAGAAATGAGCATTGAAGACTTAGTTCTTAAGCTCAGAATTGAGGAAGATAACCGAGTATCTGACAAGAGAGGAATATCTCATGAGGCCAAGGCAAATGTTGTTGAACATGGTCATAAGAACAAGAACCTCAAGAACAAAGGGTCACAGATGGGCCCTAAAGGAGGAGTTTCCAAGAAATCCAAATTTCAAGGAAGATGCTTCAACTGTGACAAAATGGGTCACAAGTCTTCTGAGTGCAGACTGCCAAAGAAGAAAAAGAAACAAGAGGCTAATGTGCTGGAAAACATGACTCAAGATGTTTCAAACATTAACCTTTCTGCTGTGGTTTCTGAAGTGAATCTGGTGGGTTCTAACCTAAGAGAGTGGTGGATTGATACTGGTGCCACTCGACATGTGTGCTCGGACAAGAGCATGTTTTCTTCCTTTGAGCCTGCTGGTAATGGGGAAAAATATACATGGGAAATTCAGCAACATCTGAGATTGAAGGTCAAGGAAAGGTGGTTCTGAAAATGACCTCTGGGAAAGAGTTGACTCTGAACAATGTTCTGTATGTATCAGAAATATGGAAGAATCTTGTGTCTGGATCGCTTCTGAACAAGCATGGATTCCGGATGGTGTTCGAGTCTGATAAAGTAGTTTTGACTAAAAATGGGATGTATGTGGGAAAATGGTATGTAACTGATGGGCTTTTTAAGCTCAATGTAATTGTTGTTAAACCCAATAACATCAATAAAGCTAGTTCTTCTGGTTATATTGTTGAGTACTCTAATCTATGTCATGGTAGATTAGGATATGTTAATTTTAATTCATTAAGGAAATTAATTAACATAAATCACATTCGCAATTTTAAAATTGATAACCGACATAAGTGTGATACTTGTGTTGAGGCAAAACTAACTAGATCATCATTTCATAACATTGAAATAAACTCTGAACCACTTGATCTAATTCATATAGATGTATGTGATTTTAATTCCATACAATCGAGAGGCGGTAATAAATATTTTATTACCTTTATTGATGATTGCACAAGATTTTGCTATGTGTATTTGATGAAAAGCAATGACGAAGCTATTGAGAAATTTTTTCTCTATAAGAATGAAGTTGAGCATCAACTGAATAAAAGAATTAAGGAGTTAAGAAGTGATCGTAGTGGTGAGTATGTTTTTCCTTTTGAATCACTTTGTGAACAAAATGGAATCATACATCAAACCACTGCTCCTTATTCACCCCAATCCAATGGGATTGCAGAACGAAAGAATCGTACCTTGAAAGAGATGATGAACGCTATGTTAATCAGCTCTGGCTTACCTCAGAATATGTGGGGAGAAGCTGTTTTATCAGCTAATTACCTTTTAAATAAGGTACCACGGAAAGAAGCAGAGAAAACTCCTTATGAAATGTGGAAAGGAATAGTACCTTCCTATAAATTCCTCCGAGTGTGGGGGTGTCTTGCCAAAGTCGTCATTCCTCCACCTAAGAAGGTGAAGATAGGACCAAAAACTGTTGATTGTGTTTTCATAGGATATGCACATCACAGTAATGCTTATCGATTTCTTGTGCATGAGTCTGATATACCAGATATTCACAAGAATACGATAATGGAGTCGAGGAATGCATCCTTTTTCGAATACATTTTTCCATGTAAAACAAATTCGAATGTAAATGTGCACAAACGGGCACATGAGACTATCATTGAAGATAGTCAGGACCAATAACAAATAAATGTTCCAGAGGATCAACAAGTTGTTGAACTTGAACCAAGACGTAGCAAAAGAGCTAGAACGGAAAAATCATTTGGTCCAGATTTTCTGACCTTTTTGCTAGAAAATGATCCTCAAAGCTATAACGAAGCTGTAAGGTCAGCTGATGGTGCTTTATGAAAAGATGCCATCAGTAGTGAAATTGAATCCATCTTACAAAACCACACCTAGGAGTTAGTGGATCTTCCTCCAAGATGTAAACCTTTAAGGTCCAAGTGGATTTTCAAAAAGAAAATGAAGGCAGATGGATCAATTGATAAGTACAAAGCAAGACTTGTAATTAAAGGTTACATACAACGTGAAGGTCTTGATTACTTTGATACTTATTCTCCCGTAACGAGAATAAATTCCATAAGGATGATAGTAGCGATTGCAGCTTTGCGTAATCTTGAGGTACATCAGATGGATGTGAAAACAGCCTTTCTAAATGGAGATTTAGATGAAGAAATCTACATGGAACAACCTGAAGGCTTTATAGCTCCAGGAAAAGAAGAGAAAGTCTGTAAGTTAGTAAAATCCTTGTATGGATTGAAGCAAGCTCCGAAACAATGGCATAAAAAATTTGACGACACCATGTTGTCAAATGGTTTCACAATCAATGAATGTGATAAATGCATTTATGTTAGAGAGACAGAAATTGGCTATGTCATTTTATGTCTCTACGTTGATGACATATTGATTGTCGGGAGTAATGTTAAAATGGTGAAATCTACCAAGAATATGCTGAAATCTAAGTTTGACATGAAAGACATAGGGTCTCGCAGATGTCATTTTGGGAATAAAGATCTCGAGAAGTCCAGATGGACTTATTCTTGATCAGTCGCACTATATGGACAAGATTCTTGGTAAATTCAACAATGATGATTCTGTTGTGGCTAGAACTCCTTTAGATGTGCGTCTACACCTATCAAAGAATAGAGGAGAGAGTATATCTCAAGTAGAATACTCTAGAGTGATCAGGAGTTTGATGTACTTATCAAGTTGTACCAGGCCTGATATAGTCTGTACAGTAAACAAGCTCAACAAATATACGAGTAATCTAGGGGTTGATCACTGAAAAGCAATTGTAAGAGTACTTCAGTACCTACGTTTTACTCGTAATTATGGGTTGCACTATCATAGATATCCAGTTGTAGTCGAAGGATACAATGATGCTAATTGGATATCTGATATGAAAGACTCAAAGTCTACCAGTGGCTATGTGTTTACACTAGCAGGTGCAGTTATATCATGGAAAACCTCCAAACAGACTGTGATAGCCCGATCTACAATGGAATCAGAATTCATTGCACTAGATAAATGTGCTGAAGAAGCAGAATGGCTTCGAAATTTTCTAGAGGATATTCCAAGTTGGCCTAAGCCAGTGCCAGTAATTTGCATTCATTGCGATAGTCAATCTGCAATTGGAAGGGCACATAACAACATGTATAATGGTAAGTCTAGACATATTCATCGCAGACATAATACCGTTAGACAATTACTCTATACTGGAGTTATTTCGATTGACTATATAAAGTCAAAGGATAACATTGCGGATCCACTAACCAAAGGGTTAAACAGAGAGTTAGTTGAGAAATCATCGAGGGGAATGGGACTAAAGCCCGTTAGATAAATGTTTATTACGAAGGAAAACCCAACCTTGTTGACTAGAGATTCCAAGATCTAGGTTCAATGGGACAACCCACTCGTAATTGACATAATTGGTTCACTGTAGGGGTTACCCCCTAGTCCATTTCTATGGTAAACTGAAACAGTGATGCTCGTATGGATAGAGGTTAAGCAAAGGCTTTTAATGATTCTTATGCGTCGGGAATCCGAGCGAAGTATTACGAGATACTCTTAAATAAGAAATCACCTATGTGAGAGAGAAGTGGGGCCACTTCAAAGGGAATTGTACGGGGCTCAATTCTTAGAAACTCTTGCAGAACCAGGTTGATGTTCATGGCCAAAATGAACATAATCATGAGAACTCATATGTGTTAGGTAAAACATCTGTGTGATATATGTTTTCCATTTACATGAACGGCAGTACAGTTCAATGACATCGCGTCCACTGTCAGCCAGTAAATGAGATATATCTTCACAAGGGAAGGTTCAAAGGCTGATGCTTACCTATCCTATGCAGGTGTTGAACCGTTGAACTCTTCTAGGTCAAAATAAAATATTTCTAAAATATTTTTTTTTAATTGACGGGATTCGCCAATTTCATTAATGTGGGGGATTGTTGGAAAACCTTATGAAGTTCCCTAAAAGTTAATTAATTCCATTAATTAATTTGGTACTTCAAACGAAAGGTTTCATTAATGAATGATAAATGGCATAATAAATGGCATACTTATCTATTTTATTTTCCCTCTATATATAGAGAGCTTTGTTTTCATTTTAAGTAAGAGGAAAAAATAATACACCAAGCGCTTGGTACTTTTGCTTTGGTTTTCTTTATTTTTAGAAGAGTTCAAACACTTTTGTGGTTCGTTGGTAATGGGTTTTGGTGGTGCCCATACTCGTTCGTTTTCCGTTGTATCCTGGGAAACAATCATCTCACATTCTACTGCACCCTCGGTAGGGGACGAATTTGTTTTAATGATATTGTTGACATCAACAAGCCTCGGAATAGAGAAGCAGTGGTTCGGTTCGGTTCCTTCAGTGGTTCTGTGGCTGATTTCAGGGTCCGCTCGTCAGGGTCCACTCTCAGGGTCTGCCGTGAGGGTTTACTCTGTGGGTCTGATTTCAAGGTCTGCCAAGAGGGTCTGCTGGGCTGAAAATTAAGCCTAATTCGGATTTCCTTGTAACTACCAATCATTGTATTTGATAATATTTGCACTACACATCGGAGGCATACCGTTTACAAGAAGAAATGCTAGCTAATGGGTTCTTCCAGATCTGATCACCTATAATGTGTTGGTGCATGGGCTCTGTAAATTGCACAGTTTGGAGGAAGCCAATGGATTGTTGCAGAAGATTGTCCGGGATGGTTCAATTCCAGATCAGGTAACACATACCAGCATCATTCATGCTTACCTAGAAATGGATAACCTCAGGAGAGGCAGAAATTTATTCAACAGGATGCTGAGCAAAGGCTTATCTCCAACTGTGCTGACTTACACTGTACTAATTCATGCTCATGCTACTAAGGGAAGGCTAGAACTGGCATTTATGTATTTCGCAGAGATACAAGTCAAGGGAATTATGCCAAATGTTATCACCTATAATGCACTCATAAATGGTCTTTGTAGACAGAGGAGAATAGACCAGGAAATTTGCAAGAGGCTTTGAGATTGTAAAAGAAATGCTAGATAGAGAAATTCAACCAGATCACTGTACACACAGTGCACTATTGAGGCAACTAGATAAGAACTATAAAGTTCATGCAGTTCATTAGCTACATCGATCGGTTGAGGCGATGTGGGAGACAAAAAAAAATCAATTGTCTGCCTCCAACGGCTCACGGCAGTGGCTGAAATGGTGTCATTCATTTTCGGCTTTGTGTGGTTCCATCAAGCTCCAAGCTTCTCAAATGGTATTCCAAGCCCACAGGTGGGTTTCCCTATCACCTTCGCAAGACTCCATTGTGTGCTAGCACTCTTGATTTTTGCCACAAAAATCACTCTTTGATGTAAGTATTCCGATCGATGTAAGTATTCCGCAACTTCTTTGATTGTATTCGCACATGTTTTATGCTTAATATTCGATCATTGGGACCGTAGAACTCCAACACTAGGTACGTACGTGTTCGGATAGTCTGACGACCAGATTTATTGACAACATATTCGGGGATCTCTAGGGTCGCCTCCCAAAGATTCATCGATGACGTATGACTCGCACTTTATTAATCTGGGATTAATTATAAGAGAGAGAAAATTAATCTGGGATTAATTACGGAGATATTTTACCTGGGATAAAATATTATTTAAAGAGGGAGAACGATTAATTTGGAATTAATCGATAAAATAATATATTCGATATATTATATGAAATTGGATTTCGACGCGGAATTAAAATTAGATTTTAATTCAGGCAAACGAGTTAATTTAAAATTAATTTGTTAGCGACATGAATAGTAATTTTGCTAGGCATAATTATTTAATTACGTCGCAATGGAAAATTCGTTAATTCGGAATTAGCGAACCCGAGCCCAGGAGTGTTTGCGGGAGCACTCACATTTCGAATTCAAGTGCGGCCCACAAGTCACATCAAGCGTCAAATCATTAGTCACTTTGAGTGATGTGATAACTTGTCATTTGAGTGATTGATGGAAGTGGTTGTAGGCTTAAATGCCTTGACTTTTTGAAAGTGGAAAAAGTGTATTAGATACACAAATCTCCAACTACCAACACTTAACTCATTCTCTCTTCTTCTTCTCTCTTTATATCTCACGGCCTTGGGCCAATTTTTCCTCAAAAATCTGCAAATGCCGAGACTTGAAGGAGAAGCAAGGAAAGATTTGTGGCAAATTTTTCCGAGTGCTAGCACGCTTTATGAGTCATATGATGGTGATAGGGAAACCCACCTGTGGGCATGGAATGCACAACCAAGCTTGGAGCTTGGGGGACCGAATTTGGAGCTCAAAATTTGAAGAAAGCCGAGAGCCTATTTGGGAAAAGCTTGACGATTTTTTGTTGTTCCTCGCATCGCAAAGCCGATCGTTGTAAGTATGATTCTGCCATACTTTTACGAGTATTCACATATGTATTTCATTGCTTGATTTGATCCTGGTACTATAGTAGAAACCCAACAGTTAAATCAAATTATAATAAATTAACTAGAGAGGAAAAGGGAAAAATCATTAATTACGGGTCAGGTCAAACCCGATTTCTTACATTGAACCCGCGACCTGATCCGATTTTGCAGGTCGGGTCGAGTCTGACTCGAAATTACTTTTTTTATTTTGCAAACCTGACCGAGTCAGGTCAAGTCGGGTCACAGGTTGACTCGACCCTATGGACACCCCTAATTCTAATTCAAAACCTGAAGTTCTGAATTTCAATCTTAAAATTAGAACCAATAGTTCCAATTCACTATGTTACATTATTATTATTATTAATTTAATACCCTAATTTTTCTCATGAGTATACTCTATGATTGCCATTAATTTAGATTCTCAACATTAGAAAATAAACATTGTATTTTTATATTATCTTTATATATAATTGTTCAATATTAATACTACTACTTGAAGTTTTGTTGTATAAATAAAATTATAAGAACCTGAAGTTTTAAAATTACAACACAATTATAGAACTTGAAGATCTAAAGATTAATCTCATCAATTAAAATTTTAGATTAAAACTTGAAATTTTAAATCTCTCATAAAACCTGAAGTTCTGAATTTATAATACCATATATATGAACTTGAAGTTCTAAATATTAACCTTATCAATCAAAAATTGAAGTTATGAAATATAAATTTCTTTTTATAACCTGATATTCTAAATAATAATATAAGATTAGAATCTGAAGTTTTAGATCAAATAAATAATTTTTAAAAGAGCATGAAGATCCAAATATTTATTTATTTTTTTTTGTCTGCATCATACAAATTTATGTGATTTTTTTTTATTTCTATTTATTCTATCTTAATTTTTTTTTGAATTACACTATATATATTATTGCCGCCAGAAGTTTGTAATAATAAAAAGTTAATCAAACCTGAAATTTAAATTACATTCTAATGTCAGAAAATACAGTTCTGAAACATAATTTAATAAACATGATATTCTCATAAAACACGAAAAAATCAATTTCTTAATATTCTCAGTAGTGAATATTAATTTCCACCAAGTATAGATATAATAAAGAAAATCCGCTACAACAAAATAATAAGACTCTGGTATGTTAAATCTGAACACTTGTGAATAGATTTATAAATTCGTATTGCATTATTCGTATATCTTTACTTTAAAATTATTTATTTTCATTTATTGTATGCTTACATCTATTCTAAGTTTATTAAGATTTGAATCATCACCGAATATGATATGTTTATGATAAAATGTTAGATCTTTCAAATATCCTGAAGATATTACTTTGACTGATACAAATATACAATAATTATGTACTTGATGTACACAAAATTTGTATCTTATTTGTAAATATCATTGATCAACCTTCATGAAGATTTTTAGAAATCATATAGACTTACAAAATAAATTATCCGCTATAAAATAAGGAGGTATACCTAATTAATAGTGTTGTTATATATTTTTTTCGAGATAAGAAACATTTCTCGAATTTAATATTAATTGATGGTTTTGAAAGAGCCATAATTTTATTAGCAAGTGGAACTAAACTATATATCAAAAATACATTATATTCAGTCATATCCAGTTAAAATATGTTGAATTTCAAAGATAATCGCCGAAATGGTTATTATATTGAGGCATACGTTTACAATTACTATTGGCAACTACAAACAAATTAGAACATGAAGTTCTTACTTATAAATGTTAGAATCAAAAGTTCTACATCAATGATTTTTATATATAAACCTGAAGTTCAGAAAATTAATCGTACAAATTAGAACTATAAGTTTTACAATAATTTTTAAATCTAAACCTAAAGTTTTAAGTTGTAAATTCTAAAAGAGAATCCAAAGTTTTAGGGAATAAAATAGAAGTTGTAGTTATAAGTTACATGCTTAAAAATTTAGAACCTGAAGTTCTATTCCTACAATATGAACTTGTAGTTCAATACATGAATATGAAAATTTTGCTTTGTATGTTATATTATATGATTATAATCAATAAGGGTGTAGATATTGAAATATGAATTTAAGTTTTGTGTTTAGAATGTATTATTAAAGAAAATCAAATATCCCTTGAGGATAAATATTTTCATATGTCATATTTTATAAGAGAGCTTGAAGCTCTAACGACTTATAATAAATATATATGGTCTACTGTTATTAAGTGTAACTAAACTTTATTTAATATTACCTCACAACTAGAATTGTAGGTTGAATTTTTTTTTATAGAAAATAAGATTTTTATCATTCCCTGAAGTGAAAATAAATTATATCATAATAGATATATAAATGTAAAAGAATGACCGACAATAGTTACGAATTCACGTGATGATAAATTGAAAAAAAATAATATAACCACCAAAAGTGGCATATCTATGAAAATAATGATGAAATTAAAGAATCATTAAAATATGACAATGTTTGTCATTAATATGATATGGAAGAGCATTAATTTCGTACTTGTAGTATGTAATAAATTTTCTATTAAAGATAAGAAATATTTGAGTGGCTAAAGATTCAGCTGATCTTGTCCACCTTAATGTGTCGAATCTCTTTAAAAGTAAAAAGAGAAAATTAGATTCCAATTAATACTTAATATTATTATATTGTGTTTGTAACATCCCGGGTTATTTTAGCATTATTGCGTAAATTTATTTTTTCCGCTTGAGAGACAACTACCGAACGCGGGGTCAATTTTTATTATATAAAATGGGAACCTTTTTCCTATAGATAAGTTGTAGAATAATCTAGAATTAACTTGAGGGGTTAAATTGTAATTTATTAACTAGAATAAATAATTCTAGATATTTCCAAACACACACGTGTCTTATATTACTTACACACACGTGTAATTTATATATATTAAACACAAAAATATTTATTACACACACACCCATTTTAATACACGGAATATAGAGAGAAAAAGAAAGAAGAAGAATCGAGAAAGAGAGAAGGAAAGGGAGAGAGAAAAAGAGAATGAGGAAACTGTTTGTGGCCATCTTTGGCCGTGTCCCGCCGCCGGCGAGTCTCTGGAGTGGTGATGGCGAGCTGGCAGCGAGAGGTGGAGAAAACAAGGGCTGTGTCGAGAGATAGATGAGAGAAAAACCGAGAAACAGAAGGGGGAAAAACAAAGCTGACCGACAAGAGTGAGAGACCGACAGAGGGAGCAGAATCAGTGAAGGGAAGAAGGAGAAGCGGTGCGCGAGAGAGAGAGGAGGAACGTCCAGTTATGGCTTTGGTTGTCGGTGAGTCTCTGGCGTGTCCACGTCGCCGGATTCGGAGAGCAGAGGCATTGGTAAGTATTCTATGAAATGATTTCTTTGGGTTTGGGTGGTTATGGATTTACTTGATTTTGTGTAATTATGAATGATTTTGAGTTAAGAAGGATAAATAAGTACGGATTAAAGTAATACAAATGATTTAAACTTGAAATTGAAAGAAATTTAATAGATTAAGAAAATAGTCAAAATCGGCAGAACCCTAGGGTAGAAATTGGGGTTATTTGTGTTAATGTTGTGAAGATGGATAGTGTAGAATAATGGGGAAATTGGTTGTGAGATTCTCGGCCAAGTGAATAAATGGGGCTGTTCATTTTGCTGTAGGTTGCACTTTTACTGTTGTACGACAGTTTGTGATTGGGTGTTTGTTGCTATTACACATTTGGGTATCATAGTAAGTGGAGATATGGTTTGGGAATTGCTCGTATTATAGGTTATCTCGACAAATAATAAGTGAAAATGGGTGAGTAAGGAAGAAAGTTTCGACCATGAACAGTTAGAGTTGAGACTATTTATTTGTAATGGGTTAAAAGTTTAAGGAAGTTAAATGGAGATGAAGAAGTAGATTTATTGAGAGAGGAATTCAAAGGAAGATAATTGATTTATGAAATTGCATACAACAATAAATAACATTATTGAATTTATGATTATTCAAATAGCGTTTATGTAAAGCAAATTTTAATATGAAACCTCTTTACTTTGATCACCATTTATTTCCGTAGGTGTTGACT
This sequence comes from Zanthoxylum bungeanum, assembly GCA_019454045.1. Taxonomy (NCBI): domain Eukaryota; kingdom Viridiplantae; phylum Streptophyta; class Magnoliopsida; order Sapindales; family Rutaceae; genus Zanthoxylum; species Zanthoxylum bungeanum. Next base: position 74,495 of record SKCR01051204.1, on the reverse strand, counting down.
TGAATTTGGTTTTCAGCTTTTGTTTATTGTGAGTTTCTTTTAGCATCCTTGGTGATTTTAGAAGCATTATAATTACATTTCAGTGAAATATTACGATGATTGCAAGTATAAGTTACAATAAATGTTAAATCCAAAAGAAGGTTGAATAAAGGAATTATTGATTCTGGAAATAGAATACTTCTTTTATTTCTCAATTGCTGACTTTATTTGGATATTGTGCGATTTTGATTATTCAATCTAAAATGTAAAATTTACTTACTAAGTTGGTTATTGGGGAAGTGTCCACAGTATACTCGTTAATTATTGATGATGGTATTTTTATACTATCTAGTTATAATCTCTCTTTTATCTTTTAGGTTAATTTGATTACTATTATGATTGTTCGTTAGTAACTATACCATGATTATATGATTTCAATATGATATAAGTATGCATGAACATGTGAGATAGTATAAGAAATGTATATGCATGTTGTGCATCATGATTTTCATAAATTGAGTTGAACTAAGAATGATTTCGAAATTCAAGAGTTTTGAAGAAAGGTTTCAAATGCTTTTAAAAAAGAATGTATTTCAGAAAATGTTTTGCAGTTTTGAGATACAGATCATGAGTTTTATATTTTCGGGGCATGAGGGAAAAACTCACCCCAGTATGTAACTTGAGATTCAGTTAGAATTGACAGATACTATGGAATTGACGGATTCAGAGACATGTGCACATGTTGAGGACTGATGGGACGCTCTCAGATCCTCCAGATGGGCTAGGAGGACGGCGAGATATCACGCCCCTAGACCCCCAGATTATGAGACAGTTGTGGCATGCTTTGGGGACGGCGGGATGTAGCACCCCAAAGTCATGGTTTTGCACTTCTGCCTCCAGATCGGCGTACGAGGGGACGGACGATACGTAACGCCCTCATACGTCCAGTTTTTCAGACAAAGACACAGAACTCAGAGAAAGTTTTCAGTTTTCAGATACAGATTTCAGTTTTCAGAAATACAGATTTCAGATAAAGACTTCAGATGTCAGAAACAGTTTTCAGATGAGCAGTTTTCAAAAACAGTTTTTAGAAAATAGTATTTCAAAAAGACAGATTTCATAAAGCAGTTTCCAGAAAAAAGTTTTTCAGAAAAGATTTTCCAAACGCATTTTATAAAAACATAACATGTTAAGGCAGAACTTAATTTACAAATCATGCATATAAATCATACATTTTAGGAATCATTTGAGTTATTTATAGCTTATATTAATGCATGATAGCATTATTACATTTATATGCATAAATGATTGATATTGATATGAATTGTATGTTTGTATAGGAGAATCTTTCATGAATAGGTAATACATGACAATATGATTACATATATATATGGATACATGAGTGTCGATAATGTATTGAATGTTTGAATAGAAAGACTGTTTTATAATAACCGATTTGATGATATTTCAAGAAAATAAAAGAAAGATAGTTATTATAAATATCTCACCCAGATTAGCTTTGAGTGTACAAAAGATAAAGAAAAATTAGAGTAGCGTAACGAAAGCATGATGGGTTTTGATATAAAAATTGGTAATATAAAATCTTGATGTATGTTATGAATGTTTGAAAGTGTAAACAAGAATCATGATTTAAAGTATGTATGTGAACAGATAATAAACATCAGTAATAAAGATTGTGTTTGCTAAATGGTTAATCGCTAGATAATTAATTCAGACTTAATATATATATTTGCATGGTCAAATAGACAGCCCAAGTAAATACAGAAACTGGATTCAGACGTTGCATGTGTTTGATGCTCAAGGAATGAACATAGTTACTTACTGAGTCTTATGACTCACATTACTACAGTGTTTGAGTTTTACAGGTTGGTGACCTGATCGGTAGATCACAGACACCAAAGCTTGAGAAGCCGGATAGCAGCGTTGCAGTCAGCCAGTCACCAGGTCTTGGGAGTATAAGAGTCAAGTTGTTTATGAGTTTATTTGTAAAGTAATTGAGTTGTTTATAAGTTTAGTTGTATAAGTTTAAAGTCTGTAAAAGTTTTTGTTTATACGTATTTTTGGGCACGGAGCCCAGTGGTATTATGTCTTGAGTTTATTGATTTGGTGTATATTATTAGTGTCGGGCCCAATAAGTTGTTTAGAGAAGCTGGACTTGATCCAGGTTGCTTGTTTTTAGCAGAGGTCATACCGAAATTTCGTCAAAGTCAGAGGCTTATGGAGTTAGGATTAGCCTGTCTCCTGCCGGTAGCATCTTGGCTTAGGCGGGATGTTACAGTGTTCTTTGTTTATGTTTTACTTTTATTTATTAGTATTTCTTGGAGCAAGACTATATACCATATATGGTCTTGCTAGCCTAATTGAAGACTCTAAAAAATGCCATAATCTTGTTAGCAATTGGAACTTATAACATATTATCTTTTTATAAATTATCATTTAAATGAGATAATTTTTTTCTCTCTTTAAAAGAAAGGAAGCTTCCTAAAGTAAACCACACACTTTCTTATAAATTTTATACTATGTCTCATTTAGATTCTTGCACAAGTCAATGTGAAAATAAAGTGCGAATGATAGTTCATTTACATCAAATTATAAATAAATTACGTGATGTATTTATAGAGATATAAAAAATAACCAAGTCACATATACTAATTGTTAATACACTAACCCAAGTGATTGTTCCTGTTGAACAATCTAGTGTAAAAGCAATCATCTATTGCATGTCAAAAACATGACAGATCACTTGGTTCAAAAGATATTATTTCCTAAAAGAGGAAAATAAGAGATCATGATCTTGTTGCAAATAATATTTGAGCTATGAATATACCCATATTCTCAGAATCAATAGTTGCAGAAGAAAGAGTGATCCCTGAAGAGACCAAAGTCCTTGAAGAGACATAAATCCCTGAAGATACAATAACCTTTAAAGAGAAAAAGTCTACAAATTATATTTATACAAGAGAGATGTAGGATCGTAATGAATTAGTCATCGATAATGTATTTGCGTTCACAGTAGTTACTGAAATTACAAATAAATTTGAACCTTAAACTATTGATGAATATAGACAAATGCGTGATTGACTTCAATGGAAGAAGCAATTCAAGCATGATTGACTCTTTAGCCAAACATGAAGTATTTGGACTCGTAGTGCAAACACATGAAGATGTCAAATCTGTTGGATACAAATGTGTGTTCATAAAGAAACGTAATAAACATAATGAAATAATTACATATAAAGTGCGTGTGAGGTTTCTTGTGGAGACCTAATATTGAGTTTATAAGTATTCTCATGTGATGAATACTATTACGTTTCAACTTTTAATAAGTTTGGCAACCTTTAAAAGACTTATATATGTCTCATGGATATTTAGGTCATTTGATACTGGTATTTACATTAAAATCCCCAAATGATTGAAAATGCATGAAACATATAAATTAAAAGATCTTAAACTGTGTTCAATCAAGTTAAAATAATTTTCATACGAATTAAAACAATCTGGACTCATGTGGTATAATCGTTTGAGTGAATATTTGATGAAAGATGGATATATAAATGATCATATTTGCCCATGCGTATTTATTAGAAAGTTTGAATCTGGATTTGCTCTTATAGCAGTATATGTCGATGACATGAACTTAATTGTAACTCCCGAAGAGCTTCTAAAAAATGCTAAATATTTTAAAAGCGAATTTGAGTTGACAGACTTGGAAAAATAAAATATTTCTTGGCTTGTAGATCGAGCATAAAACTAACAGAGTGTTTATCCATTGGTTTGCCTATATTGAGAAGATTATAAACGTTTCAACATAGATAATGCTCATCCATTAAGTACTCTCATGGTAATCCAATCTCTTGATCCTAAAAATGATCCATTTCATCTTAAAGAAGATAATGAAGAGATACTTGGTCTATAAGTTCCATATCTTATTATAATTGGTGCATTGTTATATTTAGCTCAATGCACCATACCAGACATTGCATTCTCAGTAAATTTATCAACAAAATTTAACTATGTACCAACTCGACGATATTGGAATGGCATCAAACATATTTTTCGTTATCTTCCTGGGATAAAAGACTTGTATTAATCTATTCAAATGAGTTAACACAAAATCCATGTCTTATTGGTTATGCTGATGCAATATACCTCTTTGATCCTCATAAAGCACTTTCACATACAAGCAAGTAGAGATTGTATATGGTTAATGTCACTTATCCATCACATTACAAATCTTCTAACAGTGATATATGAAGATAATGTTGATTGTATTGCACAAATTAGAGGAGGGTACATCAAGAGAGACAGAACCAATCACATCTCACCTAAATTCTTCTACACTCATTAGCCCCAGCAAAGCAAGCAAATTGATGTCAAGTAAATATGTTCCTCTGATAAAGATGTGCTTTTCACGCCCATCCCTATCAGACCCTCCTCCTTATCTCTCTCTCTTTTTCAGTGTACAATAACACCTTTAGTCATTTAAACAAATGATTTTCCCTTCTTTTTTAAAAAAATATTTTAATTCTTTGATTTAAATGAATGATTTTCACGATTTTCTTGTTTTAATTTTTAAATGATAATAATACCCATACTCCTTTAAATAAATTATTTTTTATTTAATTATTTTATTTTCATATTTTATTTATGTATTTATTTATTTTATTTTTTTGATTTAATTTTTTTTATCTCATTTATTTTGTTCTCGTTTATTTATTTAATAGTCTTTATATATTTATCTCTTTTGTTTGTTTAATAAATGTTATTTATTTTTTATATAATAGAAAATGCTCTCTTTTATGTTAGCAAAATATATTTTTAGAGAAGATTTTATGTCATAATACACAAAGAAAAAACACGTAAAATATAAAAATATAGATTCTAATTATGTTTCCTCCAAAGTTTCATCCAGGTGCACTTGACGATATACCCAATACTTCGTGCCGCAACTCATTATGTATCCTATAATGAGTGGCTAATCATTTAGCTTCATAAGATGAATGTTTCCACCACCATGTTGGGATGGGTGATTCATGGTAATGAGGGTGTAATAAAACTTGCTTGAAATGTCTTCCAACTTGGGCAATAACTATTTCTTGACGCTCTTGATATGGAATTGGAAGAGACCTTAATGGAAAGTGAGTATAACAACTTCAAACATTCTCACTAAATGTATGCTATACAAGGTTTTACTTTGATGCGATGATAATTCCCGAAGTCATAAAGTCCATCCAATGTACATTTGGTGCCGGTGACTCGAAGTAATGTAATAAGTATAATAGATAGTCTGCAAAGATGTTTAATGGATAAAGCCAGTCATATAGATCCTTATTTTATTGAATGTCTTCAATAAGGTCGTATTGTACTTGACCCCAACCTTCTTCGCCATACCCGATTAGTGTGGCTATTGCCCTGAATCTATAATAATCGTCATGTTGAACATCAACAGTGTGGGAAATATGACATTGATAAGCCACATGTAATTTCTTAATGTAGATATTACAAATGAGTGGAACTAGATAGTGATAATGGGTCAATTAAGTATTGCGACCCCTGATCCCCTCCCATGTCTCCCTCGAGACATTGTAGTCAGTTGAGTGACGCTAAATCCTAAAATGGATGCATCTTTATAAGAAGGTATGCAGCGTCTGCTTTACTTATCTCTACACGTAGGTCGACCTCTATGTTCTGTGTTGTACGAAGGGACTTAAACTGTACTTTGAGATGGATTCGCCTTATCGAGAAACATGTCTATTATATGCTCTCGCCTACATAGAACCATCCTATCTAATATCTCAATAATGTGAGATGTTTTGTTGGGTCGTGCTCCCTCGTCATTGAACCCATGTGCATGCATAGACAACCTCATCCAATGAGCATCAATACTTTAAATCAGGATTGGAATAGAAAGATGAAGGTAATATGTAATATCATGCTTACATGGAAATCCATATATTATTTTCATTGAACATTTGATGGTTGATGATTATTGAAACAACAGACAACCCTTAAACCCCACATCATACCATATGGAAGTATTGGTATACATTGTAGGAAATACTTCCCTCGCACAATGGAAGCGGCTAAAACATCGAGATCGGCCTTGAAAATTTTTATGCCTTCTCATTTTGATGACCGAATCTAACCTGCCCATGATCTGATGTTTTGCTTTTGTTTTTGATAATTTTCCAGCCCCCGAATAGCAACTTAGATATGAACCATTTTTCACCCAAAATACGCGCACTGCACGTCCAAATCAGCCCCTAAAATACGTGTGGTATAACAGTGTTTCAGGTCTGCTTTTTCTCACCAAAACAGCCTAGAAACACCCATTTGTATATCCAAGCTATTCTGGAAAAAAACATGAAATAAACTGAGCCCCTAAACACAACAATTATCTGCTCACTACCGTGTGGGAATACAAAAAGAAAGATGATGATGATTTTGTTCCAACTCTGAATGGCCTTCCGTACTATGTCTCGCAACCAACAAAAACTAGTGTGGGCTATACTCACAAAAATGAAATCCCTAAACACTTTAGAGATTGAACTAGGATTTTGTAACATCCCCGACCACAGAGATATTACCGGTAGGGAATAGGCCATACTATTCCCCTGAGCCTCTGACTTCCTAACCATGAACAATATTAATACTCTTTCCTCAATTAAATATCTTATATATATTGGACCGTAGCCCAAACTTAACAGCATAATATGCAAACTCAACATTAATAAATGTATCTTCAATAACACTTACTTTTACAAATGTATTGATAAACATTTTAACTTTTACAATGACTATCACATAACCAACTACTGATACACGACTTCTACTTGACTCTAACTGGACTCTCACTCTCCCTGAATTGAACTGGTGGAATCCATACCCTAGTGACTGCCATCAGTATCCGTCCTCCTGAGCTCGTCCTCCATGAACCTGCAAAATAAAACACTGGGAGTGAGGGGTTAGATCGTTTGAACGATCTAAGTGAGTGGACAGTTTTTATAATGAAAACTGGAATACTTAATAAACTAATGTTTTAGAAATCAATTTGAATCTAATCTGAAAACTTGTCTTTCGGAAAGAAATTCTGTTTTTGAAAACCTTTTTGAAAATCTTTTCTTAAAGTCTCTAATAAAATTTCTATTTCTGAAAACTTTCCTCTCTAGAAAACGTTTCTCTGAAAAATATTTCTGAAATCTGTATCTGTAAACTGATATCTGAAAACTATTTTTTAAAAAACTGATATATCTCTGTAAAACCTGACGCATGGGGGTGTTATGTATCGCCGTCCCCCCATACGCCTAACTAGAGCCAATAGTGCAAATCCATGAGATTGGGGCGTTACGTATCACCGTCCCACAAAACATGCCACTCATGTCCCTGAAACTAGTGGTCTTGGAGCGTTACGTATCGTCGTCCCCCAAGCCACTGAACTAGAATTGGGGGTGCAGATCTATGCTACCCTCCAAGCTCTGAAACTAGGATCTATGGACATCTGTTATCCCTAGTCCTGAACTAGGATCTGGGGGTATAATGAAAACTGGAATACTTAATAAACTAATGTTTTAGAAATCAATTTGAATCTAATCTGAAAACTTGTCTTTCGGAAAGAAATTCTGTTTTTGAAAACCTTTTTGAAAATCTTTTCTTAAAGTCTCTAATAAAATTTCTATTTCTGAAAACTTTCCTCTCTAGAAAACGTTTCTCTGAAAAATATTTCTGAAATATGTATCTGTAAACTGATATCTGAAAACTATTTTTTAAAAAACTGATATATCTCTGTAAAACCTGACGCATGGGGGTGTTATGTATCGCCGTCCCCCCATACGCCTAACTAGAGCCAATAGTGCAAATCCATGAGATTGGGGCGTTACGTATCACCGTCCCACAAAACATGCCACTCATGTCCCTGAAACTAGTGGTCTTGGAGCGTTACGTATCGTCGTCCCCCAAGCCACTGAACTAGAATTGGGGGTGCAGATCTATGCTACCCTCCAAGCTCTGAAATTAGGATCTATGGACATCTGTTATCCCTAGTCCTGAACTAGGATCTGGGGGCGTTACGTATCGCCGTCCCCCAGTCCTCTACATGTGCACATGTCATCCGTCAATTCCATGTCCGTAGCAAGTTACATACTGAGGTGGCGTTTTCCCCCATGCCTTGAAAATCATAAATCACAAGCTTTTAAAATTACTTTTCTAAAATATTTCTTAAAAAAATACTCTTTCATAAATAATTGTAATAAGTGCGTAAAAATAAGTGTGATATGAAAAATAATATAATGAAAATCATCTTAAAAGGATAGTGTCCACTCATTGATTTGGAGTTCCGCTAGCATAACATCACTTTGCCGATATATTTTATGGTTCATGCGATAACCCTTAAAGGACAACTTGATTAGAATTCATGTCGTATGATAAATTTTGAAATTATCGTCACTATATGATGTTCTACATTTATGTTATGGTAAATCATATGTATATAGAATGATATGAAGCTCTTCAGGTGGTCTCTAATGTTATGGGTTAAAACTGGATTGGCTAAAATTTTATCATGAGAAATGGTCGCGCATCGCGACGCATAGACTTGCTCGTCACGACGCGACCTGGAAAAGGCCGAGACAGAGTGCTTGTTTTTGGTTCGCGTCGCGACGCGCATATTACAGAATCAAATCAGGGCTTATTTTTCAGAACGCGTTGCGATGCGAGGTGCGTGGCATCGTGACGCGAGGCCAGTTTTAGGGCCTAAATTTTTCTTTTCAACTTCACACTCAAGCAATCCTCACACTTTTAATCTAGGACTAACACATAGGTACTTTTCCAACCTCAAAACTCATCTAATATCACCACCCATACACAACCCATTTTCTAGAATCATTCAATCACCAAGCATAATATCCTCATCATATTCACACACAAATAAACCTCATTCAATGCTAATATCATCATAACATTTATCAAAACACATGCCAACAAATTATTAATGCCAATTATAATAATTCCCATGGCTAGGGTATTATATATTCGAAATGGGGTTTTGGTTTTTCCTTGCCCACAACTGAAAAATAAAGAAAATAAAGGAAGTTAAAATCTTACTTGTCATGGAATATGCTTGGAAACATCATCAATCTCTCCAAAGGTAGCATGAGAAAAGAAAACAAATGAGAAAGTTTTCCCCAAACTCTCCCTCATCTCCCTCATGTTTTGGCTCCTCAAGAGGATGAGTGAATAGTACTCTATTCATAGAGCAAGAGTTTATTTTTGTTTTGCAAATGAATGGACCACATTTTGCCACATCACCAAATTCTAGTTAATTCCCAAAATTACTATAGCAGTTGTGGAAATTACAATTTCTGACCTACTTCTATTCCGAATTTGGAAAAAGGTTCAACGCGAAAGTTGTAGCTCTCGGTCTAAGCTTTCGGAAAATATATAATTCATAAGCATCAGAGATCATATGAAAAAGGTACGGCCTGATTACTAAAAACTATTAGAGGTGGAACGTAAACTAAGTTCCGTGTCAAAATTTCAAGGAATATTCTGAATGTCTCAAATGCCATTTTTGTTGGGTTCTTTAAGAAAAACCTAGGATCAATTAAGCATATAAAATGTGTAAATACGCAAAGAAGTAGCGGAAATACTCACTTTGATCAGCTTGGATGTTGACGGAGAGTTCAAAACTTTTGCCTTTGAGAAGTTGCTCCAAGCTTCTCCTTTGATGTATGTTGAGCTTCCAAGCATGTCCTTGAATTCCAAACTCATGGGAAATGTTTCCCTATCACCTTTGAATGATCTCTTTATGTGCTAGCAATGGAAGAATTTTTCAACAAAAATCTTCCAATTCTTCCTTGTGGTTCACGACCAAGCCAAAAAAAAGGAGAAGAAGGGAAGGCCGTTCGGCCAAGAGAGAGTAAGAGAGGGAAAGTTATTTGTTTTTCAATTTTTTTTGTGTGTATGATTTTCCAAAAATCAACAAAGTGTGTTGAGAGAAAAATTACATTTAATGCTCTCAACCACCTCCATCACCAAAAGGTGACTTGACACACATCATAAAAAGTTGATGTGACTTCCATCACTAAAAGTGACTAATGATGTGACTCGATGTGGGCCCCACTTGATTCAAAATCGGAGTGGGCCCGCAAACACATCCCGGGCTCAGGTTCGTTAATTCCGAATTAATGAATTTTCCGTTGCGACTTAATTAAATCAAATTTAATTAAATAATTATGCCTAGCAAAATTACTATTAAAGTCACTCGCGAATTAATTCTAAATTAATTCATTCGCCCGAATTAAAATATAATTTTAATTCCGTTATGAAATCTAATTTCATTTAATATATCGAATATATTATTTTATCGATTAATTCCAAATTAATCGTTCTCTCTCTATTATTTGAATTTTATCCCAAATAAAATTCTCCGTAATTAATCCTAGATTAATTTTCTCTCTCTTCCAATTAATCCCAGATTAATTATGTTCGAGTCATACGTCATCGGTGAATCTTCGGGAAGCGACCAATGAGATCCTTGGATATGTTGGTAGTAAATCCGGTCATCGGAGTATCCAAATACGTGCGTACCTAGTACCATGTTCTTACCGATTTATAAGACATGGTTGGCTTCTAGCAAAGCACTGTGCCTACCCAATTCTCCAGAAATATTCTTTAAGGAATATGTAATCTATGTCAGGCGTAGTATACGTAGTATACGTAGTATACGTAGTATTGCGTATAGCGATCCAGTATCGGATGTCACATGTTAGGCCTGAGGTTGGAATTGTGTCTGCCCCGTACGAAGCATATATCAGATCTCTGGTAACTAGTCTCTATAATCGGATAAGCATGACCTAGTCATATTATCCCGATGACTGCAATATATAAGAGTACTAGTTTCGTATCCTACGTGATCATCATCTTCATATGACTAAAGTGATACTTCCATCTTGACATCACACCCAATACACTACGATTCTCAATATACCTAGAAGAGGCGTACACAGAACTTGTTAAAGCCCTGGACAAGCAAAACGAAAGTATATTGATTGTCACAAGTATTAGCGATGCAAGTCTCAGGTTAAGACCAAATACACCTACCCTGAATCGGATTCCCATAGACACATAGTCATACTACCAATAGGATTCCGATGGGTCTTTCAAGAGTGAAGTTGTTCCCGTACCATCGGTAAACACAACCTCCTATCACACTTGCATAAGTATCCAATACTTAAATATATGAGAACTATACCGTTATGCTCCCAAAACGCGCACAAGTGCAATACTAGTCTATTCCGCATTATCGATGTCCAGTCTCGATAATACTATGACTAAGGATATTTAATGATTAAACCTTAGTGGATTAATATTGTCTCATATCTTATTAATCTGGTACTAATCATTTAGACTTTTATCATTTATATATCCTCGTAATCCAATTACAAATGATAAAAGAGCAATTTCCTCTGTCACATAGTTAATTTATACAACAACACCATGTTTTGTACAAATAGTGATTCTATGGGTCATAATTGTCCAAAAATCTCCCACTTGGCCTATAGCCAATCACTCAAGTGTCCTTCACCTGAACTATGTACGGGTAGCTCAAACTTCTGCTGAGAAATAGCTTTCGTCAGCGGATTTGCAAGGTTATCATCTGATGTGATTTATTAGATCATCATATTACCACGATGTATGATCTTACGAATCATATGAAATGATTGAAGTACATATTTGAATCATTGATGAGACCATTAATTCTTTAGCCTGTGTTGTAGCCTAGCTCAACCGCTAACATAACTATACCTAATCTAATCAGGATTATATATATCCAAAATGCTTCTTTTGCTGCCTCAGCTGCAGTAATATTCCGCTTGTGTTGTTTATTCAGCAACAGTATCTTGCTTGGAAGATTTCCAGCTTACTGTTCCGTTACTCAAACTATATAGTACCCTTATGTCGACCTATAGTCATTTTTTTCGATTTGGAAACTTGCAACAGTGAACCCAGTCACTTCAAGTTCTCATTCTCCATAGCTTAAGAATGCATCATTAGTTCATCTAAGATACTGAAGGATGTTCTTAACATCAATCTAGTGACTATCATTTTGATTGGCCTGATTGTGACTCCATATGCTTAAAGCATATGAGACACCAGGTCGCGTACATCTTTTCAATGTACAAGTTCTCGGAGAGTGACCGGCGTAAACACACACGTATAACGCAAGCGCACGTATCGTTCAAGTAGTATAAAAATATCGATCCCACGAGGACTTAATTCCTACTGTTGTTATTAATTATTGAATCTATTTATTTACAAATATCTAATTAAAAGGGAGAATAGAATTAATTGATTGATTGATTTGGTTGATTGAAGATTTGCTAAATAAATAAATAAATAAAAGATAAAAGAAATACTAAGGAAAATAAAGACACAAAGTTCTTAAGGTTGTGATTTCTTTTAATATCATTTAAAAGATGAAGTGATTATTTTATGTTTGTGTAATAAATCAGTTTACTAACCTGGAACACTAAATTATGTAAAAGCCTCTTCCGATGGTCAATTACAAATACCCAGTATAACCCAATTGAACCATATTCCTATGTCAACCACATTACCTGGATTCATTAAGTTTAAGTTCCAATTATGGCTACCCCCGCCCTACAGGTATATTCCTATCATGTAAGGAAATCTATTAAATGGTTATCTATCCTCAAGGAAGATCGTGGGCTATTAAGTCTAAGGCTGAAACCTAAAATCCCTATGTCTAGTTCATTTTAGATTTACCATATCAATCTTATTGGTGATCAGACAATAAGAAGCATTAAGCTTAAGACTTAATAAGTAAACCTATAAATTACCCAAACTATAAAATAATCCCTTATAAACTAGTGATATTAAAAGTCATCACAACCCCTAGATAACTAACACATAACTAGGACTAAAAAAACATAAAAATAAAAGACATAAAATAAAAATACTGAAAAGTAAAATAAAATAAAATGTTAAGGTAAAAGGAATTATTTCTACTACTACTTATTTAGATATCTCCCATTAAAATAATATAAAAACTTGTGATTAATATCAACCAGCCATAAAGGCGGAACCAAAATAACCAGCCATAAAGGCGGAACCAAAATAACCAGCCATAAAGGCGGAACCAAAATAACCAGCCATAAAGGCGGAATATAAGTTTTATTACCAACCGACCAATCTGGCGATATCCTGATTAAGTCAAATTTAAATAGTAAATATATTATTTTTAAGGGAGATTAATCTAAATAGTAATAGTAAAAGAAATTACCTTTCAACCGAACATAAGGAAATTACCTCATCATGGTAAATAGTAAAAACTGTAAAAAGTAAATAGTAAAAACTGTAAAAGAAAGTAAAAAGTAAAAATTAAATTACTATTATTACAAAAAGTAATTAAAATTTATTTACAAAACTAAAAAAATAAAAAACTAAAGAGTTTTAGAGAGAGAAACTCTCTCTTTAGAAGGATTTGAAGAGAGAGGATGGGACAACAAAAACTGAACCCTCGCGCTCTATTTATAGGCGCGGATGACGGTTTGCGCGTCACGACGCTGAAGGGTTTCGCGTCGCGACGTGCGCTACTATACGACGTGGCTCAATGACGGCTTGACACGTGGCAAGGCGGCTAAGAGATCAGATCCTTATCCGATGACGTGGCACTGTTCATGACGTCATCGCTTACGTCACGCTAAGGTTGATTGTCGGCAGCATCAGATCGTGACACATGGCAGTGGCGCATTTTAGCAAGTCGTTGAGATGTTGACACGTGTCCTAGCGCACGTTAGCATAGATGATGATTGTCGGCACCGTAGGATGATGACACGTGGCAGGCTCACGTTAGCAAGTCTTTTGTGATGGTGACACGTGTCACGACGCGCGTTAGCAAAGTCAACTTTTCAGATTCTGACCCGTTGACCCCGGCGCACTTTAGCAGATCCGGTTCATGTTAGGCGTCGCGATGCCAAAGCTATGCGCGGCGCGACGCGCTGAAGACTGAAATATTCCTGTTGACGCATTTTTGTCCGGTTTTGTCCCAAATTGCCTCCAGTGCTGTCCAAACTTTATTTATCTGTAAAATAACAACAAAACATATCAAAACGTTCATAAAACTCGAGAAACAATACAAAACATTAGGTCAAATGAGTAAGAAATAGTGGTATAAATACCACTCATCACACCCCCAAACCTAACATTTTGCTAGTCCTCGAGCAAAACAGAAAATAAAATAACATAATAAAATTTAACTAAGCCACTTTCGTAGGGATCACGGTTGCATTTAGCATATGCAACAAGCCTTTAAACCCCTAGGTGTCCCTAGTGGACGAGTGTAGTCTCGTGAGGGCTTACAGCAATGATACCCACAAATATTTTACAAAAGTAAAAATGTAGTAAAACTAATGCACACAAAAGCAAAAAGACAAGCGAAAAGAGAATAAAGAAGTTAGTGACTAATCAGGTGAAAATTCTACTCCAAGTTACTAGTTGTTTTGTTTCTTTCTAAATTACCGAATAAGTAAATTCTCCGATTATTTTTACCATTCTCCATATACACAGCTAACAAAATATTAATCAACTCATTTTTGCCCACAACAGTCATAAGTGCAGTTGATAAGAGAGTAATATTTTTGTCCTAAAGTTCTATCAGATTTCACACCTTTTTGTAGCAATGGAATAATTTTTCTGATTTTTCTGATTTTTTTCTTTGATTTTTTCTCTATTTTTTATTTATATACAATACCGTCCGTCTATATAGCGAGCTTTGGGTCGGTGGCTCCCAAACCAGTTGGCTTTAGGGCACCAGGTGTTAAGACACCCCTACGAACTTAATTACTCAGACTTCAGATATTTATATTTTTGCAGTATCTTCGATCCATGTAACGAGCTTTGGGCAAGTGACTCCCAAACCAGTTGGTTTTAGGGCACTATGTGTTAAAACACCCTTACAGACTTAATAACTCGGATCTCGGACGTTTTTTTTTTTTTTTTTTTTTTTTTTTTTTTTTACTCCATCACTATTTAGAGATGCTTCCTCCAATTAAACTATAGCACGGAATATTACAAACTTTTCAATTTTAACTCATGACTGTATGTTTCCATGTATGTTGATAATACCTGCCAATGGAGCATATGAAGATTCATTTTACTCAGATTTATGGAGAATTCACAAATTAAATAATTCAAAAGGAAATAAACAAAAATTAACTTTATTTCGAAAATGGGCTTGAGATACGTCTCAGGAGTGGAAATTCCTTACTCGGCTATCTCTTACCAATTCCACCTTTTTAGTCAAAATAAAAACACAAAAATGCAAAATATTTTTGTAATTTTTGAAAATTTTTCAATTTTTTTGTATTTTTCGAAAAATTTTGGACTAAAAATAAAAACAACATACAAACTAAAAACAAGGTACTAATCAACTAAATCCCTCCCCCAAACCTAAATGAGACATTGTCCCCAATGTCTTAAATAGTAAAAGGAGAGTTAGAAGGTTGTACCTGGTTAGCTGAAATCTACAGAAAATTAAAGGTTAAGATCCAGATTAATTCGACGCCTCTTACCACGATCGTCCTCAGACCAATTTATCTTTGATAGGATAGGGTCAACTTGTGGTTCATAGGCTATGAGTTGGTCTATTAGATCCGGAGCAAGTCTGGCAGTGAAGAGGAGTTCTTTCATAGGTTTTGACACGAACCCATTTCTCCGAGCATCATCAAGAAACACACAAAGAAAATCATAAAATCCAACAACGTTGAGTAGTCCAAGCGGTTTCTGGTGTATGTTCAGGTTTGCCCAAGATAGTACAATAAAAATTTCCTCCAATGTACCCAAACCACATGGCAAAGCAATAAAAGCATCAGCACGGTTAATCATTTCTACCAGGCGTTCAGACATACCTGATACGATCAGTTCCTCTCCGTTTGATGATCCAATAAGATTTGCCTCTGCCAAGGGTTTTGGGACGATTCCCAAAACGTGACTGCCTCCCTCCTGTACGGCTTTTGAAACGATCCCCATAAGTCCGAGATTGCCTCCGCCATATATTAAATGCATATTCCTTGCAGCTAAGACTCGACCCAATTCCTGTGCCGCTTCTATGTATTGTGGTTTAGTACCAACAGTACTACCGCAAAACACACAGATGTTTTCAACTCGTCTTCTTGAAGTGGCTTCCATTTTTTTTTTTTATGTATTTCTTTTTCAAATCAAGATGCCTTCAAAAGTGCAATGACGGGCTGAATTTATAGTACCTGAAAAAGGGTGAGTACTAATAGCACTAGTATCTTCCAAAGGACGATTGTTAGCTAAACAACAAAACAAATCGTGAAAGGTCAAAAAGTCTGGATCCTGTCTACGAAAATAAAGATAATTACAACAGAAAAGCGAATCGAAGCAATAATTAAGGTAACAGAATTGTGTATGCAATACGCCACTCGCTTCATTAGAATGAGTCTCAAGATTTCATTCTTTATTCAGCCATCGCTAATGAATTATTTCTTATATTTGCTTGCCAAACACAATTCCTTCTGTCTTAAAATGCTTCGTTTATGCCTTTCCCTACAAAAATAACACACAAAATTAAAAAGTTCACACAAAATATGAAAACAAATCACAACATATTGCATGGGTTGCCTCCCTGCTAGCGCTGAATTTTTCGTCTTCAGCCAGACGTGAATGAAATTCATCTGTTAAGGAGGTTTCAATGTCGTTTTGGATGTCCGATTAAGGACAATTCCGTGAGCGTTGCTTTTGAAGGGTCTCTTCCAACGGTAAAGTGGCAAAAGGAGTTTTGTCTCATTCAGTGCTCGTGCCACCTTTTTAATCTTTGTTGCTCCAGTGGTTCCTGCAAAGAAAGAAAGAAAATCAGGAGGTCTCGTATGATGTTTGACTTGTAATGGAAGTTCCATTCTGTCAAACTTCTGGGTGATATCTTTGATTTGTACTCCCCAACACAGCGATGTTTTTCCTGAATGTTCTGGATCTTTATTTTGGTCTGACATTTGCTCCTCCATTTGCTCTGTTTCTTGCTCCACCTTTTCTTCACAGATGTATTTTAAAATTTCTGTATTTAGTTCTTCATCTGTCATCTGTGAAATACATGTTTCAAAATTGTCAACCTGAGAATGAAAAGAAATGTTAGATTTTAGGTCTTCATCCTCTGATATGACTGGATTGGATGGTTCAGGAAGATCTTCTTCAAACATCGTTGCAAAGCATTCTCCAAGATCTTCATTTTGAGGACACATAATTTCATCCTCATTTATTGGTGTAGTTGGTACAAACAGTTCAGCTTCATCTTCTTCAGAATCTGAATAATAAAAATCAAATCGAGACTTTGCCGGTTCGGTCTCCTGAACTGATACCTCTGATTCTTGATACTGCTCAGCCTCATCCTCTGTTATGATGTCATGATGAATCTGAGGATATTCAAAGGCTTCTTCAGTATTGTTTGAATTTGCTCCGTGAGATATTTGATTCAGGTTATCTGTTAATTGTCTAATTTGATCTGTCATTCTCTGTATAGACACCGTTTGACTCTGAATTTGTGTATCAAATCGAGTTGTCTGTTCTTTGAACATGTGAATCAATTGATCTTCCTCTGATGGTTCTGGTTGTTGATGAAGATCGCATATGGATGGTGGATAAGATGGAAAATGTGGTTCTGTGAAATGTGATGGCTCGTCATACCATGAAGGATCTTGATAGTTCTGCCACCTGGATGATAGTTGTATTCGCAATAATCGCTTGGGTGGTCACCATTACATATATCACATCTCCACTTTGAGTTCTGTTGAGCAAATGTAGTGTTGCTTGGTTCTGGTATCCCTGGCAACGGCGCCAAAAACTTGACCGACGTAAACACACACGTATAACGCAAGCGCACGTATCGTTCAAGTAGTATAAAAATATCGATCCCACGAGGACTTAATTCCTACTGTTGTTATTAATTATTGAATCTATTTATTTACAAATATCTAATTAAAAGGGAGAATATAATTAATTGATTGATTGATTTGGTTGATTGAAGATTTGCTAAATAAATAAATAAATAAAAGATAAAAGAAAATACTAAGGAAAATAAAAGACACAAAGTTCTTAAGGTTGTGATTTCTTTTAATATCATTTAAAAGATGAAGTGATTATTTTATGTTTGTGTAATAAATCAGTTTACTAACCTGGAACACTAAATTATGTAAAAACCTCTTCCGATGGTCAATTACAAATACCCAGTATAACCCAATTGAACCATATTCCTATGTCAACCACATTACCTGGATTCATTAAGTTTAAGTTCCAATTATGGCTACCCCCGCCCTACAGGTATATTCCTATCCTGTAAGGAAATCTATTAAAGGGTTATCTATCCTCAAGGAAGATCGTGGGCTATTAAGTCTAAGGCTGAAACCTAAAATCCCTATGTCTAGTTCATTTTAGATTTACCATATCAATCTTATTGGTGATCAGACAATAAGAAGCATTAAGCTTAAGACTTAATAAATAAACCTATAAATTACCCAAACTATAAAATAATCCCTTATAAACTAGTGATATTAAAAGTCATCACAACCCCTAGATAACTAACACATAACTAGGACTAAAAAAACATAAAAATAAAAGACATAAAATAAAAATACTGAAAAGTAAAATAAAATAAAATGTTAAGGTAAAATGAATTATTTCTACTACTACTTATTTAGATATCTCCCATTAAAATAATATAAAAACTTGTGATTAATATCAACCAGCCATAAAGGCGGAACCAAAATAACCAGCCATAAAGGCGGAACCAAAATAACCAGCCATAAAGGCGGAACCAAAATAACCAGCCATAAAGGCGGAATATAAGTTTTATTACCAACCGACCAATCTGGCGGTATCCTGATTAAGTCAAATTTAAATAGTAAATATATTATTTTTAAGGGAGATTAATCTAAATAGTAATAGTAAAAGAAATTACCTTTCACCCGAACATAAGGAAATTACCTCATCATGGTGAATAGTAAAAACTGTAAAAAGTAAATAGTAAATAGTAAAAACTGTAAAAGAAAGTAAAAAGTAAAAATTAAATTACTATTATTACAAAAAGTAATTAAAATTTATTTACAAAACTAAAAAAATAAAAAACTAAAGAGTTTTAGAGAGAGAAACTCTCTCTTTAGAAGGATTTGAAGAGAGAGGATGGGACAACAAAAACTGAACCCTCGCGCTCTATTTATAGGCGCGGATGGCGGTTTGCGCGTCACGACGCTGAAGGGTTTCGCGTCGCGACGCGCGCTACTGTACGACGTGGCTCAATGACGGCTTGACACGTGGCAAGGCGGCTAAGAGATCAGATCCTTATCCGATGACGTGGCACTGTTCATGACGTCATCGCTTACGTCACGCTAAGGTTGATTTTCGGCAGCATCAGATCGTGACACATGGCAGCGGCGCATTTTAGCAAGTCGTTGAGATGTTGACACGTGTCCTAGCGCACGTTAGCATAGATGATGATTGTCGGCACCGTAGGATGATGACACGTGGCAGGCGCACGTTAGCAAGTCTTTTGTGATGGTGACACGTGTCACGACGCACGTTAGCAAAGTCAACTTTTCAGATTCTGACCCGTTGACCCCGTCGCACTTTAGCAGATCCGGTTCATGTTAGGCGTCGCGACGCCAAAGCTATGCGCGGCGCGACGCGCTGAAGACTGAAATATTCCTGTTGACGCATTTTTGTCCGGTTTTGTCCCAAATTGCCTCCAGTGCTGTCCAAACTTTATTTATCTGTAAAATAACAACAAAACATATCAAAACGTTCATAAAACTCGAGAAACAATACAAAACATTAGGTCAAATGAGTAAGAAATAGTGGTATAAATACCACTCATCAGAGAGTGCCATCAACTTTTAGATCTATCCCAGTAGATTCTTATTCCTAGAATAAAGGTTGTGTCTCCCAACTATTCTACGAAATTTTTTTATGAAAGCCAAGCTTTCACCGATTGTATTATGGGAATGTCATTTCCAAGAAATGATATATCATCATTATATATGACAATCATTGTCAGTGCGCTCCCACTAACCTTCTTATATATACAAGAATCATTTTTCATTTTGAATTAAATCATATACTATTATGATTACATCAAAATGTCGGTTTCAAGAACGCAATGCTTGCTTCAATCCATAAATGGATCAAATTAACTTGCAAACCTTGTTTGGATGTTTTGGTACAACAAAACTGTCAGGATATTGTAAACATCCTCCAAAAGGTTTCCGTTTAAGAAAAGTGGTTTTGACGTTCAGTTGCCATATTTCATAAATGAAACATGCAGCATTAGCAAGCATTATCCAAATGAATTTAATCCTGGCAACGAGTAAAGGTTTTGTCATAATCGACAATATGTTGATGACGATACCTTTTCTGTACAAGCCTAGCTTTGTACATTTGTATGTTGCCATCCATGTTTGTCTTCCTTGAAGAATCATATAGTACCAATAGGCACAATGCCTTCCGGTACAACAACCAGTGTCCAAACTTGGTTGGTATACAAGGAATCCATTTCAGACTTCATGGAGTTGGAAAACTATGACCTATAGCGTTATTATTTGTACAGGTCATGGTGATGTTGTACAAATTAACTATGTGAGAAAGGAGATTGCTCTCTTATCATTTGTGATTAGATCACCAAGATGTATAAATGATAGGAGGTCTTTATGATTTGTTCCTGGATTGAGATGATATGAGACAGTATCAATCCATGAAGGATAAATCATTAAATATCCCTAGTAAGAGTATTATCGAGATTGGACATCGATAATGCGTAAAAGACTAGTATTACACGTGTACGCATTGTGAGGGCATAACGACATAGTTCTCATATATTTGGGTATAGGATACTCATGCAAGTGTAATAGGAGGTTGTGTTTTACCGATGGTATGAGAAACAACTTCGCTCTGGATAGACCCCCTCGAAATTCCATTGGTAGTATGACTATGTGTCTATGGAAGTCCGAAATCAGGGTAGGTGTATTTAGTCTTAACCTGAGACTTGCACCGCTAATACTTGCGACAATCAATATGCTTTGGTTTTGGTCGTCCATGGCTTTAACAGGTTCTGTGTATGCCTCTGCTGGGTATATTGAGAATCGTAGTGTGTTGGGTGTGATGTCAAGACGGAAGTATCACTTCAGTCATAATGGAGATGATGGTCATGTAGGATACGGTACTGGTTCTCTTATGTACTGCAGTCATCGGGATAAAATGACAAGGTCATATTTATCTGATTATAGAGACTAGTTACCAGAGATCCGATATGTGCTTCGTACGGGGCAGACACAATTCCAACCCCAGACCTAGCACGTGACATCCGATACTGGATCGAAATACGCAATACTACGTATACTACGCTTGATATAGATCACTATATTCCTATAAGGATATTTTTGGAGAATTGGGTAGGCATGACGCTTTGCTAGAAGCCAACCTTCTCTTGTAAATCGGTATAAACGTAGCACTAGGTACTTACGTGTTCGGATAGTCCGATGACCGGATTTACTACCAACATATCCGGGGATCTCATGGGTCCCTTCCCAAAGATTCACCGATGACGTATGACTCGCACTTTAATTAATCTGGGATTAATTAGTAGAGAGAGAAAATTAATCTGGGATTAATTACAGAGATATTTTATCTGGGATAAAATATCAAAAAAGAGAGAAAACGATTAATTTGGAATTAATCGATAAATAATATATTCGATATATTATACGAAATTGGATTTCGAAACGGAATTAAAATTAGATTTTAATTCGGGCGAACGAGTTAATTTAGAATAAATCGTTAGCAATGTGAATAGTGATTTTGCTAGGCATAATTAATTAATTACGTCGCAACGGAAAATTCGTTAATTTGGAATTAGCGAACTCTAGCCCTGGAGTGTTTGCGAGCGCATTCGCATTTCGAATTCGAGTGCGGCACGCAAGTCACATCAAGCGTCAAAACGCTAGTCACATCAGCGTTAAATCATTAGTCACTTTGAGTGATGTGACAACTTGTCACTTGATTGATTGAGTGATGTGAATAGTTGATGGAAGTGGTTGGAAAGCTTTTTGAAAGCCTGATTGACATATATTATTATTTTAAATATTTGGTATATGTTTTGATTTTTGAAATCAATAAACCATCTAACACAACTCTCTCTCTCACACAATTCTCCTCTCTCACGCCATTTGGGCATTCTTCATCTCCATTCACTGTTCTTTTGCCGTGACTTCAAGGAGAGATAGGAAAGTGATTTTTATGGCAAAAATCACCAAGTTCTAGCACACCATTTGAGTCTTGCGGAGGTGATAGGGAAACCAACCCGTGGGCTTGGAATCACCACCCAAAAGCTTGGAGCTTGGACCAAATTTGAGGAAGGAAAAAAAGTGGACTGCCGAACACTCTAGGAGGGTTCAAAGGGCTTAAAAAGTTTTGTTCTTCACCGCATCGCTCAACCGTTCGATGTAAGTCTTCCATAACTTCATCGTGTATTCGTACATGTGTTTTTATGCTTGATTATTCGATCCTTGGGACCGTAGAACTCCAACAATAATATCAGAGCGTTGAATTAGCATGAAACTTGACTTAGGGTAAAAATTTGGGTAAATTGTATTTGAGCATAATTTTATGAAATTGGATGATTGAGTATGCTTAAATGTAGTTTAATTGAAGTTTGATTGGATAAATTTCATGAAAATTGATTTGGAACAATTTTCCCCAAAATCCTTAGCTTGGCCGAGAGGTATACTAGCCCTAATGTCTTGGAATTTTTTGATTTTGATTCATTGGATGAGTTGGAATCATGTTGGGAATGTTGATTTAATGTTTAATTGGATTTAATTGGATTGAATTCGAATTGGACATAATTATCCCCAAGTTGCCGAGACTATAGCATGTATATATGGGTTTGATTTTTGATAAATTGTGTTGGACACTAATTGTTGTTAATGAGCATGATTAATTGTACAAATTTGTGTTTTGGAAATATTGATTTGGGTAATTAATTATGTTATACACTTAGGTTAATTAGATTATGAAATTGGAAATTTATGATTTAATTAATTGGGCTAATTTTGGAAATTGGGCTTAAATGTTGTAAATGGGCTAAATGGGCTTGGTTGTACAAAGTTAGGTTTAGGCTAAATTGGTTGGATCCAATTGGGCCCAAAACCGCTTCCATAAAGCCCAAATGCGACTAATGGACCTTTAATTATTTAATTGGGCCTAATGGGCCTAAATTGATTTCTAGGCTTATGGGGTTACTCCTTGATTGGGCTTTGGTTATTGGGTTTGACCCAAGTTGACCAAAAGTCCACGCCTTAAAGAAATTAATTAAAATCCCATTGGACTTTAATTAAATTGACGTTGGACGTTAATCAGGCTTTGAGACCCGTAACGATTAAATTTGGAATTTAAGTCGTAAATGTTTATTAATAAAGTGTAATATTTAATTTGGAATTAAATAGTGAATTTGTATTAAATACAAATTGAATTGGATTTAATTTTGTAGTTTAATTTAATTCGAGAATTCGTACTTTGAGTACTTATTCGCAAAACGAGTTTGACTCGCGCAAAATCAAATCGTTGCTTGAACATTGGATGATCATTAATTATCAGATTAATTAATTTGATTAGATTGATTGATAACATGCTTGTGTGAATACATGGTTGCGATGCATGAATAATGTATATCGGATGGATATTAGATGGGTGGGGCAATTTTAGAAATTGTTGTAATAAATTTAGAATTTATTAATTGGACCTGTGTGTCCAGCCTATTACCTCTATACTCTTTGAAATTCTCTTCTCACCTATTCCCCTCAATGTAAATGAGGTTTCTTTAGAAGTGTTATGTAACGGGTAGAAGTAAATACTTGTGCTAGCGGGAGAGAGGAATAGAGAGATTTGATCTAGGATTAATGTGTTAAGTATCCATCCGCATATCATTATTATTTTATTTACGTGCTTTATTATGCGTTTAGAATGCATGTTTAAGAGTGTATGATGATGAGACCTTAACAAAGATAATAAATTGGTTGCCAATTTGCACGCGAAAAACCCTCAGAAAATATTAAGCGTTTTTCCTTCCATTGAGTGATTCTTACTCAAGATCCAAGACTGGCATTGGTTTGTTGGCCAAAGTCAAGGCCTTTGTCCGTCGAGGATGTGTTTGAATCATGAGGGCTTTGTTCCATATCGGTGTCTTGTCCAAGTTGTGATTTGTTGGCCAAAGTTAAGATCACTTCTTGTCCATCGGCATTGATTACGAAGCTTTCCAAGGTCAATGGGTCACGCTTAACTGGGATCACTAAGTGTATTGTGCCAAAGCCAAGGCTTAGTTGATTCAGAGGAAAAAGGTTATTCAATATATTGGATATATTGGCATATATAAGATATATGTTTCGGACTTGGATGTCCCTGTAGGAATTACATTTTTGCATGTGAAACCCGATGATGAGTCTCAGTTGGAGGCACTACCCTTTTAGTTAAGGATATTGCGGGAAACGGTCGTCGGAAGGGAATCTGTATTTAGTTAGATCTTTATTCACTTGTTTAGCGTCAAGCTCACTTGTTGGACCTCCGTTTAGAGCACCTTTGGCCCAGACAAAAAAACCAAAACCCTTTTAAACCAAGCCCATACACGCCTAACCCACTCATCAAGCCAAACCAAGCCAAACCAAACCAAACCAAGCCCACTCCACATTAGGCCCACAAGCCCATCACCCAAATTAAATAAAATATTAAATTAAATATTAATTAGATAATATATTTGAATTAAATAAAATATTTAAACCATTTACCAATTAAATAAAACATAAAATATAATCATACATAATTTAGATAAATCAAATATATTAACTTCCTAACTAAACAAAATCATATACTAAATTAAAAAGATTTCATGCCTAATTAAATCACTCATAACTAATTTAAAGATATTGACTTCCTAATTTGAACCAAATTTGTCCCCCCTCAATCTTTGACTTTGCTTGCTCAACACTAAAACAAATCCCTTCCTTGTGAGACAAGGAGAAGCCCTAGCCCCTCTCTATATAAACAAAGCCAAACCAAGCCTCTCATACTCTCAATTGACGCCACAAAGCAAACCTTCATCAGCCTTCACTTCACCCTCACGGCACAAACCATACACACAGTAGAACAAGCCTTGGCAACCACACATAACAAATAAAACCTAAAACAAATCCTAACAGCCCATGACTACCCTTCACGCATCAACCCCACTGACCTCTCTCGGCTCACTCTCATGGATGCATTAAAACAAAATAAACCCTAAACCTACAAACAGCCACATCCACCATGATCCTCTCTCGGCAGCCCCTATAACCTAAACACTCCATCTCCCCTCACTAACATAAAACCAATACACACGGCCCTCACGTCCCTTGACCAAACGAAACCCCCCACCTCACGTAAGCAGCCTCACCACTTCGACAAAGCCAGACGTAAGCCTTCAAACCAACCAGCCCCTTCACGCCTTCAAGCAGTTCAAACCCTCAACACCACGCCTATTGCTTCACTGCCACCTAGCCTTCAAAATAGCCACCCACAAACACATATCGCCAACACAAATTAGCCAAAACTCCACATAGCCCTTCAGCCATTCGCCACTACAACCGAGCTCCCATATCGCCAACACAACCTCAAACCCCATGCACCGTGCAACCCTCAATAAGCCGTGAACCAGCCTATTGTCCTTCACCAGAACTGTCCCGAAACTGTCACGCAAAATAGCCCAATCCTGCCCCAAAAATAGCCCCAGAAGCTGCACTTATAATCCTTAAAATAATCACAAAAAAATGCACTTAAAACCCAAAAAAAACACCCAAAACAGGCCGTTGAAAAGTCAAAACAGTGACCTGAACCGTGAGCAGAAAATACAGAGGAAACAGCAGCAAAATGGAGGCCAAACAGCAAGCAAAATAGCAAAATAGTGAGCTAAGACGCTAAACCAGTGAACCAGAGAAGTGGAGGAGCTTTACCCTTCCGATCTCCGGGAAACACAAGTCCGAAAGTCGGCAAAAAAAGGTTAGACCTAAGGGTATTTTCCACATTCATTTTCTTTTTTATTTTCATTATTTATTGAGTATTGTTCGCATGATAGTTATTTTAAAATGCATGTTGTGGCCCTTTAGTAGATAAATATGCATGGATTAGGAAATATTGTATGTCGTGGCTTTGGAATAAAATGAAAGATATGTCAACTCTCGCCGTATATCGGATGGAATCCCGGAAATAAATTTCATAGCCGATTCTGAATGGACGGTAGTATGATCTGAACTTGGGATACAACTCTACGTACCGCTTGAGTAAACGGCACTTTCTTTTGTTTTATGTTGCTTTGGTTTATTTATTTTTCTTCATTTGAATTCTGCATGTTACTTGTTTATGCATGATGCAATCGAGCGCATGGGATTAGTAAGTGCGATGAAAGGTCCCCTATTTGGAGGGGTTAAAATCTTTTACCACGATGCTTTGCCGCGCCGGTGGATGTGTGTTCGGTTGAATACAAGATATATTCAATCGGGCATATTAAGTTTGATATTATTGTATTTATTCTTTGTACGCATGATGCGATCGAGTGCATGGGCTTAGTAAGTCGGATTAAAGGTTCCCTATTTGGAGGGGTTAAAACCCTTTACAACGATATTTTGCTGCGTCGGTTGATGTATACTAGGTTGAATATAAGATGTGTCTAATCGTGTATAAAAAGCACGATATCATTGCCTTTATTTTTTTATATATGTGTTGTGTTGATTGCGCATGGGCTTAGTAAGTGCGATTAAAGGTCCTCTATTTTGAGAGGTTAAAATTCTTTACCACGATGCTTTGTCGTGCTCTTAGCCCGTTATTATTTACTAGATGTCATATATTCATCCGTCCATATATGTGTCATGTTGTTTACTGCATTTTGGAGGTCACTGATGTAACCCCGTTCGAACGCGTTTCAGAACGCCGCACGAAGGTATGTTTTCTGTCTGGTCTCGTTCGAACGCGTTATCAAACGCTATACGAACGCGAACCTTCTATTTACTGTTCGAACGCGTGTACGAACGCCGCACGAACGCCCTTGGTAAACAGGTCCTCATGAACCACGTCATAGCATGCTTACTTTAATGCCTAATTGCATCTTTAAGTGTTTTTTTGCATTATGTACTTAGTTGACCCTTTTATTTATGCATGGACGCGTAATGGCTATTTGTTTATGCTTCCGCACGTATAAGTATGATATGTCTATGAAATCACATGTTCGCCATTATTTGATTCGCTTTTATGTGTGCTTGTGTGGTTAGTGTGTGCTTGTGTTTCCATGAATACAATATGCCAATGAAGTTGTATGTTCATTGCTACTTTGATGTACTTTCAAGCATGCAATCTTAGATGTGAAATATATGCAAATTTAGTCGTAAGTTTTATTTTTGTGCGTGTGAATTTAGAAGCATGATACTCTTGGAAATAAGTGTTACTTAAGCTTGATTAAATTATTACAGAAATCTTTTCATTACAAGTGACATAAGTAAGGGACCATTCTGAACCCAACGGTTTGAGGTCTTCCCTAGCGAGGGGTGAGTGCGGCCTTAAATCTCATTTTCCCGGTTCAAACCGGATGGCGACTCCATTATTCTCCGATTTAGTATCAGTCTGGGGGCGACGCCCACATCAGTATCAGTCTGGGGGCGAGGCCCACATTAGTATTAGTCTGGGGGCAAGACCCACATCAGTATCAGTTTCAGGGATGAGTCTCAGGGTTGAGGCCCACATCATCATCAGAATTTTAGGGATGTGTCCCAGGGTTGAGGCCCACATCATCATCAGTAGTTTGGGGATGTGTCTCAGGGTCGAGGCCCACTGCGTCATCAGAACAGTTTTGCCAGGTACGACATGTGGATTATGTGGACTACCGTGGACTATTATGAAATATTGTGGATTATCGTGGACTATCTTGAAATGTTGTGGATTATGTGGACTACCGTGGACTATCGTGAAATATTATGGATTACCGTGGACTATCTTGAAGTGTTGTAGATTATGTGGACTACCGTGGATTATCGTGAAATATTATGGACTACCGTGGACTATCGTGAAATATTGTGGACTACCGTGGACTATTGTGGAGTATTATGGATTATGTGGACTATCGTGGACTATGTGGACTATATGGATTATGTGGACTACCGTGGACTATCGTAAAGTGTTGTGGACTACCGTGGACTAGTTTGAAGTGTTGTGGATTATGTGGACTACCGTGGACTATCATGAAATATTGTGGACTACCGTGGACTATCTTGAAGTGTTGTGGATTATGTGGACTATCGTGGACTATCGTGAAATATTATGGACTACCGTGGACTATTGTGGAGTATTGTGGATTATGTGGACTATCGTGGACTATGTGGACTATATGGATTATGTGGACTACCGTGGACTATCGTGGACTACCGTGGATTATCATGGACTATGTGGATTTCATGGACTACCGTGGATTATCGTGGACTATGTGGATTCTGTGGATTATCGTGGACTAGTGTGGACTATTGTGGACTACCGTGACACCCTAAGTACGGGGTTTAACACGCTAAGAATGGCACATCATCAAATTCAGGTCGAGGCAGCAGACAAGTCAGGAGGCAGCTGGCGAGCCAGGTAAGTGAAAATGCATTGCATAACTTTGATAGGATTGTTCAAAGTCACACACTGCACAAGTCCCATCAAAGTGGGGGCGACTGTAGGCATTTCATTTTTGCATGTGAAACCCGATGATGAGTCTCAGTTGGAGGCACTACCCTTTTAGTTAAGGATATTGCGGGAAACGGTCGTCGGAAGGGAATCGGTATTTCGTTAGATCCTTATTCACTTGTTTAGCGTCAAGCTCACTTGTTGGACCTCTGTTTAGAGCACCTTTGGCCCAGACAAAAAAACCAAAACCCTTTTAAACCAAGCCCATACAAGTCTAACCCACTCATCAAGCCAAACCAAGCCAAACCAAACCAATCCCACACCACATTAGGCCCACACTCCCATCACCCAAATTAAATAAAATATTAAATTAAATATTAATTAGATAATGTATTTGAATTAAATAAAATATTTAAACCATTTACCAATTAAATAAAACATAAAATATAATCATACCTAATTTAGATAAATCAAATATATTAACTTCCTAACTAAACAAAATCATATACTAAATTAAAAATATGTCATGCCTAATTAAATCACTCACAACCAATTTAAAGATACTGACTTCCTAATTTGAACCAAATTTGTCCCCCCTCAATCTTTGACTTTCCTTGCTCAACACTAAAACAAATCCCTTCCTTGTGAGACAAGGAGAAGCCCTAGCCCATCTCTATATAAACAAAGCCAAACCAAGCCTCTCATACTCTCAATTGACTCCACAAAGCAAACCTTCATCAGCCTTCACTTCACCCTCACGGCACAAACCATACACACAGTAGAACAAGCCTCGGCAACCACACATAACAAATAAAACCTAAAACAAATCCTAACAGCCCATGACTACCCTTCACGCATCAACCCCACTGACCTCTCTCGGCTCACTCTCACGGATGCATGAAAACAAAATAAACCCTAAACCTACAAACAACCACAGCCACCATGATCCTCTCTCGGCAGCCCCTATAACCTAAAAACTCCATCTCCCCTCACTAACACAAAACCAATACACACGGCCCTCACGTCCCTTGACCAAACGAAATCCCCCACCTCACGTAAGCAGCCTCACCACTTCGACAAAGCCAGACGCAAGCCTTCAAACCAGTCAGCCCCTTCACGCCTTCAAGCAGCTCAAACCCTCAACACCATGCCTATTGCTTCACTACCACCTAGCCTTCAAAACAGCCACCCTTAAACACATAAGCTTCCCACGAGAGCAACAAATGCATTAACAAATTAGCCAAGACTCCACATAGCCCTTCAGCCATTCGCCACTTCAACCGAGCTCCCATATCGCCAACACAACCTCAAACCCCATGCACCGTGCAACCCACAATAAGTCGTGAATCAGCCCGTTGTCCTTCACCAGAACTGTCTCGAAACTGTCACGCAAAATAGCTCAATCCTGCCCCAAAAATAGCCCCCGAAACTGCATTTATAATCCTTAAAATAATCACAAAAAACTGCACTTAAAACCCACAAAAAACACCCAAAACAGTCCGTTGAAATGTCAAATCAATGATATGAACAGTGAGCAGAAAATACAGAGGAAACAACATCAAAATGGAGGCCAAACAGTAAGCAAAACAGCAAAACAGTGAGCTACGATGCTAAACCAGTGAACCGGAGAAGTGGAGGAGCTATACCCTTCCGATCTCCGTGAAACGCAAGTCTGAAAGTCGGCAAAAAAATGTTAGACCTGAGGGTATTTTCCACATTCATTTTCTAAATAATTTTCATTATTTATTGAGTATTTTTCACATGATAGTTATGTTAAAATGCATGTTGTGGCCCTTGAGTAGATAAATATGCATGGATTACGAAATATTGTATGTTGTGGCTTTGGAATAAAATGAAAGATGTGTCAACTCTCACGGTATATCGGATTGAAACCCGGACATAAATTTCATAGCCGATTTCGAATGGACGGTAGTATGATCTATACTCGGGATACAACTCTACGTACCGCTTGAGTAAACGGCACTTTCTTTTGTTTTATGTTGCTTTGGTTTATTTATTTTTCGTCATTTGAATTCTGCATGTTAATTTTTATGCATGATGCAATCGAGTGCATGGGCTTAGTAAGTGCGATGAAAGGTCCTCTATTTGGAGGGGTTAAAATCCTTTACCACGATGCTTTGCCGCGCCGGTTGATGTGTGTTCAGTTTAATGCAAGATATGTTCAATCATGCATACTTGGTTTTATATTATTGTCTTTATTCTTTGTACGCATGATGCGATCGAGTGCATGGGCTTAGTAAGTCGGATTAAAGGTTCCCTATTTGGAGGGGTTAAAACCCTTTACAACGATACTTTGCGGCATCGGTTGATGTATACTAGGTTGAATATAAGATGTGTCCAATCGGGTATAAAAAGCACGATATCATTGCCTTTATTTTTTTATATATGTGTTGTGTTGATTGCGCATGGGCTTAGTAAGTGCGATTAAATGTCCTCTATTTTGAGAGGTTAAAATCCTTTACCACGATGCTTTGCCGCGCTCTTAGCCCGTTATTATTTACTAGATGTCATATATTCATCCGTCCATATATGTGTCATGTTGTTTACTGCATTTTTGAGGTCACTGATGTAACCCCGTTCGAACGCGTTTCAGAACGCGGCACGAACACATGTTTTCTGTCTGGTCTCGTTCGAATGCGTTATCAAACGCTATACGAACGCGAACCTTCTATTTACTGTTCGAACGCGTGTATGAACGCCGCACGAACGCCCACGGTAAACAGGTCCTCCTGCACCACATCATAGCATGCTTACTTTAATGCCTAATTGCATCTTTAAGTGTTTTTTTGCATTATGTACTTAGTTGACCCTTTTATTTACGCATGGACGCGTAATGGCTATTTGTTTATGCTTCCGCACGTATAATTATGATATGTCTATGAAATCAAATGTTCGCCATTATTTGATTCGTTTTTATGTGTGCTTACATGGTTAGTGTGTTCTTGTGTTTCCATGAATACAATATGCCAATGAAGTTGTATGTTCGTTGCTACTTTAATGTACTTTCAAGCATGCAATCTTAGATGTGAAATATATGCAAATTTAGGTGTAAGTTTTATTTTTGTGCGTGTGAATTTAGAAGCATGATACTCTTGGAAATAAATGTTACTTAAGCTTGATTAAATTATTACCCAAATCCTTTCATTACAAGTGACATAAGTAAGGGACCATTCCAAACCCAACGGTTTGAGGTCTTCCCTTGCGATGGGTGAGTGCGGCCTTAAATCTCATTTTCCCGGTTCACACCGGGTGGCGACTCCATTATTCTCCGATTTAGTCCCCCGCGGGCTACTCCATACTCCCGACCGGGCCGCGAGCCCAGGACAGCATACGTCGCCCAGTTCATGTGTTCCCACAGTCCCCCTACTGGATCTAGGAATTGGATGGGATCCAATTGATCTTAGAGATCTACCTAGTTAATTATCATAAAATTTATTGGCCAAAGTCCAGATTGTGTGACATTTAACGGGATCCTAGGCCACTAAGAAATACGGTTTCTCGAGTACTCGACATAGGGTTAGAGGCTCGCCGAAAAATAGTGGGAGGCAAGAATTAAATTTTCAATATTCGTTTAATTAATTGCCATATGCGCTCAAACAAATATTATTCGTCAAATAAATTAAATGTTAGTTGGACAAATTTTTAAAACGTTGTTTTATAAAACAGTTGGACTGTATTCAATCTATTAAATTATAGTTGTTTAAATAGTTGGACTATAGTAATCATTATAATAAATAGTACCTAAATCGTTGATTAAATAGTTGAACTATTAAAATCAAGAAAATTGAAAGATTGGCATTTAAAACATAATCCTAGGGAAAATGTATTTAAATGGTTTAATTTTTCAAATTGGGAATAAAATTTCAGGATGGTCCTGGAAACTAATAAGTTACTTTATTTGATAAAATAACATATTAGGCCTAAGCCCAGAGTTAAGCAAATAGTAGAGCATAATCTTTTGAAGATTTTTGTGATGATAACTTTAGTGCTTAATCCATTAAGCTTGCCAAATTGACTCCTTAATTTCTTTATCAGAAATAAGGATTAGATCCTTAAAGTATGATAATGAAATCGAAGGATCTTCATAAATCTATACTTAGATTTTAGAAGTACTAAATTGCAATAAATAACTCTTGGAGAGTTAATGGCTATTCTCAAGGAGACTAAGCCAAACTTTGCAATAAAGCAAGTAGTGCAAGGCACACCCTACTTCGACATTCCAGAATGCCAAGGCTAGGCCGCACGCTTCTGGAATATGGAAAAGGGCAAAGGAAAAAATCATTATTATCTTCTGGGAAGATAAAAGACATATCCCAAAATGTCTGCCTAAAATGTGGCAAACGGTATCGCGGAAGCGTGACTGCCGTTTGGACAAAGCAGACATAAAGGAATTGAAGATGAGCAAGGCTCTGACTTCAAATATGTTTGTCATAAATATGTTCACTACTAGTATCAAAATTGGATTTTAGATGCTTAGTGTGATACATAAATATGTACTGATGTTCAGAATATTCTATGAGCAGGATACTGACTTCAGATGAGATTTATCTACGAATCGAAAACGGGACGAAAGTCGCTGTTTTAACCGTGGATACCTAACTTTAGGAACTACCCTTCGAGTATGTACTTAAATTAGAAAACTGTTATAATGTTACTAGTTTGACTAGAAACATTATCTTCATATCAGTGTTTAATCCGTTGCAGATTTACCTTTATATTCTAGAACACTAAAATGTTTTATTATATAAAGATGATATTGAGATAAACATATTAGATGTAAATAACAGCATTTATATTTTGAATATAAGTAAATCTCAAACGTATAACATGACAAAAAAATAGCTCAAACTGATTTAATCAGTTGAAATTTAAGTGGCATTGTTGTCTGGGACACAATTAAACAAGAATCGTATATCCACACTTTCGAAGAGTGGGTACTAGGACTGATTTGATTCTATTCAAATAAAGTCTACGAATCTAGTTTATTGGGCAAAGTGCCTAAAACACCTTTACTCGGTAAAAGTGCAAGTGCCACAGATCTGTTAGCCCTAGTTCATAGTGAAGCAAATGGGCCCATGTCTAGCTAGGCTAGATGTGGATATGAATATTTCGTGACCTTTACGGATGTGGCATCACGTTATGGTTATGTGTTTTCTTATGAAACACAAATCGAAAACTTTTAGAGTTTCGACACGAAATAGACAAACAGATCGGCTAAAGTATTAAACCATCACGGTTAGACCATGATGAAAATACTTAAGCAATAAGTTTATAATATAATTGAAAGAGTATAGTATTCTTTCAAATGAGGACTCCTCCGGGAACACGCCAATTTGATGGTGTGTCAGAACGGATAAACCGAATTTTGTTGGACATGATAAGGTTAATCATGAGTCGCTCTAAGCTATCATTTCCTTCAAGGGATACACATGAACAGTGCAGAACTTATTTTGAATAAGGTTCCATAAAATCTGTTTGGCAGACTTCATATTAAATATGAACGGGAAAGAAACCATGTTTCTCATTCCTGATGATTTGGGATGCTAGGCATATGTTTGGATGATACCAAACTAAAATCCAAATCGGATAAGTGCCAATTGTAGGTTATCCAAGGGATACCAAAATATAGTACTTATACAACTCACAAGAGAACAATTTAATTATTTCCCACCATGCGGTTTTCCTAAGAGGAATACCTATATGCAGTGTTAGTGGGAGGAAAGTAAAACTCGATGACAATCGGAGTAATACTATTCCAGACACCGATTCCTTAATGGAACACAAATAGTTCATCAAGGATGAAACTATACCAGTAATCTTTGAATACATAAGAACCGCGTAAGTCAGAGAGAGTCAGAAAACATCATGGAATACCAGTTGACTACGTATGAGGAAGTGATACTAGGTATCGACTCCCTATTATGGCAAAGTGCCATGATATTCTAAATGGATTCCATGTATATCAACTAAGTTTAGATACTAGTTGATGTACCGTAAGGCATTGTGCCTATTGGTACCATATAAGTCTTCAAGGAAGACATACATGGATGACAACATACCAACGTACTAAGCTGGGCTTATTGCGAAAAGTTATCGTTATCAACATTGTGTCGATTACGACGAAACCTTTTACCTGTTGCCACAGTAAATCCATTTGGAAAATGCTTTCTAATGCTACATGTTTCATTTATGAAATATGTCAGCTGAACGGGAAAATCACTTTCCTTAACAGGAAACCTTTAGAAGGATGTTTACAACATCCTGACAGTTTTTTCGTATCAAAACTAGCAAACAAGGTTTGTAGGTTATTCGATCCATGTTTGGATTGAAGCAAGCATTGAGTTCTTGGAATAATCTTTTTGATGTAATCATAATAGTTTATGATTTAATTCAAAACGTAAATGATTCTTGTGTATATAAGGAGGTTAGTGGGAGCGCACTGACAGTGACTGTCCTAAAATAATGACAATATATGTCATTTCTTGGAAATGGTATTCCCATAAAAACAATCGGTGAAAGCTTGGCTTTCATGAAAATTCTCCGTGGAATTCTTGGGAGAAACAACCTTTTTTCAAGGAATAAAGATCTACTGGGATAGATCTAAAAGTTGTTAAAACTCTCCGAGAACTCGTACATTGAAAAATATACGTGACCTGGTGTCTCATACGCTTTGAGCATATGGATTCACAATCAGGCCAATCCAAGTGATAGTCACTGGATTGATATTAAGAACATACTTAGTATCTTAGAGAACTAAGAATGATGTCTTAAACTATGGAGAACTTGAAGTGACTGGGTTCACTGTTGCAAGTTTCCAAAACCGATAAAAATGACTATAAGTCGCAAACGGTACTATACATTTTGAATAATGGTACTGTGAGCTGGAAATCTTCCAAGCAAGATACTGTTACCAAATAAACAACAAATACGGGTTATTGCTGCAGCTGAGGCAGCAATAGAAGCCATTTGGGTCGACAACAAATCTAATTAGATTAGATATAGTTCTGTTAGCAGCTGAGCTAGGCTACAGCGCAGGCTAAAGAATTAATGGTCTCATCAACGATCCAGATACATACTTTGACTATTCATCTGATTCGTTCGGATCATACATCGTGGCGATATGATGATCGAATAAATCGCATCAGATGATAATCATGCAAATCCACTGACGAAAGCCTTTTCTCAGCAGTTTGAGCCAACTGTACATAGTTCGGGTGTTAGACACTCGAGTGACTGGCTATAGGCCAAGTGGGAGATTGTTGGACAATTATGACCCATAGCGTCACTATTTGTACAGATCATGGTGATGTTGTACAAATTAACTATGTGACAAAGGAGATTGCTCTCTTATCATTTGTGATTAGATCACCAAGATGTATAAATAATAGGAGGTCCTTATGATTTGTTTCTGGATTGAGATACGAAGGATAAATCATTAAATATCCATAGTCAGAGTATTATCGAGATTGGACATCGATAATGCGTAAAAGACTAGTATTACACTTGTGCGCGTTGTGAGGCATAACGGCATAGTTCTCATATATTTGGGTATAGGATACTCATGCAAGTGTAATAGGAGGTTTTGTTTTACCGATGGTATGGGAAACAACTTCGCTCTGGATAGACCCCTTCGGAATTCCATTGGTAGTATGACTATGTGTCTATGGAAGTCTGAAATCAGGGTAGGTGTATTTGGTCTTAACCTGAGACTTGCACCGCTAATACTTGCGATAATCAATATGCTTTGGTTTTGGTCATCCAGGGCTTTAACAGGTTCTGTGTACGCCTTTGCTGGGTATATTGAGAATCGTAGTGTGTTGGGTGTGATGTCAAGACGGATGTATCACTCTAGTCATAATGGAGATGATGGTCACGTAGGATACGGTACTGGTTCTCTTATGTACTGCAGTTATCGGGATAAAATGACAAGGTCATGTTTATCCGATTATAGAGACTAGTTACCAGAGATCCGATATGTGCTTCATACGGGGCAGACACGATTCCAGCCCCAGGCCTAGGTTGTGACATCCGATACTGGATCGAAATACGCAATACCACGTATATTATGCCTGATATAGATCACTATATTCCTGTAAGGATATTTCTGGAGAATTGGGTTGGCATGGCGTTTTGCTAGAAGCCAACCTTGTCTTGTAAATCGGTATAAATGTAGTACTAGGTACTTACGTGTTCGGATAGTCCGACGACCGGATTTACTGCCAACATATCCGGGGATCTCATGGGTCGCTTCCCAAAGATTCACCGATGACTTATGACTCGTACTTTAATTAATTTGGGATTAATTAGTAGAGAGAGAAAATTAATCTGGGATTAATTACGGAGATATTTTATCTGGGATAAAATATCATAAAAGAGAGAAAACAATTAATTTGGAATTAATCGATAAACAATATATTCGATATATTATACGAAATTAGATTTCGGCGTGGAATTAAAATTAGATTTTAATTCGGGTGAACGAGTTAATTTAGAATTAATTCGTTTGCGATGTGAATAGTGATTTTGCTAGGCATAATTAATTAATTACGTCACAACGGAAAATTCGTTAATTTGGAATTAGCAAACCCGAGCCCGGGAGTGTTTGCGAGCGCATTCGCATTTCGAATTCGAGTGCGGCACGCAAGTCACATCAAGCGTCAAATCCTTAGTCACTTTGAGTGATGTGACAACTTGTCACTTGATTGATTGAGTGATGTGAATAGTTGATGGAAGTGGTTGGAAAGCTTTTTGAAAGCCTGATTGACATATATTATTATTTTAAATATTTGGTATATGTTTTGATTTTTGAAATCAATAAACCATCTAACACAACTCTCTCTCTCACACAATTCTCCTCTCTCACGCCCTTTGGGCATTCTTCATCTCCATTCACTGTTCTTTTGCCGTGACTTCAAGGAGAGATAGGAAAGTGATTTTTATGGCAAAAATCACCAAGTTCTAGCACACCATTTGAGTCTTGCGGAGGTGATATGGAAACCAACCCGTGGGCTTGGAATCACCACCCAAAAGCTTGGAGCTTGGACCGAATTTGAGGAAGGAAAAACAGTGGAATACCGTGCACTCTATGAGGGTTCAAAGGGCTTAAAAAGTTTTGTTATTCACCGCATCGCTCAACCGTTCGATGTAAGTATTCCGTAACTTCGTCGTGTATTAGCACATGCATTTTATTAGCACATGCATTTTATGCTTGATTATTCGATCCTTGGGACCGTAGATCTCCAACACATGGCACTTTTCCATATTAAGGAGTCGATACCTTGTATCACTTCCTCATACGTAGCCGGTTCGTTTCCTCAATAAGATTTACATCTTCATGAGGTGAGATCAGAAACCCATACCTCCCAGGTTATTTTCTGACTCTCTCCGACTTACGTGGTTCTTGTGTATTCGAAGATTATTGGTACAGTTTCATCCCTGATGAACTGTTTGTGTTCCGTTAAGGAATCGGTGTCTGGAACAGTATTACTCCGATTTTCATCGAGTTTTACTTTCCTCCCACTTACCACTGCATGTAGGTATTCCTCTTAGGAAAACCGCATGGAGAGCAACAATTAAATTGTTCTCTTGTGAGTTGTATAAGTATTATACTTTGGTTACCCTAGGATAACCTACAAATTTGGCACTTATCCGATTTGGGTTTTAGTTTGGTATTATCCAAACATATGCCCAGCATTCCCAAATCTTCAGGAATGAGAAAACCCAGTTTCTTTCCTGTTCATATCTAATATGAAGTCTGTCAAACAGATATTCATGGAACCTTATTCAAAATAAGTATTGCACTGTTTAATGCGTATCCCTAGAAGGAAAATGGTAGCTCAGAGCGACTCATCATTAACCTTACCATGTCCAACGAAGTTTGGTTTCTCTGTTCGGACACACCATCAAATTGAGGTGTTCCGTGAAGAGTCCACATTGAAACAATAATATACTCTTTCAAGTAATTGAGAAACTTATTGCTTAAGTATTTTCATCACTGTCCAATCGTGATGTTTTAATACTCTTGCCGGTCTGTTTTTATACTTCATGTCGAAACTCTTTGAATTTATCAAATATTTCCGATTTATGTTTCAAAAGAAACAAATAACCATAACGCGATGCCACATCCATAAAGGTTGCAAATTATTCATACCCACCTCTAGCCTAGCTAGACATGGGCCCACTTGCGTCACTATGAACGAGGGCTAACAGATCAGTGACACTTGCACTTTTACCAAGTAAAAGGTGTTTTAGGCACATGGCCTAATAAGTTAGATTCGTAGACATTATTTGAATTAGAATGAAATCCGTCCTAGTATCCACTCTTTGAAAGTATGGATATACGAGTCTTGTTAATGTGTCCCATACATCAATGCCACTTATAAGTCTCAACTGATTTATTCAGTTTGAGCTATTTGTTTGTCATGTTATACGTTTGAGATTCATTTATATTCAAAATATAAATATTGTTATTCACATCTAATGTGTTTATCTCAATATCATCTTTATAAAAAAAACACTTAGTGTTCTAAAATATAAAGGTATACCCGCAACGGGTTAAACTTAGATATAGAGATAATGTTTCTAGTCAAACTAGGTACATTTTAACAGTTTCCTAATTTAAGTACATGCCCAAAGGGTAGTTCCTAAACTTAGGATTCTACGGTTAAAACAGCGACTCTCATCCCGTTTTCGA
The DNA here is from genome assembly GCA_019454045.1 of Zanthoxylum bungeanum. Lineage (NCBI taxonomy): Eukaryota > Viridiplantae > Streptophyta > Magnoliopsida > Sapindales > Rutaceae > Zanthoxylum > Zanthoxylum bungeanum. The sequence continues at coordinate 35,029 of SKCR01051204.1, read as the reverse complement.
CTTGCAGGTAGATCTCAACTGAAGTCAGTCTCCTGCTATTCAGTAGATTCTGCACATCAATACATATTTATGTACAACACTTAGTATCAAAAATCCAATTTTGAAACTAGCTATGAACATGTTTATGACAAACATACTTGAAGCCGGATCCTTGTCTGTCTTCACTTCCTTCATGTATGTCTTGTCCATACGGCAATCACGCTTCAGTGACCCCGTTTGCCACATTTTAGGCAGATATCTTGGGATATGTCCTTTTGTCTTCCCAGAAGACTATGAAGATTTTGCCCTTGCCTATTTTAGAAGCTCTGGCTCCGCTTCCTAGAGCATAGCCATCAACTCTCCAAGAGTTTTCTCTTGGTTCATAATGAACCTGTTGGTTATTATCTAGGTCCCAAGATCAAACAAGACATGAAAACATTGTGTGAACACACCAACGGAGATAGCGGAATACTCACATCGATTGGTTGAGTCGATTTGGAGACGAATAAAGCCCAAATAGCCACTGCCAAGGACGCCAAACTGCAGCAGTCCATTGCCTCCAAAAATAGAATTTTGAGTTGAGAAACGGAGCTCCAAGCCTCGTCCGACGGATCCCGGCTCATGGGCGAACCTCCCTACCACCTACGCAAGACTCGTAAGTGTGCTAGCACTTGGATTTTCACCATGAAAACCCACTATTGGCTTCCCTTTGTTCACGCCATTTGGCTTCAAAAACCAGTCCATATTTTTCTGTTTTGGGCGTGAGAGAAGAGAAAGAAATGGAGAGATGAAATTGTGTATTAAGTTTTTGCATTTGAATTTCAAGTGTATCTTATACACTTTTTGTGAATTTCAAATGAATTTCATTTGAATTTGCTTTTAAAAGTCAAACAATAAAAGCCATCATTACACACATCTTATCTATCACTATTCACATCAACATCACTTTATCAAAGTGACAACTTGTCTTATCACATCACTCAAAGTGACAAGTGATTTGACGCTTGATGCGACTAATAATTTAACGCTTGATGCGACTTGCGATGCCGCACTCGAATTCGAAATACGAATGCGCTCGCAATCACACTCGGGCTCGGGTTCGTTAATTCCAAATTAATGATTTTTCCATCGCGTCGTAATTAAATGATTACGCCTAGCGAATTCACTATTCACGTCGCTAACGAATTAATTCTAAATTAATTTGTTCACCCGAATTAAAATCTAATTTTAATTCCGCGTCGAAATCTAATTTTGTTTAATATATCGAATATATTAATTTACCGATTAATTCCAAATTAATCATTCTCTCTCTTTAGACGATATTTTATCCCAGATAAAATATCTCCGTAATTAATCCTAGATTAATTTTCTCTCTCTTCTATATAATCCCAGATTATTCAAGAGTGCGAGTTATGCGTCATCGGTGGATTATCGGGAAGCGACCCATGAGATCCCCGGATAAGTTGGCAGTAAACACGGTCGTCGGAGTATCCGAATCACGTACGTACCAAGTACTACGTTCTACCGATTTACGAGACAAGGTCGACTCCTAGCAAAGCACCAAGTCTACCCAATTCTCCGGACATATCCATTGAAGAATATTAAGATCTGTATCAAGCGTAGTATACAATTGTATTGTGTGTATCGGCCCAGTATCGGATAGTCACGTGCTAGGGCTGGGGCTGGATAAGTGTCTACCCCGTCCGAAGCACATATCAGATGTCTGGTAACGTAGTCTCTATAATCGGATATTCATGACCTGGTCACAATATCCCGATTGGTTGCGCAACACTCAAGAGCACTAGTATCGTATCCTGTGTGACATCATCTCTAATATGACTGAAGTGATACTTCCATCTTGACATCACACCCAATACACTACGACTCTCTGATAAACCCAGAAGTGGTGTACGTAGAACCGGTTAAAGCCCTGTACCACCAAGACCAAAGTCTATCGATTATCGCAAGTATTAGCGATGTAAATAATACCAATGGGATTCTGATGGGTCTATCCAGAGCGAAGCTGTTTCCCGTACCATCGGTGAAACACGACCTCCTATCGCACTTGCATAAGTATCCAATACTTATATATATGAGAACTATGCCGTTGTGCCCTCACAACGCACACAAGTGCAATACTAGCCTATTCTGCATTATCGATGTCCAGTCTCGATAATACTCCGGCTAGGGATATTTAATGATTAATCCTTCGGGGACCGATACTGTCTCATATCATTCTCAGTCCAGGAACTAATCATAGGGACCTCTCTTCTTTTATATATCTATGGTGATCTAATCACAAATGATGAGAGTGCAATTTCCTTGTCACATAGTTAATTTGCTACAACAACACAATGATCTGTGCAAATAGTGACGATATGGGTCATTTTGTCCAACAATCTCCCACTTGGCATGTAGCGAGTCACTCAAGTGTCCCACACCCGAACTATATATGGTTCGCTCAAATTGCTGAGGAAAGGTTTTCGTCAGCGGATTTGTTTGATTATCGTTTGACGCGATTTACACGATCATCACATCGCAATGATGTATGATCCCAACGAATCAGATGATATAGAAGTATATATCTGGATCGCCGATGAGACCTTTAATTCCTTAGTCTGTGCTGACGCCTAGCTCAGCCGCTAACAGAATTATATCTAATCGAATTAGATTTATTTTCGATCCAAATGGCTTCTTTTGCTGCCTCAGCTGCAACAATAATCCGCATTTGTCATTTATTCGGCAACAGTTATCTTGCTTGTAATATTTCCAACTCACTGTCCCGTTATTCAAACTTTATAGTACCGTAGTATTTAATTGTTTGGAAACTTGCAGCAGTGATCCCAGTCACTTCAAGTTCTCCTTCTCCATAGTTTAAGATAGCATCTTTAGTTCTCTAAGATACTAACAGATGTTCTTAACTTCAATCCAGTGACTGTCACTTGGATTGACCCGATTGTGACTCCATATGTTCGAAGCGTATGAGACACCATATCAAGTACATTTTAAATGTACAATTTCTCAGAGAGTGTTAACAACTCCAAATCTAGCCCAGTAGATCTTTATTCCTTGAATAAAGGTTGTTACTCCCAAGAATTCTACGGAGAATTTCTATGAAAGAATATCTATGAAAGCCAAACTTTCACCAATTGCTTTATTGGGAATTTCACTGTCAGTGCGCTCTCCCAATAACCTCCTTATATACACAAGAATTATTTCGTTTTGATTCAAAGCATAAACCATTATGATTATTTCAAAACGTCAGTTCCAAGAACCTTATGCTTGCTTCAATCCAAACATGGATTGAATAACCCGCAAACCTTGTTTGTCGGTTATACAAAATCGTCAGGATGTTGTAAACATCCTCCAAAAGGTTTCCTTTTCAGGAAAGCGATTTTGATCTATAACTGACACATTTCATAAATGAAATACGCAGTTATCAACAAGCATCTTCAAAATGGATTTACCATGGCAACAGGTAAAAGGTTGAACCGTTATTAACACAATGTTGATAACGATACCTTTCCGTCAAAAGCCCAGCTTTGTACGTTGGTATGTTGCCTTCCATGTATGTCTTCCTTGAAGACGTTTAATGTACCAATAGGCACAATGCCTTGTGGTACAACAACTAGCATCCAAAATAGTTGTTATTGTTATACATGGAATCCATTTCAGACTCATGGCACATTTCCATAATAGGGAGTCGATACCTCGTATCACTTCCTCAAAACGTAGTCGGTGGATATACCTTCATAAGATTGACATCTTTATGAGGTTAGATCAGAAACCCATACCCTAGGTTGTTTTCTGACTCTATCTGATCTACTAGTTTCTTGTGTATTTGAAGATTAATGGTATAGATTCATCATAGATGAACTATTTGTGTTCCATTAAGGACTTCGTGCCTTGAACAGTATTACTCCGATTTTCATCGAGTATCACTATCCTCCCACTGACACTGCATATCGGTATTCCTCTCAGGAAAAACCGCATGGTGAGCAACAATCACATTGTTCTCATATGAGATTATAAGTACTATACTTAAGGTTTCCCTTAGGATAACCTATATTGGCACTTATCCAATTTGGGTCCTTAGTTTGGTATCATCCAAACGTTATGCCTGGCATACCCAAATTATAGGAATGAGAAACCCCGTTTCTTTCCTGTTCATATCCTTATGATATCTGTCAAACAGATTTATATGGAACCTTATTCTAAATAAGTTTTGCACTGTTAATACATGTCCTATTGAAGAACAGATAGAAATAGCAGCTCAGAGTGACTCGTGATCAACCTTATCATGTCCAACAAAATTCGGTTTTAGTTCGGACACACCGTCTAACTGACGTGTCTCGGGAGGAGTCCTCATATGAAAGAATACCGTACTCTTTCATGTACGTATGAAACTTACTGCTTAAGTATTTTTTCCATTACGGTCTTACCGTGGCGGAATGATACTATAGCCGATCTGTTATTTACTTCGTGTCGAAACTTCAAAAGTTTACGATTTGTGTTCTTCAAAAGAAACACATAACCACAACGTGATGCTACATCCGTCAAGGTCACGAAATATTCATGTTCACATCTAGCCTAGCTAGATATGGGCCCACTAACTTCACCATGAATATGGCTAACAGATCGGTGGCCCTTATACTATTACCAAGTAAATAGTATTTAGGTACTTTACCTTATAAACTAGATTCGCAGACCTTATTTGAATAGTCAAATCAGTCCTAGTACCCACTCTTCAAAAGTGTGGATATACGAGTCTCGTTTAATTGTGTCCTAGACAACAATGCCACAAATAAGTCTCTATTGATCAAATCAATTTGAGCTATTTATTTGTCATTTTTATATGTTTGAGATTTTATTATATTCAAAATATAAATTCTGTTATTTACATCTAATGTATTTATCTTAGTATCATCTTTATATAATAAAACACTTAGTGTTCTATAATATAAAGGTTTTATCCGTAACGGATTAAACACTGATATAGAGATAATGTCTCTAGTCAAACTAGTTACATTATAACAGTTCCCAATTTAAGTACATACCCGAAGGGTAGTTCCTAAATTTAGGTATCTACGGTCGAAACAGCGACTTTCGTCCCGTTTCCGATTCGCAGAGAAATCTCGGCTTGAAGTCAGTATCCAGCTCATAGCGGATTCTGAACATCAATAAACATATTTTATGTACCACACTGAGTATTTAAAATCCAATTTCAATATTAGTAGTGAACATAACTTTGACAAATATTTTAAAGTCAGAGCCTCGCCCTTTCTTTAATTCCTTCGTGTCTTCCATATCCAAATGGTAGTCACTTTGGGATATGTCAATTATCTTTTCAATATTTCACAAACCTTTGGCCAAGCCTTGGGTTTCGGAATATCGAAACGATGTGCACCTTGTGCAACACGCCCAATTGTAAACTTTGACTTTTCACCTCTAGAATAGTCAAATCAATTCTCTAAGAATTATTAATTGCAATTTAATACTTTTAAATCTAAAGATAGATTTATGATAAGTATATTAATTAAGCACTAAAGTCATCATCACATAAATCTTCCAAAGATTTTATGCTCTACTTATTTGCTTAATTATGGGCTTAGATATAACAAGTTATTTTATCCATTAAAGTAACCTATTATTAATTCCCAATGAAAATTAAATCATTTAAATGTTCAACTTTTCAAATTTTTAATAGTCCAACTATTTAATCAATTTAATAAGGTACTATTTATTATAATGATTACAATAATCCAATTATTTAATCAACTATAATTTTAATATTGATTACTATAATCAATTATAAAATCAACTATCATTTTATTCAATTATATTGATTACTATAATCCAATTATAAAATCAACTATATATTGAATGAGTTTGTATATAGTCCAACTATATATATTTTTAAAACAACATAAAATATTAGTCCAACTAATACTTTTGATTAATATGACGAGTAAAATAGATGAGCGCGTTTAGCGAGTATTCGAACGAATGTTGCAAATTCAATACTTGCCTCCCACTATTTTTCGTCGAGCCTCTAACCTCTGTCGAGTACTCGGGAAACCGTGTTTCCTAATGGGCTAGGATCCCGTTAAATATCACACAATCTTGACTTTGGCCAACAAATTGTATGATAATTAACTAGGTAGATCTCGAAGATCAATTGGATCTCATCCAACTCCTAGATCCAGTAGGTGGACATCCAAGTCCCAAACATATATCTTATATATGCCTATATATCGAATATATACCCTAACCTTTTTCCTCTGAATCAACTAGGCCTTGGCTTTGGCACAAGAAACCTAGTGATCCCAGTCAAGCACGGACCCATTGACATGGAAGCTTCGTAATCAATGTCAATGGACAAGAAGTGGTCTTGACTTTGGCCAACAAACCACAACTTGGACACGACACCGATATGGAACAAAGCCTCGTGATTAAAACACATCTTCAACGGACAAGGGCTTGACTTTGGCCAACAACCCCTGCCAATCTCGGATCTTGAGTAAGAATCACTCAATGGAAGGAAAATAAACGCTTGATATTTAACGAGGGTTTTTCGCTTGCAAATTGGCTACCAATTAATTATCTTTGTTAAGGTCATCATCATACACCCTTAAACATGCATTCTAAATACATAATAAAGCGAGTATGAAAATAAATAATAATGATATGCGGAGGATACTTTACACATTGATCCTAGATCAAATCTCTCCCTTTCTCACTCAAGCTAGCACTTGTATTACTTCTACCCGTTACACTACACTTCTAAAGAAACCTCATTTACATGGAGGGGAATAGGTGAGAAGAGAATACAAAGAGAATGAAGGTGATAAGGCTGGACACGCAGGTCCAATTTAATAAATCGAATTTATTACAACATTTCTAAAATTGCCCCACCCGACTAATATCCATCCGATATACATTATTCATACAACACAACCACGTATTCACAACATAAGCATGCTATCAATCAATCTAATAAAATTAATTAATCTGATAATTAAGTACTTAAAGTACGAATTCATGAATTAAAATTAAACTACATCATTAAATCAAATTTAACATGTATTTAATACTAATTCACTATTCAATTCCAAATTAAACATTACACTTTATTAATAAACCTTTTACGATTTAAATTCCAAATTTAATCGTAACGCATCTCAATGACCGATTAACGTCCAACGTCAATTCAATTAAAGTCCAATGGGCTTTTAATTGATTTCTTAAGGCGTGGACTTTTGGTCGACTCGGGTCAAACCGATAACCAAAGTCCAATCCGGGATTTACTCCATAAGCCCATAAATCAATCTTGGCCCATTAGGCCTAATTGAACTTTAAAGGTTCATTAAGTCGCATTTGGGCTTAACGGAAGTGGTTTTGGGCCCAATTGGATCCAATCCATTTGGCCTAAACCCAACTTGATAAAATCAAGCCCAATAAGCCCAATTACAACATTAAAGTCCAATTTCCAAAATTAGGCCCAATTAATTAAATATACAAAATCCAATTTCATATTCAATTAAACTAAAGTGTATTACATGATCAATTACCCAAATCAACATTTCTAAAACATGAATTTACAGAATTAATCATGGTCATTTTCATCAATTGGTGTCCAACACAAATTAATCAAAAATCAAACCAATTTACATGCTTAAAGGTCTCGGCCAAGGGAGAGATTTTTATCCGATTCGAATTCAATCCAATTAATTTCACAATCGATATTAATTCTATCCCGAATGATTTCCAATACATCCAATGTTCAAAAATCAAAAGATACCAAGACATTAGGGCATAATTCCATTCGGCCAAGGTGATCAATTTGGGGATTTTATGTTCAATTCAAAATCCAATCCAATTAGTTTCAAATTAACATTATCCTAAATGATTCCAACTCATCAAATGAATCAAAAACAAAAATTCCAAGAATTCCAAAATGATCATCATATTCGGCCAACATGATATTTTTGGGGAAAATTATTCCAAATCAATTTTCAACAAATTGGTCCAACCAAAATGCAATTAGACATGTTATAAGCATACTTAAACAATCAATTCATTCAAATCATGCTAAAAAAAATTTACCCAAATTTTAAGCCCTATATGTTTCATGCTTGAACCTAGGCTCTTGATGCCATTGTTGGTTATTATCTAGGTCCCAAGATCAAACAAGACATGAAAACATTGTGTGAACACACCAACGGAGATAGCGAAATACTCACATCGATCGGTTGAGTCGATTTGGAGACGAATAAAGCCCAAATAGCCACTGCCAAGGACGCCAAACTGCAGCAGTCCACTGCCTCCAAAAACAGAATTTTGAGTTGAGAAACGGAGCTCCAAGCCTCGTCCGACGGATCCCGGCTCATGGGAGAACCTCCCTACCACCTTCGCTAGACTCGTAAGTTTGCTAGCACTTGGATTTTCACCATGAAAACCCACTCTCTTGGCTTCCCTTTGTTCGCCATTTGGCTTCAAAAACCAGTCCATATTTTTCTGTTTTGGGCGTGAGAGAAGAGAAAGAAATGGAGAGATGAAATTGTGTATTAAGTTTTTGCATTTGAATTTCAAGTGTATCTTATACACTTTTTGTGAATTTCAAATGAATTTCATTTGAATTTGCTTTTAAAAGTCAAACATAAAAGCCATTATTACACACATCTTATCTATCACTATTCACATCAACATCACTTTATCAAAGTGACAACTTGTCATATCACATCACTCAAAGTGACAAGTGATTGACGCTTGATGCGACTATGATTTGACGCTTGATGCGACTTGCGATGCCGCACTCGAATTCGAAATACGAATGCGCTCGCAATCACACTTCGGGCTCGGGTTCGTTAATTCCAAATTAACGATTTTTCCGTCGCGTCGTAATAAATGATTACGCCTAGCGAATTCACTATTCACGTCGCTAACGAATTAATCTAAATAATTCGTTCACCCGAATTAAAATCTAATTTTAATTCCGCGTCGAAATCTAATTTTGTTTAATATATCGAATATATTAATTTACTGATTAATTCCAAATTAATCATTCTCTCTCTTTAGACGATATTTTATCCCAGATAAAATATCTCCGTAATTAATCCTAGATTAATTTTCTCTCTCTTCTATATAATCCCGATTATTCAAGAGTGCGAGTTATGCGTCATCGGTGGATTATCGGGAAGCGACCCATGAGATCCCCGGATAAGTTGGCAGTAAACACGGTCGTCGGAGTATCCGAATCACGTACGTACCAAGTACTACGTTCTACCAATTTACGAGACAAGGTCGACTCCTAGCAAAGCACCAAGTCTACCCAATTCTCCGGACATATCCATTGAAGAATATTAAGATCTGTATCAAGCGTAGTATACAATTGTATTGTGTGTATCGACCCAGTATCGGATAGTCACGTGCTAGGGCTGGGGCTGGATAAGTGTCTACCCCGTCCGAAGCACATATCGGATGTCTGGTAACATAGTCTCTATAATCGGATATTCATGACCTGGTCACAATATCCCGATTGGTTGCGCAACACTCAAGAGCACTAGTATCGTATCCTGTGTGACATCATCTCCAATATGACTGACGTGATACTTCCATCTTGACATCACACCCAATACACTACGACTCTCTGATAAACCCAGAAGTGGTGTACGCAGAACCGGTTAAAGTCCTGTACCACCAAGACCAAAGTCTATCGATTATCGCAAGTATTAGCGATGTAAGTCTCAGGTTAAGACTATACACACCTACCTTGATTTCGGCCTCCCATAGACACATAGTCATAATACCAATGGGATTCCGAGGGGTCTATCCAGAGCGAAGCTGTTTCCCGTACCATCGGTGAAACACGACCTCCTATCGCACTTCCATAAGTATCCAATACTTATATATATGAGAACTATGCCGTTGTGCCCTCACAACGCACACAAGTGCAATACTAGCCTATTCCGCATTATCGATGTCCAGTCTCGATAATACTCCGGCTAGGGATATTTAATGATTAATCCTTCGGGGACTGATACTGTCTCATATCATTCTCAATCCAGGAACTAATCATAGAGACCTCTCTTCATTTATATATCTATGGTGATCTAATCACAAATGATGAGAGTGCAATTTCCTTGTCACATAGTTAATTTGCTACAACAACACAATGATCTGTGCAAATAGTGACGCTATGGGTCATTTTATCCAACAGAACCTGCCCAAGCTTTCGGGTAGAGACTATAATATCAAATCTTTGGTTGTCTCGGCCACGTAATTAATGCCCAGCTAACCTACCTGATCGATGTCAGTAATCATCTGCGACACATAGTGCTCAACATATGTACCCTCTGACATACGCGAGCAAAAGAGCTTCTTTTGCAATTTGTACTTCTAAGATCTTAGAATAGATCTATGAAGATCTTTAATTTCATCATCATGGTATAAGGATCTAATCCTTAGTTTTGACGAAAAAATTAAAGTGTCATTGTATCAAGCATAAATGATTGAGCACTAAGGTTATCATCACCATGAGTCTTCAAAAAACTCATGCTCCACTATTTTCTCAACTTCGGGCTTAGGCCCAAGAGGTTGCTCTATCAAATAGAGTAACTTCTTAGTTCCCATGACTATCCTGAGGTTCTATTCCCAATCTGAAAATTAAAGCCGTTTAACGACATTTTCACCCAGGATTATGTTCTAAACGCTAATCTTTCAGTTATCTTAATTCCAATATTCCAACTATCCAATCAACGATTTCAGGTACAATTGAATATAATGATTACTATAGTCTAATTATATAATCAACTATAATTTGATTGGTTAAATCAAATATATTGATTACTATAATCCAATTATATAATCAACTATAAATGAAGTAGTTTGAATACAGTCTAACTGTTTAAGTTAAAACAACAATTAAATATTAGTCCAACTAATATATATTTAAATAATGAAGAAAAAATGAAATGAGCGCGTATTGGCAAATATCTAGACGAAATTGTAAATTTAATACTTGCCTCCCACTAATTTTCAGCGAGCCTCTAACCCTCTGTTGAGTACTTGGGAAACCTAGTTTCCTAGTGGGCTAGGATCCCGTTAAATAACACACAACCTTGACTTTGGCCAACAAGTTGTATGAAACTTAACTAGGTAGATCTCTAAGATCAATTGGATCTCATCCAATTCCTAGATCCAGTAGGTGGACATCCAAGTCCGAAACATATATCTAATATATGCCAATATATCTGATATATTCCCTAACTTTTTTCCTATGAATCAACTAAGCTTTGGCTTTGGCACAACAAGCTTAATGATTCCAGTTAAGCGGGACCTATTGACTTTGGAAAGCTTCGTAATCGATGTCGATGGACAAGAAGTGATCTTGACTTTGGCCAACAAATCACAACTTGGACAAGACATGCGATATGGAACAAAGCCTTCATGATTCAAACACATCCGCGATGGACAAAGGTCTTGACTTTGGCCAACAAACCAGTGCCAATCTTAGATCTTGAGAGAGAATCACTCAATGAAAGGAAATCGCTTAATATTTATTGAGGGTTTTTTGCATAATTGGCAACCAATTAATTATCTTTGATTAGGTATCATCATTCACCCTTAAACATGCATTCTAAAAGCATAATAAGGCGCGATAAATAAATTAATAATGATATGCGGATGGATATTTAAAACATTTTGTTCCTAGAACAAATCACTCCATTTCATCTCCCCGGCTAGCACTATTCTTACTTCTACCCAATTACATAACACTTCTAAAGAACCTCATTTACATTGAGGGGAATAAGTGAGAAGAGAATTACAAAGAATCAAGAGGTAATAGGCTGGACACGCAGGTCCAATTTAATAAATTCGAAATTTATTACAATAATTTCCAAAATTACCCTCACCCATCTAATATCCATCCGATATACATTATTCATACATCACATCCATGTATTCACACAAAGCATGTTATCAATCAATCTAATCCAATTAATTAATCTTTGATTAATGAGCATCCAATGTTCAAACAACGATTTGATTTGCACGAGTCCAACTCGTTTAAGAATAAGTACTCAAAGTACGAATTCTTGAATTATATCGAACTACAATATTAAATCCAATTTAATTCGTATTCAATACTAATTCATATTTAATTCTAAATTAAATAATTACACTTTATTAATGAGCCTTTGCGACTTAGATTCTAAATCTAATCTTAATGGGTCTCAAAGCCCAATTAACATCCAATGTCAATTTAATTAAAGTCCAATGGGCTTTTAATTAATTCTTAAGGCATGGACTTTGGCAACCAAAGCCCAACAAGGAATCACCATATGCCAAAAATCAATTTAGGCCCATTAGGCCCAATTAAAATTTTAAAGGCTCAATTTATTATATTTGGACTTTATGGAAATGGTTTTAGGCCCAATTAGATCCAACCAATTATCCTAAACCAAACTTGGCCCAACCAAGCCCATTAAGCCCAAATACAACATTTTTAGCTCAATTCCAAATTAAGCCCAATTATTTAAATTCTAATATTCCAAATTTCAAAATTTAATTAATTAAAGTGTAATAACCATAATTAATTAGTTAAATTAATATTTCCAAAACACCAATTACACTAATTAATCATGCTTTAACTAATCAATTTATGTCCAACACAAATTGAAGCAAAATCAATCCCAACATGCTTATTATAGCTCACGGCAATGGTGGATTTTTTTCATCAATTTTGATTTCAATCCAATTAAATCAAAAATCAATTTATCCAAGTATTTTAAACACATCCAATGGCTTAAAATGAAAATCACCATGACCTACAATGGTCCTTATGTATTCGGCCAAGCCAACAATTTTTGGGAAAATTAATCCAATTAATTTTTCATCAAATTGATTATACATAACTCTAAGTTATCAATATATAAGCATACTCAAACAAACAATTTGATCAAATCATTCTTAAATCAAAAATACCCAAATCAAGAATAAGAACCCTAAATTCAATTTCATGCTTAATTACGCTCTGATACCATTGTTGGGTTCTCTAAGAACAACCTAGGATCAATTAAGCATATGAAATGTGTGAATACGCAAAGAAGTAGCGGAAATACTCACTTTGATCGGCTTGGATGTTGACGGAGAGTTCAAAACTTTTGTCTTTGAGAAGTTGCTCCAAGCTTCTCCTTTGATGTATGTTGAGCTTCCAAGCATGTCCTTGAATTCCAAACTCATGGGAAAGGTTTCCCTATCACCTTTGAATGATCTCTTTATGTGCTAGCAATGGAAGAATTTTGCAACAAAAATCTTCCAATTCTTCTTGGTGGTTCTCGGCCAAGCCAAGAAAAGAAGAAGAATGGAAGGCCATTCGGCCAAAAGAGAGTAGGAGAGGGAGAGTTATTTTTTTTTCAATTTTTTTTTTTGTGTGTGTTGTGATTTTCCAAAAATCAACAAAGTGTGTTGAGAGCAAAATTGCATTTAATGCTCTCAACCACCTCTATCACCAAAAGGTGACTTGACACACATCATAAAAAGTTGATGTGACTTCCATCACTAGAAATGACTAATGATGTGACTTGATGTGGGCCCCACTTGATTAAAAATTGGAGTGGGCCCGCAAACACATCCCGGGCTCAGGTTCGTTAATTCCGAAATAATGAATTTTTCGTTGCGACTTAATTAAATAATTATGCCTAGCAAAAGTACTATTAAAGTCGCTCAGGAATTAATTCTAAATTAATTCGTTTGCCCGAATTAAAATCTAATTTCAATTCCGTTATGAAATCTAATTTCATTTAATATATCGAATATATTATTTTATCGATTAATTCCAAATTAATCGTTCTATCTCTATTATTTGAATTTTATCCCGGATAAAATTCTCCATAATTAATCCTAGATTAATTTTCTCTCTCTTCCAATTAATCTCAAATTAATTATGTTCGAGTCATACGTCATCGGTGAATCTTCGGGAAGCGACCCATGAGATCCCTGGATATGTTGGCAGTAAATCCGGTCATCGGAGTATCCGAATACGTGCGTACCTAGTACCACATTCTTACCGATTTACAAGACATGGTTGGCTTCTAGTAAAGCACCGTACCTACCCAATTCTCTAGAAATATTCTTTAAGGAATATGTAATCTAAGTCAGGCGTTGTATATGTAGTATTGCGTATAGCGATCCAGTATAGGATGTCTCATGCTAGGCCTGGGGATGGAATTGTGTCTGCCCCGTACGAAACATATATTGGATCTCTGGTAACTAGTCTCTATAATCGGATAAGCATGACCTAGTCATATTATCCCAATGACTGCAGTACATAAGAGTACTAGTTCTGTATCCTACGTGATTATCATCTCCATATGACTGAAGTGATACTTCCATCTTGACATCATTCCTAATACACTACGATTCTCAATATACCCAGAAGAGGCGTACATGTTGGAGTTTCTATGATCTTAAGGATCGAATAATCAAGCATAAAACACATGTGAATACAATCAACGAAGTTGCGGAATACTTACATCGAGCGGTTGAGCGATGCGGTGGACAACAAAATTTTTTTTCTCCTCCTCCAAGGCTCGATAGTGGCTGAAATGGGCTCCTCCATTTTCGGCTTTGGTCCTCCATTGCAAGCTCCAAGCTTGTGATGAAATTCCATGCTCATGAAGTTAGTTCCCTATCACATTTGTATGTACCCTTTGGTGTGCTAGCACTTGGTAATTTTGCCACAAAATCACCATATTTCTTCTCCATGGCTCTCGGCATTTTAGGCAGAAACCAGAAGAAAAAACAGCCCTTGTGGACGTGTAGGAGAGAAGAAGGATGAGAGAGATTTAGTTGTGTATTAGATAATTTATTTCTAAAATCAATTAACATATACCCATTTATGATTTTCAAAAAGTCAAGCCATTAAAAGCTTGCCAACTACCACCATCAATCACAATGACATGTTGTCGAATCACTCAAAGTGACTAGACATCACATCAATCGATTGACGAATGATTTGATGCTTGATGTGACTTACGGGCCGCACTCGAATTTGAAATGTGAATGCGCTCGCAAACACTCTCGAGCTCGGGTTCGCTAATTCCAAATTAACGAATTTTCCATTGCGACGTAATTTAATAATTATACCTAGTGAAATCACTATTCACGTCGCTAACAAATTAATTGTAAAATAATTCGTTCGCCCGAATTAAAATCTAATTTTAATTCCGCGTCGAAATCCAATTTCGTATAATATATCGAATATATATTATTTTATCGATTAATTCCAAATTAATCGTTATCTCTCTTTAATTAATATTTTATCCGAGATAAAATATCTCCGCAATTAATCCCAGATTAATTTTCTATCTCATTTAATTAATCCCAGATTAATAAATTGCGAGTCATACGTCATCGGTGAATCTTCGGGAAGCGACCCATGAGATCCTCGAATATGTTGGCAGTAAATTCGGTCGTCGGACTATCCGAACACGTAAGTACCTAGTATTACGTTTTTATCGATTTTCAAGACAAGGTTGGCTTCTAGCAAAGCGTCATGCCTACCCAATTCTTCAGAAATATCCTTACAGGAATATAGTGATCTATATCAGGCGTAGTATACGTAGTATTACGTATTTTGATCCAGTATCAGATGATCACTTGCAAGGCATGGGGTTGGTACAATGTCTGCCCCGTACGAAGCATATATCGAATCACTAGCAACTAGTCTCTTTATTATCGGATAATCATGACCAAGTCATATTATCCCAATGGTTGCAACCCTTACAGAACCAGTTATGTATCCCTGCGCGATCATCATCTCTATATGACTGGAGTGATACTTCCGTCTTGACATCACACCCAACACACTACGATTCTCAATATACCCAGCAGACGCGTACACAGAACCTGTTAAAGCCCTGGACGACCAAAACCAAAGTATATTGATTATCGCAAGTATTAGCGGTGCAAGTCTCAAGTTAAGACCAAATACACCTACCCTGATCTCCGACTTCCATAGACACATAGTCATACTACCAATGGAATTCCGAGGGGGTCTATCCAGAGCGAAACTGTTTCCTATACCATCGGTAAACACAACCTCCTATTACACTTGCATGAGTATCATATACCCAAATATATGAGAACTATGTCGTTATGCCCTCACAAAGCGCACAAGTGTAATACTAGTCTTTTACGCATTATCGATGTCCAATCTCGATAATACTCTGACTAAGGATATTTAATGATTTATCCTTCATGGATTGATACTGTCTCATATCATCTCAATCCAGGAACTAATCATAAAGACCTCCTATCATTTATAAATCTTGGTGATCTAATCACTAATGATAAGAGATCAATCTTCTTTGTCACATAGTTAATTTGTACAACAACACCATTATCTGTACAAATAAGGACGCTATGGGTCATAACTGTCCAACAATCTCCCACTTGGCCTATAGCCAGTCACTCAAGTGTCTACCACCCGAACTATGTACGGTTTGCTCAAATTTCTGAGAAAATGCTTTCGTCAGCAGATTTGTATGATAGTCGTTTTTATCGGTTAGGAAACTTACAGCAGTGATCCCAGTCACTTCAAGTTCTCATTCTCCATAGTTTAAGACAACATCCTTTGTTCTCTAAGATACTAAGGGATGTTCTTTACATCAATCCAGTGACTATCACTTCGATTGGCCTGATTGTGAATCCATATGCTCAAAGCGTTTGAGACATCAGGTATGTACATTTTTCAATGTATGATTTCTCAGAGAGTATTAACAACTTTTAGATCTATCCCAGTAGATCTTTATTCCTAGAATAAAGGTTGTTTCTCCCAAGAATTCTACGGAGAATTTTTATGAAAGCCAAGCTTTCACCGATTGTTATTATGGGAATATCATTTCCAAGAAATGACATATTATCATTATTTTTATATAGGACAGTCACTGTCAGTGCGCTCCCACTAACCTCCTTATATACACAAGAATCATTTTCATTTTGAATTAAATCATAAACCATTATGATTACATCAAAAATGATAATTCCAAGAACTCAATGCTTGCTTCAATCCAAACATGGATCGAATAACCTGCAAACCTTGTTTGCTAGTTTTGGTACGACAAAACCATTAGAATGTTGTAAACATCCTCGAAAAGGTTTCCGTTTAAGGAAAGTGATTTTCCCGCTTAGTTGTCATATTTCATAAATGAAACATGCAGCTTTAGCAAGCATTATCCAAATGGATTTACTGTGGCAACAAGTAAAAGGTTTCGTGGTAATCAACACAATATTGATAATGATACCTTTCCGCTATAAGCCTAGCTTTGTACGTTGGTATGTTTCCATCCATGTATGTCTTCCTTGAAGACTAATATAGTACCAATAGGCACAATGCCTTGCGGTACATCAACTAGTGTCTAAACATAGTTGGTATACATGGGATCCATTTCGGATATCATGGCACTTTGCCATAATAGGGAGTAGATACCTTGTATCACTTCCTCATACGTAGTTAGTTGGTGTTCTTCAATAAGATTGACATCTTTATGAGGTGAGATCAGAAACCCATACCCCAGGTTGTCTTCTGATTCTCTCCGACTTATGTGGTTCTTGTGTATTCGAAGATTACTGGTATAGTTTCATCCTTGATGAAGTATTTGTCTTCCATTAAGGAATCGGTGCCTGTAATAGTATTACTCTATTTTTCATCGAGTTTTACTTTCCTCCCACTTACCACTGCATATAGGTATTCCTCTTAGGAAAACCGCATGGTGAGCAACAATTACATTGTTCTCTTGTGAGTTGTATAAGTACTATAATTTGGTATCCCTAGGATAACCCACAATTTGGCACTTATTCCATTTGGGTTTTAGTTTGGTATCATCCAAACATATGCCTAGCATACCCAAATATTCAGGAATTAGAAACCCGGTTTCTTTCCTGTTCATATCTAATATGATATCTGTCAAAAAGATTTTTATGGAACCTTATTCAAAATAAGTTCTGCACTATTTAATGCTTATCCTGTGAAGGAAATGGTAGCTCAGAGTGACTCATGATTAACCTTATCATGTCCAACAAAATCCGGTTACTCTGTTCGGACACACCGTCAATTGACGTGTTCCGGGAGGAGTCCTCATTGAAAGAATACTATACTCTTTCAAGTATATTAGAAACTTATTACTTAAGTATTTTCATCATGGTCTAACCGTGATGGTTTTATACTTTAGTCGATCTGTTTGTCTATTTCGTGTCGAAACTATAAAAGTTTTTGATTTGTGTTTCAAAAGAAACACATAACCATAACGCGATGCCACATCCGTAAAGGTCACGAAATATTCATATCCACCTCTAGCCTAGCTAGACATTGGCCCACTTGCTTCACTATGAACTAGGGCTAACAGATCGGTGGCATTTTCACTTTTACCAAGTAAAGGTGTTTTATGCATTTTGCCTAATAAACTAGATTCGTAGACTTTATTTGAATAGAATCAAAGCAGTCCGAGTACACACTCTTCAAAAGTGTGGATATACGAGTCTTGTTAATTGTGTCCCAGACAACAATGCCACAAATTAGATTCTTCTGATCAAATCAGTTTGAGCTATTTGGTAGTCATTTTGTACGTTTGAGATTTATTTATATTCAAAATATAAATTCTGTTATTCACATCTAATGTGTTTATCTCAATATCATCTTTATAAAATAAAACTCTTTAGTGTTCTAGAATATAAAGGTATATCCGCAACGGATAAACACTGATATAGAGATAATATTTCTAGTCAAACTAGTTACATTATAACAGTTTCCTAATTTAAGTACAAACCCGAAGGGTAGTTCCTAAAATTAGGTATCTACGGTTAAAATAGCGACTTTTGCCCCGTTTCTATCTCGCAGATTAATCTCAACTGAAGTCAGTATCCTGCTCATAGCAGATTCTGAACATCAGTACATATTTATGTATCACACTAAGTATTTAAAAACCAATTTTAATACTAGTAGTGAACATAATATGACAAACATATTTGAAGTCAGAGCCTTGCTTGTCTTCAATTCCTTCATGTCTGTTTTGTCCAAACGGCAGTCACGCTTCCGCAATCCCGTTTGCCACAATTTAGGCAGACATCTTGGGATATGTCATTTATCTTCCCAGAAGATTATAATGATTTTACCATTGCCCTTTTCAACATTCCATAAGCCTTTGGCCAAGCCTCGGGTTTCTAGAATATCGAAGTAAGGTGCGTCTTGCGCTTATTGCCTTATTGCAAACTTTGACTTTGTCTCCTTGAGAATAGTCATTAACTCTCCAAGAGTTTATTATTACAATTTAGTACTTCTAAAATCTAAGTCTAGATTTATGAAGATCCTTCAATTTCATTATCATACTATAAGGATCTAATCCTTAGTTCTGATTAAGAAATTAAAGAGTCTAATCGACAAGCTTAACGGATTAAGCATTAAAGTTATCATCACATGAATCTTCCAAAGATCATGCTCTACTATTTGCTTAACTTCGGGCTTAGGCTTAATATGTTATTTTATCAAATAAAGTAACTTATTATTTTTCAGGACCATCCTGAAATTTTATTCCCAATTTTGAAAATTAAACCATTTAAATACATTTTCCCTAGGATTATGTTTTAAATGTCAATCTTTCAATTTTATCTTGATTCTAATAGTCCAACTATTTAATCAACGATTATAGGTACTATTTATTATAATGATTACTATAGTCCAACAATTTAATCAACTATAATTTAATAGTTTGAACACAGTCCAACTGTTTTCATAAAACAAGTATTAAATATTAGTCCAACTAACATTTAATTTATTTGACAAATGATATTTGATTGAGCACGTATGGCAAGTTATTAAATGAATATTGCAAATTTAATTCTTGCCTCCCACTATTTTTTGGCGAGCCTCTAACCCTCTGTCGAGTACTCAGGAAACTGTGTTTCCTAGTGGGCTAGGATCCCGTTAAATATCACACAATCTTGAATTTGGCCAACAAATTGTATGATAATTAACTAGGTAGATCTCTAAGATCAATTGGATCCCATCCAATTCCTAGATCCAGTAGGGGGACATCCAAGTCCGAAACATATATCTTATATATGCCAATATATCCAATATATTACCTAACATTTTTCATCTGAATCAACTAAGCATTGGCTTTGGCACAACAAACTTAGTGATCCCAGTTAAGCGTGACCCATTGACCTTGGAAAGCTTCGTAATCAATGTCGATGGACAAGAAGTGATCTTGACTTTGGCCAACAATTCACAACTTGGACAAGACACCAATATGGAACAAAGCTCTCATGATTCAAACACATCCTCGACAGACAAAGGCCTTGACTTTGGCCAACAAACCAATGCCAGTCTTAGATCTTGAGTAAGAATCACTCAATGGAAGGAAAAACGCTTAATATTTTGTGAGGGTTTTTCTCGTGCACATTGGCAACCAATTTATTTATCTTTGTTAAGGTCTCATCATCATACACCCTTAAACATGCATTCTAAATACATAATAAAGCGTGTATAATTAAAATAATAATGATATGCGGATGGATACTTTACACATTGACCCTAGATCAAATCTCTACCTTTCCTCTCTCCCGATAGCACAAGTATTTGCTTCTACCCGTTACATTACACTTCTAAAGAAACCTCATTTACATTGAGGGGAATAAGTGAGAAGAGAAATACAAAGAGTATGAAGGTAATAGGCTGGACACGCAGGTCCAATTAATAAATTCTAAATTTATTACAACAATTTATAAAATTTCCCCACCCATCTAATATCCATCTGATATACATTATTCATGCATCACAACCATGTATTCACACAAGCATCTTATCAATCAATCTAATCCAATTAATTAATCTGATAATTAATGACCATCCAATGTTCAAACAACGATTTGATTTTACGCGAGTCAAACTCATTTTGCGAGTAAGTACTCAAAGTACGAATTCTTGAATTAAATTAAACTACAAAATTAAATCCAATTCAATTTGTATTTAATACTAATTCGCTATTTAATTCCAAATTAAATAATACACTTTATTTGACGAACCTTTACGACTTAAATTCCAAATTTAATCGTTACGGGTCTCAAAGCCCGATTAACGTCCAACGTTAATTTAATTAAAGTCCAATGGGCTTTTAATTAATTTCTTTAAGGCGTGGACTTTTGGTCAACTCGGGTCAAACCCAATAACCAAAGCCCAATCAAGGAGTAACCCCATAAGCCTAGAAATCAATTTAGGCCCAATTAAATAATTAAGGTCCATCAGTCGCATTTGGACTTTATGGAAGCGGTTTTGGGCCCAATTGGATCCAACCAATTTAGCCTAAACCTAACTTGGTACAACCAAGCCTAATTGGCTCATTTACAACATTTAAGCCCAAATCCAATTTAAACCCATTTAATTAAACACAAAAATTCCAAATTTCATATTTAATTAAACTAAAGTGTATAACATAATTAATCACCCAAATTAAATTTCTAAAACATCAATTTACACAATTAATTATGCTTATCAACATTAAATCATGTCCAACACAATTTATCAAAAAATCAAACCCATTTTAATGCTTTACTACTCTCGGCAATAAGGGGTTTTTTCAAATCGATTTCGATTTCCATCCAATTGAACCCACAATCAATATTAAATCAACATTACCAATTGATTCAAGTCATCCAATGATCAAAAATCAAAAAATACCAAGAGCCACAAAATAGGGTACCATTCAGCTATGATAAAAAAATTGGGGAAAGTTGATCCAATCAATTTTTCTCCAAATTAGTCATATATAACTCTAAGTTATCATCAAATAAACATAACCAAACACTCAATTTGACAAAATCATGCTCCAAGCTAAATTACCCAAATTCAAGTATATGAACCCTAAGTCAAGTTTCATGCTTTTAATCCGCTCTGATACCATTGTTGGAGTTTCTACGGCCCCAAGGATCGAATAATCAAGCATAAAACACATGTGAATACAATCAACGAAGTCGCGGAATACTTACATCGAGCGGTTGAGTGATGCGGTGGACAACAAAAATCTTTTTCTCCTCCTCCAAGGCTCGGGAGTGGCTGAAATGGGCTCCTCCCTTTTCGGCTTTGGTCCTCCATTGCAAGCTCCAAGCTTGTGATGAAATTCCATGCTCATGAAGTTAGTTCCCTATAACATTTGTATGTACCCTTTGGTGTGCTAGCACTTGGTAATTTTGCCACAAATCACCATATTTCTTCTCCATGGCTCTCGGCATTTTGGGCAGAAACCAGAAGAAAAAACAGCCATTGTGGGCGTGTGGGAGAGAAGAAGGATGAGAGAGATTTAGTTGTGTATTAGATAATTGATTTCTAAAATCAATTAACCTATACCCATTTTTTATTTTCAAAAAGTCAAGCCATTAAAGGCTTGCCAACTACCACCATCGATCACAATGACATGTTGTCAAATCACTCAAAGTGACTAGACATCACATCAATCGATTGACGAATGATTTGCGGGCCGTACTCGAATTTCAAATGTGAATTCGCTCGCAAACACTCTCGGGCTCGGGTTTGCTAATTCCAAATTAATGAATTTTTCGTTGCGACGTAATTAAATTATTATGTCTAGTGAAATCACTATTCACGTCACTAACGAATTAATTCTAAATTAATTCGTTCGCCCGAATTAAAATCTAATTTTAATTCCGCGTCGAAATCCAATTTCGTATAATATATCAAATATATATTATTTTATCGATTAATTCCAAATTAATCATTATCTATCTTTAATTAATATTTTATCCGAGATAAAATATCTCCGCAATTAATCCCAGATTAATTTTATCTCTTATTTAATTAATCCTAGATTAATAAAGTGCGAGTCATACGTCATCGGTGAATCTTCGGGAAGCGACCCATGAGATCCCCGGATATATTGGCAATAAATTAGGTCGTCGGACTATCCGAACAAGTAAGTACCTAGTACTACGTTTTTACCGATTTACAAGACAATGTTGGCTTCTAGCAAAGCGCCAAGCCTACCCAATTCTCCAGAAATATCCTTACAGGAATATAGTGATCTATATCAGGCGTAGTATACGTAGTATTGCGTATTTTGATCTAGTATCAGATGATCACATGTAAGGTCTGGGGATGGTACATTGTCTGCCCCGTACGAAGCATATATCGGATCACTAGCAACTAGTCTCTTTATTATCGGATAATCATGACCAAGTCATATTATCCCGATGGTTGCAACCCTTAGAGAACCAGTTCGATATCCCTGCGCGATCATCATCTCCATATGACTAGAGTGATACTTCCGTCTTGACATCACACCCAACACACTACGATTCTCAATATACCCAGCAGAGGCGTACACAGAACCTGTTAAAGCCCTGGATGACCAAAACCAAAGTATATTGATTGTCGTAAGTATTAGCGGTGCCAGTCTCAGGTTAAGACCAAATACACCTACCCTGATCTTGGACTTCCATAGACACATAGTCATACTACCAATGGAATTCTGATGGGGTCTATCCAGAGCGAAGCTGTTTCCCGTACCATCGGTAAACACAACCTCCTATTAGACTTGCATGAGTATCATATACCCAAATATATGAGAACTATGCCGTTATGCCCTCACAATGCGCACAAGTGTAATACTAGTCTTTTAAGCATTATCGATGTCCAATCTCGATAATACTCTGACTAGGGATATTTAATGATTTATCCTTCGTGGATTGATATTGTCTCATATCATCTCAATCCAGGAACTAATCATAAGGACCTCGTATCATTTATACATTTTGGTGATCTAATCACAAATGATAAGAGAGCAATCTCCAATTTGTACAACAACACCATGATCTGTACAAATAGTGACGCTATGGGTCATAACTGTCCAACAGTACACAAAACCTGTTAAAGCCCTGGATGACCAAAACCAAAGTATATTGATTGTCGCAAGTATTAGCGATGCAAGTCTCAGGTTAAGACCAAATACACCTACCCTGAATCGGATTCCCATAGACACATAGTCATACTACCAATGGGATTCCGAGGGGTTTATCCAGAGCGAAGCTGTTCCCGTACCATCGATAAACACAACCTCCTATCACACTTGCATAAGTATCCAATATTTAAATATATTAGAACTATGTCGTTATGCTCCCACAACGCGCATAAGTGCAATACTAGTCTATTCCGCATTATCGATGTCCAGTCTCGATAATACTATGACTAGGGATATTTAATGATTAAACCTTAGTGGATTAATATTGTTTCATATCTTATTAATCGGGTACTAATCATATGGACTTTTATCATTTATATATCCCGTTAATCCAATTACAAATGATAAAAGAGCAATTTCCTCTGTCACATAGTTAATTTGTACAACAACACCATGTTATGTACATATAGTGATGCTATGGGTCGTAATTGTCCAATAATTTTATGAGCACGTACTTGCTCGAACATGATTTATATCAAGTATTATGGCTCCGAATTGTAATAGTCATCAAGCTTTGGTATTGTACGAGTCATAAGATTCACCAGATGGTACAGATTTGTCACACACTCCAACCTTATTCTTTTTCTTGTTTTTTTCCTTCAATTTTTTAGAGAAGTTTAGAAAACAATAAGGTGGCTCGGGTTTGGAATGACTTGGACTTTCCAAAAGAAAGACTTATTTTTCTTTCATACTTAGGGTTTTTGGTTTCAATAAACAAAATAAAATGTTTTTCTTCTTACCATAGTGTTCGGCCGACCCTTGGTTTTTGGTAACCACCAAAATTAATTTTATTCTCAATAAATACATTAAGGTGTTACCAAGTAAAATGTTGTAACAACCAAATTGGTAATAATGTATTTTCTTAAAAAAATATTTATTACCAAATATTTATATAGTAAATTATCAAAATAATTTATTATTTACAACCCTTTTTAAATATATCAAATGATTATCTCATAATCATTTATTTAATGAAAATTTTATATTAAATATAATATAAATTCACATGTATGATAAAATATATTATTAATCTCATTAATAATAATACATATATATGTGAATATATAATTGGACTATCCAATTATATTTAATTTGCTACAATATACCGAGCTAGCACATGGACCAAATGGACCTACGGTTCCGAGCACCAATAATCCTGAAATATTAATTAAACTCTTAATTAAATATTTCAAATTATTAACTTCAAGTTATTCCACTAAAAACCCGAAGATGCACTCTCTTTGCCGTAGAAAGATAAAATAAGCTGAACTTTGTCGGTGTCTATCGATATAATCATTACATACAGATTTTCCCTTCACGAGTATCTCATAATTAAAGTCGAGTCATAATATCCGTTATACCCCTCTAATTATTTTTACCTTAAGTACCATTGATTCTTTAATGAATGATTTATTTATAACCATTATGAATATTAATCTTTCTATTCGTAATAGAAAGACTTGAGCGCTCTAATCGTTCAAGTACCGAATCAACCCTTAAAGAAGATACTCATTTACTTCTCGTAAGAATTAGTGAACTCCATATCTATGTAAAATGTCCCCAGCTACACACCAAACTATGTCCCCATAGTATATAGATATTGGTCGGGATTGCTACACCAACCTCTGTAAATCAAATGACATGGACTGTCATGCAGGAGTTCGCAGTACACTCAGAATTCAGATCAATCCATATATGGCCATCAAGTATATTGAAATGAATTTCTTTATTTAACGGATATTATAAAAAACCAATTTCTATCTGGGTCCAATCTTATATGATCACATCATATAAGGTGCCTTTATTCTCATGTCACCACATGGATGATCTCAGATCAAGGTTTCCATACAATTATAGAAAGGACTGTTGCTATAGATAGACCACAAAAAAAGTACATGCTTTGTTTGCTCTCTATGGACTATTTTAAATTACTAACTTCAGACTTAAATCCTCTTGTGTATGACACTCATATACTAAGTCTGAAGGCACATGAGTAATCAAGGGTAAATAAGATAATTTATAATATGCGATTTAAATCAAATATTTGATAAATGAATAATGCATCTTTTGTTTCATAACAAATAATTTTGTTTATATTACATGAAGCTCTAAGGCATATATCTCAACAATCTCTCACTAGAGAAAATGAGACATGTCACGTAATCATAGACCCTCTAGATGACCTTCAAACACTTTAGCCGACAAGGTCTTTGTAAACGGATCAGCCAGGTTCTCTACTGATGAAATCATCGTGACAGAAACGTCTCATCTCTGCACCATCTCCCTGATGAAATGATATTTTCTCTCTATATGTTTTCCCCTTTTGTGGCTTCTTGGTTCTTTGAAATTCGGCACTGCACTACTATTATCGCAATAAAGTGTGAGTGGTTTATCCATATCTGGAATAACTTCCAGATCTCCCAATAATTTCTGGAGCCAGACTGCTTCCTTTTCTACTTCACAAGCTACTGCATAGTCAGCAATACAAGATTGTTTTATGTTCCTCCACATAATGACCCCACCACATAGGGTAAACACTGATCCAGATGTTGATTTCCTAGAATCGACATCCGTCAGAAAATCAAAGTCCGTATATCCCTTGAGGATCATATCCTCACCATAATATACAAGCATATGATTTCTTGTTCTCTTAGGATACTTGAGAATATGTTTCACAGCCACCCAATGATCCAATCCTAGGTTAGACTGAAACCTAATGACTACTCCCACTGTAAAAAAGATGTCTGGTCTCATGCATAATATAGCATACATGAGACTACCAACTACTGAGGCATATGAGATATGTCTCATTTCCTCAACTCATTGAGGTGTCTTATGAGACTGTTCCTTTGACAAATGAATTCTATATCGATAAGGAAAATTGCCTTTCTTGAAATTCTACATCCCAAATCGCACAAGGATCTTGTCGATATAGGATGCCTGAGACAAAGCTAATTGTCGTCTCTTATAATCCCGAAGAATCTGGATCCCAAGTACATAACTGGCCTCTCCCAAATCTTTCATTTGAAATTGGTTAGCTTGTAAGGTTTTCACGTCTGATAATAGTTTTACATCATTCCCAATGAGTAAAATATCATCGACGTACAAAATGAGAAAAACCATATTTCTGTCAATGACGCGCTTGTATACACAAGGCTCATCGACATTCTGCTCAATCTTTATAACACTTGATCGTGGTATCAAATCTTATGTTCTAAGATTGAGATGCTTGCTTAAGTCCATAAATAGACCTTTGTAGCTTGCAAACCTTTTACTATTGACCTTGGGCTACGAACCCATCTGGTTGTACCATATAGATACTTTCATCAAAATTGTCATTCAAGAATGCAGTCTTGACGTCCATCTGTCAAATCTCATAGTCATAATATACGGCAATGGAGAGAAGAGTGAAGATGGATTTGAGCATGGCTACTAGAGAGAAAGTATCCTCATAGTTAACGATCTCTTTCTACGTATAACCTTTGGCTACTAACCTAGCCTTTAAGGTCTGTACATTCCCATATGCTCATCTCTTTCTCTTGTAGATCCACTTACAACATATGGGTTTTACCCCATCAGGTTGGTTTATAAGTTCCCAGACTGAGTTGAAGTACATTGACTCCATCTCGAGGTTCATGGTTTTGAGTCATTCCTCTTTATTAGAATCATCAATTGCACTAAGATAGGTTAATAGATCATCTACACCATCATTGGATGTGACAAATTGTGCTTCTCCAACTCCTAGATAGCGATCAGGTTGTCGTACAACCCTCAAATTACGTCTAGATGGCAGTTCATTCTAACAAACTTACATCTGACGCTCAGAAGTTGAAGCTGTTATGTTTTTATCAATTGTTGTTGACGATGGTGTGCTGGTCGAACCATCAAGTAACTCCTCGAGTAACACTTTACTTCGAGGATTGAACTCCCTCATATAGTCATTCTCAAGAAACGTAGCGTTTGTAGACACAAACACTTTGTTATCTTTATGACTATAAAAGAACCCACCCCTAGTCTCCTTAGGACAGCCTACAAATAGGCACACACGAGAACGTGGCTTCAATTTTGTAGTCTTATTCTTCAGTACATGTTCTGAACACCCCATATGCGAAAATGTCGCAATCTAACTTTACGTCCACTCCAAAACTCTAAGGGAGTCTTAGAAACAGACTTAGAATGAACTACATCAAGGATATACATTGCTATTTGACTTGTACTGCATTAGCCACGATATTCTTGGTATATTTAGAAGATTCTGCAATATTTTCCTCTCCACTGGGCTTACGATGATCCACAAGTATGGACTCTTAATGGGAGAGCTCATTTAGCAGTTGAGTCAAAGTAAAAGTCAACTTGTTCATAACATAGTTGCTTTTAAACTGCATGAAACTCTTCGAAATAGTTTCCACGATGATGGTCACCTGGCTACGCTCTTCAATACAAGCTCCATGAGTTTCGACCATGTTGAAGTAGGTCATCATCCTTAAGACGTGCACTCAGACTTATGACTCTTACTTCATCCTAGCGATCATCGCTGAGACAATAGCCTCATGACGTTGCCGCTACGAAGGCTGCCCGAACATGTCCTAAAATGACTGCATCATCAAAATGTTGTAGATATTGGCTCATGTTTTACAGCAAGAACCTTAGACATCCATGCTAGCAAGTAGCAGCGAGATTTCTCATTGGCCGCGACCCATTTCTGGTAGGCATCGTGTACAGCTTGGCCAGAATTTCTGGCTGGCTCGAGAGGACATTCCTCTGTCATGACAAACTTAAGGTCTTCACATACTAGAATGGCGTTCATGTTACTTTTCTACTTAATATAATTTTCTCCCGTTAAGAAACCATGGCAGAAATAAATAAAATAAACATACATTTAATATCCATTCATTGCATATTAAAATTATAAAATATTTAGGCATAAAATTAAACATGATGCATGAACCATGTATAATGAATTAGAAACCTAAGAGAATTACTATGCCATGAAAATTTATCATCCCATAAATAGGTGTCGTCGTAGGGTAGGTCAAGTATTTGCATGATAGATCGAGACAATCTCAATTGATTAATATATACGGGAATAACTATTATTCCTATATTAACCAACCACCATTTGATTTGATCAATGAATTTCAATTCACATTTAATCATTCATTCGTGAGTGTAACCCGTTCTTTTGGAACCCTTGGACTTAACTAGTGAAGTGTCGTCGTATGGTATGTTAGTTCACCAAATACATCTAGAGTTTCTATTCTCTCGGAATCCAAACTTCATATTGATCTAAAAAAGACACCATCCATAGGGGAAGAAAACAAAGTCGTCTCGAGGTATCTTTTGAATCTCGCATTTTCGGACTAACAACGGAGATCGCGTGATATATTATCGTATATCTCTGTCCCACTCACTATTTTAAAATTTAATGTTTCTACTAAAATATCTAATATTTTAATTCATTAGTGTCTATAAGTTTATGGGCTGCTAAAACATAACTTTCCTTTACACCAGTGCTAATTAATGATCTAAGCAATTTTAACTCTTAAAAATCTAATTCACTAATTCTCATTAGTCTCAACTAATATTTTACCTATTTTATTTTAACTCTTAAAATATTAGTTAACTAAAAAGTTTAAAATTTAAAATTTAACAAATGGATAAAATTTTAATTAAACTATTTAATTAATATAAGCGTCTTATAAATTCTAATGGTACGCGGAATTGTATCTCGAGTGCAGATCACACTACTGTCCATTCAGAATCGGCTATGCAATTTACGTCCGAGCTTCTATCCGATATACCAAGGGAAATACAAATTCAATTATAAAGCCTATTTATATTAAATTTTTGAATTTTTAATTTTAAACCATTAAACTAATTAATCTTATTAATTTATTTTCATGCATATCATATTCCAATGGAACTCTTTTAAATTTCATAAAATCATATTTTATGACTAGAATATTCTTACATCTAAAACATGTTATGACATGTGAAAATGAAATAATGGACACCCTAAGTTATATGACATGTTGTTCAAACATTTTAAAATAAATATACATATAACATAAAAAGAAAATTCCATTGACCGGGATCTTATTTTTCTTATAGTAATCTAATTAGTAAAAAATATTCCAAGGCATCCCTTGGTCTTCAAATGTCGCTCCATGGATGGGTGTTGAGTCTTTGGCGGTATCGGTACTCCAAAGTGCATAGAATGTTACAACTTGAAACTTTTACATAAGAAAATATATTTACAACACTTGTAAAATAATGGCCTTATGACCTTACATTCTCAAAATAAAAAATAACATAAAAATAAGAGCCGGAAAAATTTATGATCAATGCAATACATTCATCTTATGAATCAAAAGAAACAAACATTCATCACATGAATATAATAATATGCCTACTCATCACAACATGCATTAAATAATTTATATCTCATATAAATCAATAAAACATAAATTTTTAATTAAAAATAGAAGGGTTAAGAAGACTTTTCAACCTCGCTCTTGATGTCAATTGTAGGAAACGCTTTCCCTCGCGCAGCGGAAGCGACTAAGGCACTGGGATCAGCCTTGAAATTTTTTCTGCCTTCTCCCTTTGATGGCCGAATATGATTAGCCCCTGGTCTGAAGTTTTTTTTTTTTTCTGTTTTTAACAATTCTTCAGCCCCAGAACAGCCCCCGAATAGCTCCCGAACAACAGCTCAGATCTGAACTATTTTACACCCAAAATGTGTGCATTGCACGCCCAAATCAGCCCCTGAAATGCGTGTGGTATAGCAGATTAACAGTGTTTCAGGTCTGATTTTTCTCACTAAAATAGCCCTACAAACAGCCTAGAAAAAACCCTTTGTATACCCAAGATATTCTGGACAAAACACGAAATAGATCGAGCTCTTAAACACAACAATGAGACAGTGAGCAGATTGTTTGCTCACTACCATGTGGGTATACAAAAAGAAAGATGATGAATATTTTATTCCAACTCCGAATGGCCGTCAGTGTTATGTCTCGCAACCAATAAAAACTAGGGTGGGCTAGACTCACAATAATGAAATCCCTAAACACTTTAGAGATTGAACTAGAATTTTTCACACACTCAAACTTTTTTCTTTTTCTTGTTTTTTTCCTTCAATTTTTTAGAGAATTTTAGAAAACAAGAAGGTGGCTAGGGTTTGGAATGACTCGGGCTTTCCAAAAGAACAAATTATTTTTCTTTTATACTTAGGATTTTTGGTTTCAATAAACAAAACAAAAAGACTTTTCTTCTTACCCTAGTGTTCGGCCAGCCCTTGGATTTTGGTAACCATCAAAAATAATTTTATTCTCAATAAATACATTAAGATATTATCAAGTAAAAGGTTATAACAACCAAATTAGTAATAATATGTTTTTTTTTAAAAAAAAAATATTTATTACCAAATATATATATTAAATTATCAAAATAATTTAATATTTACAACCCTTTTAAATATATCAAATGATTATCTCATAATCATTTATTTAATGAAAAACTTTATATTAAATTTAATATAAAGTTACATGTATGACAAATTATATTAATAATCCCTATAATAATAATACATATAAATGTGAGTATATATTTGGACTATCCAATTATATTTAATTTGCTACAGTATATCGAGCTAGCACGAGGACCAAATAGCCCTACGGTTTCGAGCTCCAATAATCCTAAAATATTAATTAAACTCTTAATTAAATATTCTGAATTATTAACTTCAAGTTATTCCATTAAAAATATGAAGCTGCACTCTCGTTGTCGTAGAAACATATAAAATTACCGAACGATGTCGGTATCCATCGATATAGTCATTACATACGGATTGGCCCTTCACGCGTATCTCATAATTAGAGTTGGGTCATAATGTCTGTTATACCCCTCTAAATATTTTTACCTTAAGTATCATTGATTCTATAGTTAACGATTTATTTATAATCATTATGAATATTAATCTTTCTATTTGGAATAGAAAGACTTGATCGCTCTAATCGTTCAAGTATCGAATCAACCCTTAATGAAGATACTCATCTACTTCTTGCAAGAAAGAGTGAACTTCATATCTATGCAAAACATCCCCAGCTACACATCAAACCATGTCCCCAAAGTACGTAGCTATTAGTCGGGATTGCTACACCAATCTCACCTTTGTAAATCAAAATGACATGGCATGTCATGCAGGAGTTTGCTTTACACTCAGGATTCTGATCAATCCATAAATGATCATCAAGTAGATTGAAATGAATTTTTTTATTTAACTGATATTATAAGAAACTCATTTCTATATGGGTCCAGTCATATATTATCACATCATATGAGGTGCCTCTATTATCATGTCACCACATGGACGATCCCGGATCAAGGTTATCATAAAATTATTGACAAGCTCAAAAAATGGTTCTTTTACTCCAAAGTATAAGAGTGTCGAAGTAATAAAATAACCCGATAAGACCAGGGTCGATCCGCATGGAATAGATATAATAGGATAAAATAACAATTTGAATGAAAATTAAAAGACTTGATTTTTTTGAAGTGATTTGAGAATTTTAAATTGGACAGCAACAATAAAATAAAATATTTGGGGTTAGAGGATCCACTTTTAATATTTTAAATATAGAAATCCCACTTTTTATAATATAAAAAAGGTGAAAGATCTCCGATCGATATTTGAAGAACTCACCATTACCCAAGTTCCAAAAAGAGAAAATTCTCAAGTAGATGCATTGGCCA
Source organism: Zanthoxylum bungeanum (assembly GCA_019454045.1). Lineage (NCBI taxonomy): Eukaryota > Viridiplantae > Streptophyta > Magnoliopsida > Sapindales > Rutaceae > Zanthoxylum > Zanthoxylum bungeanum. The sequence continues at coordinate 2,261 of SKCR01051204.1, read as the reverse complement.
CTCTCGGTTCGATAATGCAAGGGCACAAACCCTAATATATTCCTATAGTATACTTACTGTGGCCAGCTATTTGGAAGAAAGAAACAAAAGAGATCTTCCCAATTACTCATGTTGACACATGGATGACACCCCTTGTAAGGTACCTGTAAGATGGCACGCTTCCAGAAGACAAAAGTTAAGCTAGAAGAATCCAAAGTCAAGCTGCCAGGTTCACCATTTACGATGGACAACTACTGAAAAGATCTTTATCCGGACCTTATCTTAAGTGCCTCACTAATGAAGAGGCACAACACGTGTTGGCGGAATTACACGAAGAGGAATATGGGAACCATTCTGGAGGGAGAAGCTTGGCATCTCGAGCCCATTCGATAGGTTATTATTGGCCTACCATGAGAGCTGACACTGCAAGCTACGTAAGAAAATGTGAGAAATGTCAAAGATTCTCCCCAGTCTCACACCTACCACTGGAGAGACTCAATCATATTTTATCCCTCTGGCCGTTCATGAAATGGGGGATGGATATCGTTGGGAAACTCCCAACCGCTCCGGGACAATGAGTCTACATGTTGGCACTTACTGATTACTACTTTAAATGGATTGAAGCATAATCTTTTGCCAGGATACGAGACAAAAAAGTGCAAACTATAATCTGGAAGAATATCATATGTCGATTCGGGATCGTGACTGATAATGGCTCACAGCTCATCAGCCATCATTTCTAAGACTTCTGCAAGAATTGGGGAATCAAGTTGAGCTTCTCGACTCGACGTTTCCCACAAGCTAATGGTCAAGCGGAATCATCCAACAAAACAATAATAAACACATTGAAGAAAAGATTGGAGAAGGTAAAAGGCGTTTGGGGAGAGGAACTTATAGGAGTCTTGTGGTCCTAATGAACAACGATCCGATCATCAACTAGAGAAACCCCATTCTCCATCGTGTTTGGAACAGAAGCAGTAATTCCAACAGAGGAAAGCATCTCTTCCCCACGCTACCAATGGCTTGATGAAGATTTGAATCGACTGCTTATGAATCATAGTCTTGATACCATTGATGAATTAAGAGAACGAGCTTTCATACGACTTACAGCCATAAGTAGAGAATGGCTAAGTACTTCAACAAAAGTGTCAGGAGTAGAACCTTTAAAGAAGGAGACTGGGTCTTGCGTAAAGTTTTTCAAAACACCAAGGAGATTGGGGGTGGCAAACTTGGACCGAAATGGGAAGGTCCATACGTCATTGCAAAGGTAGTTGGGCAATGAGCTTACAAACTGCAAACCGCTCAAGGAACACCCATCCATAATAGTTGGAACGAAATTCATCTCAAATGATTTTACCGGTAATGTATGCACGCTTAATTTTGTTTTTATTAAGAAATAAAGATTTGTTATTTGTAAAACGGTTCAACGAAATGCATTCGAAATTAGATAAGATTAGTTTTCTCATTCGTCAATCTTAGTTTTATACAAAATGGAAGGATATGGTTAAACCAAAAAATAGATTACAAGTCTAAAGCTTCCGGAGTCTTGGATGGTGGGTCTTCAGCAACAACGTTCACACCAGCGGGAACATCTTGAACTTGAGCAGAGGAGTCGACTGCCAGTAGATCAACATCTTCGCTTTCCTTTTCTTGACCCTCAGCCATCATCATCTTAACTTCAACTATTACAGCTTCCTTATCCCCAGCCTCATTCGATTGAAGCTCCTCTCATTTCGCTTCTTCTCCACCTTCACTTGAAAGAGAGAGCCCAACCACCAACCTATCATATTCTCAAATCCATTTTTCTGGCTTCCAATCGACTTTCTTCCCAGCAAGATATTCCTTCATCAAGTTACTTTTATATTTCATTATAGATTTAAAGGCAACCACCTCTAATTGTTCAAGCATCTGCTCATTATCCTTCTTCACATTGTCAAAGCCTTTTCTGTAGGCTTCAATAGTGGAATTAGATAGTTCTATTTCCACATCCAGTAACATTTTGGTCTCTTTCATCTTTTTCCATCCCATTTCCCTTCTTTTCATAAGCGTCATGTCCAGACTTCATCTCAGCTACTTCCTTCCTCATTGTAGTAAGAGATTTTTCTAACTCCCCCATTCACCTTTGGTTCGACTCAGCATACTCTTGCATAAAGAGACCACACTCCATAACCTGAAAACAAATTTATAAGATCTCTCATTCGACAGAAAGATTATTAAAATATATATGGGAATTAACACCTTACCTGATAACCTATGGCTGCAATCTTTCTGCTCATTTCAGA